>OY101449.1:153973143-154573143 GCA_956483635.1 Panzeria rudis | reverse complement strand
CATTTTAATAAAATTAATGAGAAATTTTTCGATTTGGTTGTCTTGTTCTGTTTCATCATTAAGTACATAAAACAAACTTTTAGCTCTTACGAAAATAAGTAGAATACACATCAAGGCATATTCATTACAGGTACCACCATAACTAAAACAAATACAACACCAAAAAAGACATGTATTTTGTTGGTAGAAATACCCCAGAAATATGTCAAATCCATTATCTGTGAGTCGCACACATTCATAAGCTCTCTCAAATTTACTAACACATGCCCGTTGCTGATAGAAAAATCTCAGACATGTGTCAAAATCTATTGTCTGTGTGACGCACACATTCTCAAATTTACTAAAACAGCTGTTATTGTAGTGGTGCCTGTTCAATCTACCTTGATACACATAAGTAGCACAGTGGATTGAGTACTTGCCTCGAAATATGAAGAATGTGTGTTCGTGTCCCGATTGAGCAAAAATTTTTTTAAGAGTTAAAAAACCATAAATAAAACACTAGTAAGAGCACTAGCTCACAAGAACTACTATTCCAACTATCGTAATCGTTCAAATCGTAAAATGTTCAAACTTTTTTAGTAGCTTTTAAGCATTATTAGAAATTTATCGCAAATATCGTATAAAATTCTTACATAGAATCAATAAATTGTCAGGCTTCTCCGACTCTTCTTGAGCCATTAATTTCGCTAATGTTCATAGCAGCTGATCGGAAAACTTTTACAAATATCTTAAGTGTTTAAACTGTAGCCCATTTAAAAAAAACTTTCAAGAAATTACTCACCTCAAATATTTTGTATAAATAGATGAATATTTCGAATGATTTTAAGCTATAAAAACTGAAATACCATTTTTTATTTATATCTGCAAAAAAATAAAATTGAGTAATTGAGTAAAAATAAAATTTTCGGAAAATAATTCATCTCGTACCATTTAATATTGTAATTTTATACTTGTAACTTTGTAGTTAAAAACATTTGTTTAATTCCCACCAAAAATCTCTTTAACATTGACATAACATCACGTTTTTGTATTTAGCTTGGAAGAATGAACGAACAATCCCTTTAAATTACAGGTCAAGTCAAATGTTACTAAAGGAAAATTACGCTGTCCTCAAACACGGTTACACACTAACAAATAAATACAGACCTGTGTGCTCTACTTAAAGCCAGTTGCTGTGATTCTTAACTAGAAATTATAGTTATAAAAAATTTATATATATAAAACGATGCAGTCGCCATCTTGGCCATTGCTCAAAAGCCTAAAATGAACCATGATAAATAAATAGATAATTGTGAAACAAGCCTCATTAAATAGTTTACCGTAACAACTGACTCAGGGAGAATAGCAGAATGTCTATTTCAAACTTTACATTAAACCATAATCAAACTAGCCAAAAGAGACCAGAGTTGCAAAGGAATTTCATCATTAGAAAGAGGGAAATTATAGAAATTATAAATAATATCAAGTCATTATTATTGTACTAAAGTTCGTAACATTTCTTAGTCAGAAAAGGTTGATTAATTTAGTGATGGTAAAATTTAAATTTCGGTCGTGGTTGTGTGTTCTGTTTGTTAAGATAATTACTAACAGAGTAAGAAAATAAACAACACGAAACGTTTGCTTTCGTTTTGTTTTTCAATGTGTAACACAAATCAAAACAAAAACAACGAGAGTTTTGTATTGTTTGTGCTTTTGTAGACTAAGTGTACATTAACTTAAATGTACGCAGCTAGAAAAGCAAAGAATGAGAACAAAATTGAAAAGTTTTAAGAAAATACATTTGCAAACGTTTCAATCATCATAGTAGAGAATGTGATAGTCTATTTATGCTAACAACAAAATTCAACAAAATTGAAACGGGATATTGAACGGGAAATTGTTTGCAATCTTTGTCAATGCAAAAGTATTTGTTTTGGTTTTGCTCATGTACGAAACGATTGAAAATATTTTAAAAGTTTGTGTCTTCGGATGAAACGTTTGCGAAAAGTTTTGTTTATTTGCACACTCTGATTACTAATACATATCACAATTAAATTTTTGCAAATTGTTTGTATAAGTGGAATCTAATATGACACTAAGCCGAGCCACAAGAAAAGTGGCGAATACAAGAAAATACACATGAACACTGATGATGCAGGGAGTGTAGCGGCCTCCGAAAACTAGCGTTGCTTATCTGTGCTGTTATGTATATTGCAATTATTTAACGTTAACTAGTCCCTTGTATCTTTGGAACATTGTCTCATGTCCAATTCTTTCTCATATTATATATAATCTCGTTTATGACTAATCCTTGCTTGATCACATTGAGTAAATTATTTTTTCCCATTAAGTTGCACTGTGCCATAGTGCAACGTACATGTTACAATAGCAGGTGTGAGGATAGAAAACTGAAATATTCAAACTGAAAATAATACCATTTACGTTTCTATTATATTGATTTGCATTTGGAAATGAATTTAACCTCTAAGATTCTGCTTTGGAAGATGTTACAACAACTGTTTTTTTTTGCCGCGATCATAAGACCAAATACGGTTTTTAGGCATGTTCTAGTATAAAGCGAGTCATAGCATTTTATTTGCACTATATTTCATTTGGCTTGAATTGGTCTTATTGCGTTTAAGTATCTTTGGGATAGTGTTTCTTTTTCCCCTTCTTTCTGTTTAACAAAATGTTCAAATGATAATTTTTATGTGTTTTTTTATTTTTATTTTTTATTCAAAATCACAGCTTAGTTTGTTGCGCAGCACCTTTTTGCTTGAATTTGCCTAAATTATCTTAAATTCTTTGCGTTCACTTGCATCTGCTGCACTGCAATGTATTGCATACTCTAAAACAAATGCTGTTAAACGCTTGCTATGCAACATTATGTGTTCAGTTCACATACTTACAATGGCAACGAAAATCCTTTTATGGCCATGGATAATGCAACTGTAGCACTTGTACACTCTACTCTTCTTACTACTAAAATTTTTTTCTGTTTGGTTTTGTTTAAAGATTTTTCTTATTTAAGTATTTTGTGTATTTGTTTGTTTGGTCATTTCAATTGTGTGGCTTTTGATTTCGTTGCTTTGTTTTTTTTCGAATTTAGCAAACGTTTTGTTTATTTTGGTTTGGAACTTTTGTTGCCGTTTCTTTTTGTGTGGAAATGATGATTAGAATGATGATGATGGTGGTGGCGGTGGTGGTACTGCATGTGTTGCTCAAATTGGTAAATTGCTGGCAACAAAACACTTTAAACTGTCAATGAGGCTATATTCACAGCATGAAACTAAATGCAACATACATACCACCACCAAACATATTCTCACGTATTTGTATGTCCAGAGATTCTCATGCGGTTATAACTAAAAGCTACAGAATCACCAGGTATCTTTAGGAACTTTAAGGTTTAATTGTAAAGGTTAAACTAATCATTCGTATCTAATATGAGAAATGTTTAAATAGCCAGGAACATTTTTTATGGCAACGTAAAAACTTGGTAATAGGTGTGTACTGTATTTGTACTGTATTGCGTTCGTTTACTTTTAAACATTTGTAACCAGAGAGTATAACAAACATTTTTGTTGCTAAGAACTTGCTGGATTTTACTGGTGAAATTTTTTCCAGTAAAAACTAGCAACATAAAAACATATTTATAAGTAAATAAAGTTTATTTTGAAATGTAAATAAAATGAAAATATTGAATTTAAGGTTTTCTA
Source organism: Panzeria rudis (assembly GCA_956483635.1). Classification (NCBI taxonomy): domain Eukaryota; kingdom Metazoa; phylum Arthropoda; class Insecta; order Diptera; family Tachinidae; genus Panzeria; species Panzeria rudis. The sequence continues at coordinate 154,569,445 of OY101449.1, read as the reverse complement.
GTTTTTATGTAAAAATTTTTTTTATATAAATTGTTGAAAATATTTTTAAACAGTTGAAGTTTATTGCGTTGTTTATTGTTCATTATTATTGCAAGTTTTTACAAAATGTTGTTCAACAACTTTTTTGAATATTTTTTGAATAGAGAGTAAATTTGATTGTACTCTCTATCATTGTGTTACTGGATAAACATTACTGGAAAAGTACTCAAACACACCTAATGTGCTGCAATTACCAAACAACATACTTTTCAACACAAACTACATACCGTCTGCATGACTTTACAGTATTTAAAACAATTATATAATTACTAGTAACTAAAAAAACGGATGATCAGCAGTTAGACACCTGGCAAAGCGAAGTCGTGCTTTTTTTAATTGTGAGCATGTTCGTAAAACCAAATTTTTCCGTAACACCTGTGTAATAGACAGTCACTGGTCAGCACTTGACATAAAACATAAAAATTCCTTAAAATGGCACGAGTTCAATGTTCAGCACAAACATTTAATTTGTATTATCTTTTGTGTATTCGATGGATTCTAAATATTGAATTTTTCAAGTTCGTAAATTTCAAACAAAAGTTTGTCTAAAAATAAATTTAGTTTTCAGTAAATGTTCTGTTCATAATCTATGAATTGTTTGTTTGACTTTTATTTAGAACGCAAACACCAAAAACAAGAAAAACTGTAAAAAAACAAGCCCGATGACGAGATATACACAAATAACAATAACAAAAATGATAGCATAAGGAATGCGATTGTACCGAGTTTGTTTATTGAAGATGTTTGAGTGAATCAATTCGTTAATGTCGTTGCATTAATTCTCATTCAATCTTTTAGAGTCTTTAGATAAACATTCAGACTTGAACACATTTAACAAAGTGAAATTTCATAAATGCTTAATGCATGATGATGATGATCCAGACAAAAATTTTGATCGATATATTAAAAAAATTTGACATATTTCAGAAAATCTAGTAAATCCTTTTGTTTGACTTAGTAAATTGTTTCGTTTAGAATTTATAAATATTTTTGGACAAATTGTTTTATAGATTTAAACAATTTGTTCACTGAAATAAAACACGTTTTTTTTCAATGAAATCTTTGAGATATTTTTGTCTATATTTACAAATTTATTTGTAGGTCCGTTCCAAGACAAAATATTTACTATTTCATTGAATTCCTTTACAGAAAATGAAATTAAGTTTTTTCTTTGTGATGATGAGATCCGCGTTGATCCCGAAAACGTCAAGAATTTGTCTTTGTCTTTTCAATTGTTACATGCTTTAAAGAAGTCCTTTTGCAATAGAAAATTTGTTATTTTAAAATAATATTTTACAGACTTAAAAAAATTTTGTTACAATTTTTTGCTTTAAAATAATTCAGCACAAGTTTCTTATGTTTCTGCCTTTACAGTAAGAATCAGTATGTTGTTTAAAAATTTAGACTTTCATATAAAAGATATTTCTTACAAATATGTTTAGCAAAAATCCTTTTCAAGTTTAAGAATCCCTTTTACCCCACTCCAGCACAGATTAACGAAAATTTGTTAACAAAACAGATGGAAATAACGAAAAACGCGTGCGGATGAAATATGGAATGCAATTGTGGGCAACATCATCAGCAACAGCAACATTATAACAACAGCAGTAATAGTATGATTTTGTGTGGAGTTGCATCGAGAAAAAAAGAGCATCTGTGCTAAAAATACCACCATTCTTTGTGGCAAAATATGTTAAAATTTCATGTGGTTAACTAGTTAAGGAGTAAGTTCTCTTACGACTTACTGCAAGTTAAATATTGTAACTAAAAAAACTTGACAAAGCTTTTGTTTACAAATATGATGGCTTTTTAGGTTGCTCCATAAGTTATGCATGTTGTTTAACAAACTTCGATCGCTAAGTGCAATAACAAAAATTACACATGATGCATGCTTGCAAGTAGTTTATATTTGGAAAATCATTAGAAATTATTGATTCAGTATTTTCAAATTTTACATGAAATGTAAAGTGTAGTTATGAAATGTTTATCGTTTCACATAAATTCATAATTAGATCCAAGTTGTAATGTTCAAAATAGTAAAAGGAATAATGATATATTAGCATGCTTCCAAATAGTCTGTGTCTATTGTATGCCATATTAAGATGAACACCACTTGATTAATACTATTGGGAATTTTATGTGAGTCTTTTCTTTACGAAATTTTTATTTGATTAAACAGATGCAAGATTGTTAGATTGAAAGAAACTGTTAAAGTGTTTATGTTAACAAATATAGGCCATATATTTAAATCAAAATCTTTTAAATTTGCAAGTGGCAGAATGTGATTAAATTTGAATTAATGGAAAGTTAAATTGAATGAGTTGACATTGTAAGATAAAAAGTATTTTAAAAAGCACCAATTAAATGTTATAAAAAGCGAAACTTCTAGTTTGAGTTTGGTTAACTATAAAGGCTCACAATTAGTAAACCACCAAAAGTAAGTAACACAATCAGGCAATTAATGCCTACCAGTTAATTAATTAATGTATTACCTTCTTTAGGAAAGGGATAGTGTAGAGAGAACAGGTGGTGAAGTTGGAGAGAGATAGAAAGCTTAAACCATTTACAACCCTGCTATGGCGCGTTTTTTGTAGAGCAGTGTTGCAACCCCCTCTGGTGTTACGTAGAGGAGTTGAGTTGTTTTTAAGCTGTGTAGCCATCCTATTAGTTGTTTTACTTCGCCGACGGTTCTGCTACAATACTGACGAAGGAGGGTGCTGTGATGTGCATTAGGATAGGTTAGTATTAATCGCTGCCGGTAATGCCAAAGTAATCAGTGCTATGCCTTCATCACTGTAATAGTCTAACAACAACCAACACAATAATACACCAGTGCACATCAGAGAAATGCATGATGTTATTGGCTTGCCTGAAAGTAGTATTGAACTGAAGACGACAGGGCTAGGCGATATTTGCAAGAAGTTAAGCGATATTTGCAAGAAGTTAAGCGATTAATATATCTCGCGCAGACTTCAAACGCGTATTTTGTATAACATCCCAGCAAAAATATCTTGTTTCTGAAAACAGTAAAAGCTATAATGCCTTCCACATGCGATTTGAAGCGCTTCCGACGATACTCAAAAATAAGGCAGAGATCACTTAGTGTTTATATTATTTAAATTACGAAGTTAGTCGGCTTTTTACACTTATTCCACACGAACTTCAAAATTAATAAAATCTTATTCTGTATCATTGTAGCTTTCAACAAAATATGTTCTAAAGAATTGCCGAGCGTACTATTTTAAATAAATAAATAAATCATGCTATCTTTCTGTGGGAGAGAGATTTATAATACAAAACGATTTGTTTTGTCTGTATTTTAAAGATGATATACAATTAGATGACGCAATAAGCCGAAGAGGCGTGATTTTAGACCATTTTTGATGCATATAGTAATTGCATATATTATCAAATTAAATTGCAAATTAAATTGCAGATCACTACTGTCCTGGGTGCCTTTTCGAATCCTTACAAAGAATTTTCAAACAAAAGTTTGTCTAAAAATAAATTTCTTTTTCTGTAAATGTTCTTTACATAATCAATGAATTGTTTGTTTGATTCTTATTTAGGACGAAAACACCAAAAACAACAAGAAAAACTGTGTCGTAAAAAAACAACCTCGATGACGACATACACACAAATAACCACAATAACAATGATAGCAAAAGGAATGCGATTGTACCAAGTTTGTTTACTGAAGATTTTTGAGTGAATCAATTCTTTAATGTCGTTGCGTTAATTCTCATTCATTTTTTTATATTCTTTAGATAAACCTTCAGACTTGAACACATTTAACAAAGTAAAAATTCTTAATGGATGATGGTGATGATGACCCAGACAAAAATTTTATTTGATATACATATTACAAAAAATCCAGTTGTTTGATTAAGTAAACTATTTTGTTTAATATTTGTTAGTATTAAGAAATTTATTATTTGACATATTGTCATAATTTTCTATTATATGAAGTCAATTTGCTGATAGTTAAGCATTGTCTATATGCATTTCATATCGTCAGTAGACTTCAACCACAACTTTGAAAAGTTGCAAACCTCTTATCTTATGCACAGACTTTCAAAGTTGTGGTTGGAGTCTACTGACGATGAAATGCATGTAGACAATGCTTAACCATCAGCAAATAGACTTCATTTGTTAATATTTTTGGAATAAGTATTTTATAAATTCAAACATAATATTGTTTGATATTTTTCAGAAAGTCCATCAAATCTTTTTTTTTTTTATTTAGTAAATTGTTCTCTTTACAATTTGTAAATATTTTTAGACAGATTGTTTTATAGATTTAAACAATTTGTTCATTGGAAAAAACATGATTTTTTTCAATGAAATTGTTGAGATATTTTTGTCTATATATACAAATTTGTTTGTAGGTCCGTTCTTAGACAAAATATTTACTATTTCATTCAATTCTTTTTCAGAAAATGAAATTTAGTTTTTTCTGTGTTAGGCCGACCGGGCGCTCAATCATTGACACGCGCCGTTACCAGCTTCTGTTCTAGGCTTTTCTAATTTCTGGCAGGCGACTGGTATTTATTGATACCCAATCTCCTTACTGAGTAGTCGCATTTAAAATGTAACGTTCTGTCTTTCTCGTTCTGATTCTTGTCAGGGTTGGACAATAGAACAACTCAGGCTGTCGACTCATCTTACACCAGGCATAGTATGCAAACTTTATTATCATACATATAGTCTAATCTCTGTGAGACAGTTTTTTAAAGTTAGAGTTTCCTGTTCTTTACGATCCTTACTTCGTGTCCTCTTCAATCTTAGCTCCGCACGTATCTATGTGTCCACATCAGCTCCAACTTGTCGCTGGAAGAGTAATTTTTGACTGAAGCTAAGATTTTCACTTTGGTTGATTTACTGATTGCTCTTGTCTACATCAATTCCGAGTCATCATGATGCACGGTATCCGAAACTGAAAGCTCTTCCTTTCCTCGTGACCATGATCGTCTATTATTAATCAACTTTGGCATTAACATCTTTATCTCTTGCGATAAATCGTTAGCCATGAAAATCCACATCGATTTCATTTTGAGTGAATCACAGCACAGTTAAGCTAAATATAGACGCTTTCCCAAAAAAGTTGTAGTAGAAACGTTATGCTACTCCTTAAAAAGAAACATTAAATTAATCGGAAATTTTGAAACGATTATACATAATTTGTTTGTCTGTAGAAAGACCACCAGCTGAATGAAATATATTAATATTATCTCTTAAAACGTTTAATACTTCTTGTAATGGTAACAATTTATGCAAGAAAACCTGGAGCAAACCGCGTAAATTTCATGATAAATTGACAACAATTTAACATAAAACTGAATAAGAATAGAACAACCCAAAACCCATTAAGGAGTTCAAACGAACAAACTATTACGTACGAGTATATCAACTTCAAAAAGACTTGTTGTACGAATACGTACAAGATAAACGATTTTAATAAACATATTGAGGCACACGTCTAAACTTACTATCTACTACTAAATATTATATACATACATAATACTCTCGATACTTGTTGCTATTGTTGCATTAGTTGCAGTTGTTTATACAATTTGTGGCAGCAAATAGCTGCCACTTATAACAGCTTATTCAGATAAACAAAAGTAAAAAAAAGTGGATACAATGAAACTGATACTCTGGCTAAAACTTCTTAAGGAAAAACCACGGCCAAGATGAAAAATATATAAAAAAAACAAAATCACAAAAATACAACCAAAGCAACTCTGCAAGCCACAACCCAATCTAATTATGTGTGTGTGTGTGTGTGTGTCTTTTCAACTAAATTGTTTGTTCCCCAGAGTTCTACGACTTTATTGCTTTTCTGATGCACACAATACAACACACCACCAAAATACAAAAGGAACATTTTCATCTCAAACATTTCTAAACTATTTAACAACACGCATATGGGAATATTGATCCTGATCTGTGCCCATATTTCCACACTTGGTGTCTTAAAAATCCATAAAAATAAAACAACGAATACAAATATAAGTGGCAGTGAATAGTTTTGTGTGAATAGTGTGTCCATCCAGAGAAGCGTTGCTGTTAATGTTGTTGTTGCTGTTGTTTATTGCTTTAGAAATTGTTCAAATTCATGTGTATGAGTATAAATTGTTAACGATTTATTGTTAAATATTTGTATAAAGCGGCTAATAAAGAGACAGACCTCAAAGCCAACCTACTAATGGCTTCACTTTGCAGTTTGTATTTTATTTATTTTTTGATTTTGCTCGTTTACTTATTTACTCTTAAAGCCGCGAAAGCATTATTGCTTTTTAAACTTAATTATCTAATTTAATGTATTTTTTTTTAATTATGAGTAATCAGTGTTGTCAAGAGAAATAGTTTAGGTTTTGCAATGTTGATAACATATTTGTAATGTTGGTACATACATACATATTTATTTACATTTATTAAGTGTGTTCCCGTACTCAAAATTGGGAGCATTACATTCTTCTTCTTCTTTTGCATGTTCGTAAAAACAAGTTTTAAGCCGTAAAAAAAGTGCAGTAGAACAGTGAGTAGCACACTTGATACAATAACAATTTAAAGTGCCACGAGTTCAATGCTCAGCGGAGACATATAATTTTTATTATATTTTGTGTATTCAATAACTTCTAAGGGTTGCAATTTGTAAGTTGTTATATGTAAGCATAGGTTTTTGCCTCCAATGACATCGTAATGCCAAAGTAAACATAGTGAAGGGAATGTTTATTAGCATTTTAAATCATTATTTTCATAAAAATTTTTACTAGGGAATGAATCAACCACTCATTAGCCCCACACGAAGACTACTGTAGGAGGCATAGGAACAAGATTAAAAAGCCCTTCCGGTTCGAAACACCACAATTTTGTTTTTGCCAATTTCATAAGATTATTACCAAAAAGTTAATTTATTTATTAAAGAATTAATGACATTTTTAGTTCAAATATCTTACTGTATGATGTCTTTGAGCAAAAACAGTTCTTTGCAAATTTAAAATTTTAAAAAAAACAACGTTTTAAGCATTGAAAATTATGAGGAGAAAATGTTTAACGCTTGCAAACGTTGTGTTTTTCAAAATCAGGCTCTAATGGGTCTACTTTTCACCAATCATGCCCATGCCCATGTCCATCTCCATGATCTCCACCCTCGCTACTTTTCTTTTCTGACTTTTTCCAGTTCTTTTTCTCGCCTTCACCTTGCTTCTTGCCACTTTCATGCTCACTTCCCCATTTCTTTTTTTCTTCGTGTTCTTTCTTGTGTCCTTTGTGACCCTTTTTCTTGTGGCCCTTGTGACTATGATTCTTTTTGCCATACTTTTCTTCATGTTCGGTTTTCCTTTTACCCGACTTTTTATCCTTTTTACCCTTTTTATGCTTTTTGCCTTCTTCGTATTCATCATGCTTTTCATCTTCGCCCTCTGCATGGTTTTCATCGTAGTATTTTTTCTCCTTTTTGTCTTCATCTAATTTGTGAACATTGTGTTTTCCTTTGATCGAATGACCTTTTTCGTATGAACCATGATCTTCGAATTCATGACCCTTCTCGCCCTTTTCACCCTTTTTATGTTTTTTATGCTGTTTATGTTCTTTTCCATGTTTTTCTTCATGACCATGCTCTTCCTCTTCTTCACCCAACTTTCCTTCTTTCTCTTCGTGTCCCTTTTCACCCTTGGCATGTTCTTCTTCTTTTTTGTGTTTTTTCTTGCTTTGTTCTCCCTTTTCTGCTTTTTGTTCGTTTTCTTTTTCTTCACTTGACTCGGACTCGTAACTTTCTTCTTTTTCTTCCTCTTCGTGTTTTTTAGACTCAGCTACAATAAGATCTTGAAAGTCATACGACTGCAAGGCAATTGGTAGGCCTATGTCATCTTTAATATTCTTTCGTTGTATTGTAACAGCCGCAGCTGCTTTGGGTCCAGGACTCAATTGCAGTAACGTTGTCAAAAAATAGCAACACATTAGTGCAACATGCACCATTTCACTGTTGGAGGAATACGTCAACTGTTTGTTTCAACTTTAGCTTTGGACAGTGATCAGGGTATGATTTATTTTTAACACTTGAAAACCTATTTATGGAAATTTTTGTTAAGTGGTTTCGTTGTTCCAGTCGAATGCTTCTTTCGATTTGATTTTTATTTACATTGTCATTTTGATTTTTGTGGTTATTAAAAAAAAGTATCGCTCGTGATTGCGGAAGAAGAAAAATGTTCAAAAAATTGTATGTACTCTTAACAGAGATGGAAAATTGATTGATAATTTGTGGATAGATACAATTTTAAAAATTTTGGTGCGATATTTCATATATCGAAATATATACAAAAACTTTATAAACCTAGCAAGTAAACAAGCATCATTAAAAAAAATACTTTCCTTCGTTTGGCGTTGAACTGCTGATCATCTGCATGATAGGCGCTGGCACTACTACTGTGCCTATTAAATATTAAGCAATTGATTTAACTACTGTAAAGTAATTCAGACGGTATTTAGCTTGTGTTAAAAAGTATCTTATTTAGTTTTTGCTGGGTAGCTTAATTTTTTCTTTAAGCTAAATTTTTGCTTTATGAATAAAGAATTTTATTTAGAATCATTTAACAGTTAGTAAACATTTTAAAGGAAAAGACAATAGAAATACTAAATATCTTGATAGTTTGTGCACGTGGAGGGGGAATGTGTTTCTTCTGCTGGATACTCTCCAGCATTAAATTACAATAATTCATCACAAGATTTGTATTTATTTTACGTAGTTGTATCTTTGCCAAATTACAAATCTCAAAGTTTAGTGGGAGTAAAATGTTGCACACATATCACATATTAATTTTTTGAAACTTGAACAAAAATTAAGAAGTCACATTTGACTAAATAATATTAAGCCCGCTTAGTAATTTGAAATTCATACTCAAAGTGCAAAAAATAATCCCGCTTGGATGAAAACCAACTGTTGAAATGTGTGCCCAGCTAGAAGTCAAACTTTAAAGCAGACACACAGCTGTTTGGCGGCAAAAAACGGTGTGAAAAATTTGTTTCTCTCTATGAATGGTTCGGGCAGAATTGCACACACGTTCATCAGAATACAGTTCATACCACTTGTATTCGTATTGGAAAATACTCGCATGCGAGAGTCAAGAAGGCAGCATAGCATGTTGGCTGGCAGAAAGACGTGGAGGAACTGCATATCTCATCATCATCGTCATCATGCACCTGTGAAAGAAAAATTTTTTTAACATTAACTCCAGCCGTTTGTGTTCTAAGATTTATTCTTTTTTGTTAGTTATTCTTTTTTCTCGTTCCTACTTTTTCTGTTGTAATTTCAAATTGAATCTTGTTTTAAGACTTTTCTGCATTAATTTGCAACAAATTGTGTATAATCGTACTCACATACAGTTTTATTTTTCCATTCATACATAATATTTTCTCATTCTTGTTGTGCAACAAAAAAAGACAAAACTATAATTTTCTAAATACCGTAATAATGTTTGTAATGTGTAATTTTGTTGTTACTGTTTTTTTTATTATCATTTGTTGTGTAAGTAACTGAAAGAATCCCATAAAGGTCAGTTTTTGCCAAGATCTAGTAAATCTATGCAACAGCTACACCAAACAAAACCAACAGATGGATACAATTTACAAATGACATTTGCTTATGGACAAAAACGAACAAGTCAACATTTTTACTACTGCAGATACTACTGTTATTTTCTCGTCATCTTTTAAGTTTTATCTAACACATTCTTTTCTACTTTGGTATGCTTTTTATCTGTAAATATTTCAAAAGCAATTTTCAACTTAAAGTTTTAGAATGCTGTTGCACAGTGGAAGTTTGCTTATCAATTTAGTCATACATATTAATAAAAAGTTGAGCTACGGGAACATCTAGCATGTAATAAGATTTAATGCAACTGATGAAGTGTAACAATACAAATTAAGTTTATTCCCTTCGTCCTTTCTTTTCAAAAAAACAATAGAAAGGGTGTTGGTGAATTATCTGGATAGCCATACGCGGATGTATAGGCCTCTGAGTAGATGTCAGTATGCTTATCGAGCAGGTAGATCTACGGAGACGGCTAAACTGAGAATAAGACCGATGACATTATTTGAGAATGGATCTCTATGCAACGATTGAGGGCTATAAGCCTCTGGAATGGGAGTTTCAGTTTTCATGGCAAAGTGGTAAAGGCATGCCCGCAAGGTGGGCCTCTTTCCACTCTACTGTGAAACATTACCGTAGATAGCCTTTTCCGAAGACTGGACTTAATGGGCATACACACTATAGGGTATGCTGATGATATAGCACTGACGGTTGGTGGCAGGTTCATGGACATCATTCGGGGCTGCATGAGACATGCTCTCATGGAAACCGAGACGTGCTGCAATGAACAGAAACTAAATAGAAATGCTAGCAAATCAGACGCTATGCTCTTTAATCGAAGGAGAATATATATAAACATTTAATCCTTTAATACTTCTTAGGTCGGAAATTAATGTCTCCAGAAAGGTTAAATATCTAGGGTTGTAGCTAGATACAAAACTAACGTGGAATGATCACGTTTATTTGAAGATACAAAAGGTGAAACGGATACTACATCAATGTAGAAAGGCGTTTAGCCAAAGGTGGAGAGTCTAGCCTAAGCCTGCACACTGGATCTATATTATGATGGTTAGACCTACACTTGGCTACGCATCGGTTGTCTGGTGGCCGAAGGCCTCTCAAAAGACAATCAAGCGGAAGTTAAATGGAGTTTAAAAGATTGCTTTTGTGGGTATATGTGGAGCGATACGCACCACACCGATGCAAGCAATGAAAACAGTGCTGAGACTGCCACCATTGGACTTATTTATAAAGACGACGGCGGCAATGTCAGCGCTGCGAATGGCAAGTGATGCCACTTGGCATCAGTTTGGATCCAATATGGGGCATAGGAATATTCTGGGCCTTATACATAAATATGTTAGGGAGATTCAAATGCATTTAGAGCGCAGAATGCATATAGAGCACAGAAGGATATTCGTTGTGCTTTCTTGTTTAATTTTAGTTTTGTATTTTTTTAAGTATTTTTCGTTGTTTTTGGTTTTTTTTGCGCTTTTCGTGATTTTTGTTAAATTTTTTTCTGGCGATTTTTCGTTTGTTGTAATTTTTTTGTTGTTTGCCGACTTGTTTAGTTTTGGCGATTTTGGTTATGGCATTTATTTAACGTTTTCACTTTCTGCCGATATTTTTAGTTTTAGCGATTTATTTTAGTTGTCGCGAATTTTTCAGCTTTGGCGCTTTTTTCGTTTTTGGGGATTTTTTCGGTTTTTTGTGGTTTTTTAGTTTTAGCGATTTTTTTTTGTTTTGACACTTTTCGTTTTGGCGATTTTTTTGGTTTTTGGCGTTTTTTGGTTTTGGCGCTTGTTTTTGGTTTTAGCGTTTTTTTTCGTTTCTGAGATTTTTTTCATTTTTTGGGGATTTTTTCATTTTTTGATGATATATTTAGTTTTATTGATTTTTCGTTTTTAAGACTTTCGATTTTTGACGTTTTTTTAGTTTTTTTTGGCGATCTTTTTAATTTTGGTGATATATTGCGTTTTAGCGATTTTTTTTAATTTTGGCGCTTTTTTCCTTTAAGCGCTTTTTTCATTTAAGCGTTTTTTTCGTTTTGAAAATTTTTTTTATTTTGGATTTTTTAGTTTTAGCGTGTTTTAAAATTTCAAGATTTTACATCTTACGGTTTCAAACATACAGCATATTGTCTCAATTACATAGTCTAAATTACAATAACTAATAGAATACCCTTTAATTTTTATTGTTTTAAATATCGGTGTTAATTGGTGTAGTCTATTCTACAGACTACACCAATTAGCACTTACTTTGAAAATTTAAAGTGTCTATATATAAGTGTCTGTATATTACATTAATATTTCAACATGTTGCGTAGCTCGCTTTAGAACACCCTTTAATTTTTAACTGTCATATATTTGTTGTTGTAGCGGCCAAAGTTTTACATATTCTGTAAAAATTTCAGGTCCGTAGCTCTTACGGTTCCGAAGATAGAGCAGATTGTCTAAATTACATAGTAAAATTACATTGACTGATAGAACACCCTTTAATTTTTATTGTTTTAAGTATCGGTGTTAATTGGTGTAGTCTATTCTACAGACTACACCAATTAACACGAACTTTGAAAATTTAAAGTGTCTATATATAAGTGTCTGCATATTACATTAGTATTTCAACATTTTTCGTTGCTCGCATTAGAACACCCTTTAATTTTTAGCTGTTATATATTTATTGTTGTAGCGGTCAAAGTTTTACATATTCTGTGAAAATTTCAGGTCCGTAGCTCTTACGGTTTCCGAGAAAACATTACATTAGTATATCAACATTTTTCGTTGCTCGCTTTAGAACACCATTTAATTTTTAACTGTCTTGTATTTGTTGTTGTAGCGGCAAAAGCTCTACATATCCTGTGAAAATTTTAGGTCCGTAGCTCATACCGTTCCCGAAAAAACAGCCTGTGACAGACAGGCGGACAGACGGACAGACAGCGTAGCGAAAACAATAGGATTCCTTTACACTTTTGGTGTATGGGAGCCCTAAAGAACACCCGCTTGCTTGGTCTTGGCTGGAATTGCACTATCAACTATACTACCGGTTTCAAATGAATATTATGTTATTTTAAATTACAATTTCAGCTAATTTTACGTACGGAATATTTAGAGTGTTTGTGTATTCTTATGCGTATACTTTTTTGGTACTATTAACTTAAACGACGGACAATGAATGTTAGATTCGGTTAAAAATAAAATTGCTTAGAGTTTTAAATGTTTATTTATTTAAAAATTTCTGGACGGAATATTTCTTGATTAGAGTGCATTCCTTTACTGTAATAATATTTTGAGTGTACATATGTATAAGGTGTATTCAATATTTTTATGTAAATCACTACGAAAATTTCTAACGTAGCATTTTAAAAAATCAGGCCGTAATACTTAAGATGCAACTGCTTGAAACCACTGTTTGATTTGAATGCAGTATATATTGTATATTATCTTCTTAAAACGAATTATTGTTTGTAAATTCCTGTGTTTTGTTTCTGCCGATACTGCAGGCATACTATGCTGCAACAAAGATGAGCAATTTTTGGTCATTGAACCAAGAAAACAAACAAAAACTAACAAAATGATTTCACATAATTATTATGAGCATACTTTATGGTTGCATTTCTATTCCCATTTGCTAAAGAAGTTATGCAAACACTCAAATAAATAGTTTTATATTTTGCAAGTATTTTTTAATGCCTTAACTAACATGAAATACTCGAAGGATTTGTAGCCAAATTTGTTAAAACTTAATGAAGTGTAACAAAAGTTGAAGAATATTTAACCAAAAGAATGATTAGAAATTTGTTCTTAATGTTAAAATTTTAATGCAAAGCAATAACAATTTTTATTGTGCAACAAATTCGGTTCATAAATTTACAGTTGTTTGCATTTAAAACTTTATTTTTATTCTTATATTTCTAAAATACACAAACAAAACGAAAAACCGAAAAATAAAACTAAGTCACTGGAGAAAATGCAAAACTGAAATATGTACAAATCAATATCTGGCACCTAGTTTTTACGTCACGCTGACCATACAAGCATTTAATTTCCATAACAATTTTCGAAGTTTTATTCATTTATTGAATGTACTTCAGTGGAATACATCAAATGTGTCCCTGAATTGTTGTTAAAAAAACGAATAGACTGAAATACACCTCGTTTATAACGGAAATCGTATAAATACTTTTAATCTTATTAATAATTCAATTGATTTTTAATTGAATACTGCCTTCCTTTTTGTATGTGTTCTAAGTGGTATTTTTTGTAGCTGTTTGTTAAACGCTGATTTCACTTTTAAAATTTATGGCGTAAAACATGTTCATTTATTGTATCATGCATTGTTTTTTCTTGCTTGTACCAGTAACAATTGATTTTCTAAAGGAAATACGCTTCATGTGTTAATCGTTCGTCAGTGGCTAGTTAAAGTGAAAAAAGGAGAAATATAAATTATTTTATAAAATAATATCATCAACGTTTTACATTGATATAAAGGCTTTCTTTCCACTACCTCTCCGTGAAAACAAATATCAGAATAATATAAAACGATTAAGAAAGTTTTCTCAAAACCCTTCATATATGATTTCAATCACCAAACAACTTACTTTTCAACACAAACTACGTATCGTCTGCATTAATTTACAGTAGTTAAATCAAGTACTTACTAATAAGTAAACAAGTCATTTATTCTCTTATTAGCACGGTAGTAGTACCTTCGCTTATCGTGCATATGATTTGCAGTTCAACCCGTAGCGAAGCGGAGTGTTTTTTTTTTAATTGTGTGCATGTTCGTAAAAACAAGTTTTAAGCCCGCAAAAAATTGTTGTGCAGTGGCCCAGTGAGTATAACACTTCAAGTAAGACCAAGCCGAATTGACAACCAAGAGGCATTACTACATTAGCTGACTATTTTTTGCTTGTTATTTGAACCGTGTACATGTCAAAATCCATATAAAGATTAACACGCATGAATTGAATTCGGCACTGCCATCACCTTGTGTGGACTCGCCTTGCGTAAGCCACAACAATAAATTAAAGCGTCACGAGTTCAATACTCAGCAGGGACATTTAATTTTTATTATGTTTCTATTATTTAATGACTTCGAAATATTTATTAATTTAGAAGTGTTTATTTGTAAGCCAAGGTGGTAACCATAGATTATACGTAGATAGTCAACTAAAACTTCAAAAACCTAAGTCTGCTGTCAAAAAGCTAAGTCTAAGAATGTGTTAGTAGAACATTTTGTTTTTGTATTGGTTTAAAATAAAATATCCCCCACAGCTACAAAGCCATACTTAGTTGTACAAAAAGTATTTAACAAAATTTATATTTCTTAAACACGAATTTTTAGTTGTTATATACAATTAATTTTACATTAATTAATGAAATTAATTAATGACAACCGACTTAAGTTTCTGACAACCATTTGCAACCAGTCAGGCTTCTATGTTATTCTATGGTAACTACTTTCCTTCAATAACATCGCCATGTTAAATTAATTTGTCAAAATGCTAAAGAAGAAATAGCGAAAGGTGCACGCAATATAAAAAGATGTTTGAGTCAACCATAATCGAAATGGCACAAAAGATATACTAAGTGTCGCAGTGCCGGTCTTTGGACCAGATCATTCCCCTATTCTAGTCTACTCTAGCCATAATCGATGAGCAACACCACTTGTGAGGTGGCTCTGTTGGGGCATGTCATAATGTCCAGTGACATAATGTCTATAGACATGGACATTATGACACACTTGAAAGTGTCATAATGTGCATGGACTTTAGGACGTTATTATTATTATGGAAATTATGACACTTTTAAATGTGTCTTAACATTTATACTTTTAAAAGTGAAAACAAATTCAAATATACTATAAATATGTATATATACATATACATATTTTTATATTCTTGAGCCCGGTGACAATGGTAGGAAATAATGTCAATCGACGTCAACAAAAATTTGGAAACAGTGTCAACAACGCCTAAAGTATGTCGACTTTAAAAAAATATTTTGAAAGTAATTGGAAATTTTAAAATATTGCACGCCTCATAAGCGAAGCGTAGAGGTGGGCATTACTCTCACTTCACGCGAAACGACGGATTTTTCAAACTTAAAATGGATCTATTATTATCATATACTGCACTTGTAAATAATATATACACACACATATTAAGAAAATATACTATTCTTAACACTCATGACATTTTTAATGTAATTTTTTTATTTAAACTAATTAAAAAACTGTTTAAAAAAGTTCTGTCTTGGACGTCCGTTTGTCTGTATGTACGGATCCTGTATGTGGTCACGATCCTGTATGTGGTCACGAAAATTGTATACGAGAATTAAATCACTTAAGTTGATATTAAAGTAGTTGTTTTCCACAGCAACTTCCAATGTTAGCGATGGTTTATTTTTCTTTATGCCCAAAATACATATGAGCACTGAGAAAGGAAGTGCAGCGATGTCCGAAACCAGCGTTGATATGTTCTGCTGTGTACGTTGAAAAATTAAGTTGATGTAAATATTTCCCCTATTCCTTCGAATATTAATCATGCCTGATTGTTTCTGAATATATGTAACGTTACGAACCTTAATCTAATAATCAATTTGGATCGATATATATCGATGACGATCGATATTGTAAAACATATCGATATCGATATATTCTTTTACTTGCCCATTCATAGTTCGCACATTACAATGAAGAACATGAAGAATACATCAGTTCCGAAAAATCGCCTTTTCTCAACATTATGAACATTTGCTGGGAATCAAAAAATATAACTTGTATATATCAATTGAATAGATTCGGAGATGAACTACTTCCAGATCACAAGGATGGCATCTTATTGACTACCTTTCAAGCAAACTTTTCACTGGTATTGCTTGTATTTTATATTATGTTTTGCTTTAGTCAAACGAATGATTTAAGTAATTTCTACATTCATCTACATGAGCGTTCATAGACGTGAGTACAGACAAATTCGACGTGAGTGAGTGTACGGATTAGATTTGAAAACGTTTTAAAAACCGTTACCCAACGTCTATACCTGATATATTTTTATCATGATAAATGTCAAATTCCATATATGAAAAACAGCTAACATAAAAAAAATTATTTTTTAATATGAATTTGACTTTTGACTCTGAGTTTTGTCATGATAAAAATATATCAGGTATAGACGTAGGGTTACGAAGGGCGTCTTAATATAAAACTTCCGAAAATTAAATAAGTTAGTTGCTTTTCGCTAGCAATTTAATATATCGTTCGTCGACGTCATAGAACAGGCCGAAAAATTTTTTCACACTTATTGGAAACATTTTGTGTTATAAAATAACACACTTTACTTCAAATTCAATGATTTGATTCAGCGAAGACCCACCCTGCTTTATTATTTAGATAAGTGTTCTATTAAACATTTACATTTTATAAGTCACAATAGTGTTCTAACACACCACTGTCGCATTTATCCATGACCACATCCAATAATACTAGCTTATCAAATGCTTGAACCACATTCATTTACATCAAGTGGTGTAAAGTTTCGAAGTTGATAGCACTTCAATTTTAGTTGAATTTCAAAAAGAATATTGTTACAAACCTTCATACCTGTATAAAAAACAGGTACAAGTTTTGTTCACGACCTGTTCCAAAATGCCGGCCATACGAAAGATTAGAAATTGCAAGCGATAAACAACTGACGCCGCGTGTTTTTTTAGACTGAGGCCACACGGGCGTTTTAAAATGCGGTGTTTCTTCTTTTTATATTAAATTTTAAAGTTCTCAATTTTTTATAACTTCATATTTAATATGAAAAATAAGCATAAGACAAAAGCCATATAGTACAATAAGCTAATTATAAGATGATGTTTATCATGACAATTTGTTGTCCTCATCGCTGCTATATATTTCATCATCACTATCATCTTTATCATAAAGACAACGTATATTGCCTTGATCGCGTAATTTTAAACACACAAGCTGCAGGGCCACAAAGGAATAACGATGATAAGCATAATATTCAGGATTTTTATAACATCCCTTTTTATCAGCACCAGGTCCCAACGTCTCACATTCGGACGAGAATGGACGAAAAACAGCTGCTGGTATGAAATTTGGTACATCAAAGGCTTCATGGTTAACACACGAAGGATTGTAGTTTTCGGGTGGATCTTTTGGTGGATGAGGTGTATTGAATTTTTTCTTATTGGTTTTATTAATTGTACTGGAACATGATGATACATCTGTTATTAATTTGGTTGGATTTACGATTGCATTTTTAAAGAGGCTTTTAATTAGTTTTGATGAAAAGCCATTGGCCAAAATCCTGGACATTTTAAAAAGATTTATTTGCAAACTATTTTTGTTTAATTTACGATAACAAATTTCTTGATGTATTTGCTTGAAATAGAAATGTCAAAATATTTAAATAAATACAAACTTACACTGAGAAAAATTATTAATTAAAAAATTTTAATAGCACAATTTTTCAAAATTAAATTCGGACTCAATTAATTTTGCATTTAAATCAATTACTTATGTAATCATAAAGAGAAATAGATATTTAGCAATTTAATTAGTTTTTTTGTTAATCAACATATATAACACTTTCTTTATTAAACTTTAGCGGCCGTATTCTGAAAAAAATATTTTGGACTTCAAGTGTTTTTTTAGTGAAAAGGTGTAAAGAAATTTTGTTTCAACGTACACTGCAACCGCAATTTATATTTTTAGAATATACACAGACACTTAAGAGATAGTTAAGGTAAAATTTAAATTTATTTTTGGTTACTAGAACGAAAGTAACATTTAAGTGTTTTCTAAATTGCTAATAATATCAACATTTATCAATCGATGTTCATGATATATGGGGCTTTTGTTCATAAGACACTTGTTCTTAAAAACAACCGTTAGAGGTAAAGTTTTTGCAGTTTTAAATTTTTTATGATTTTTTAGAAACATATTTTTTCTGAATAACTCCGAAAGGTATTTGAAGACAGTTTAAAGGTAATTTTGTCCTACATATTTAGGCGTTTGGCATTCCGTCCGGCATACCGTTTTCGAGTTAGTGCGAAATATACTGAAGTGCCTAGCGGAAATATTCGTCATGCCCATAAAAAATTTATACGTGATAGAAAAAAGCAATCGAAAATAGATTTTAGTTTATCACAATAAAGTTTTCATGTTTCACATATTTTTATTTAAAGGGACGATAAATTGTTATTGCAGACCAGTGTTATTCTTTATTTATGACGGAACTATTTATAATTTTTATATAGAATTTAATATTTATCATGATTTAAATTTATCTGTTGTAAACAGTACATAACGATTCGTCATTAGCCACAGAAATAAAAAATATTGCCACATATTCATTCCCATATTTAAGATGAATACAATTGGCTGTAGTGCATTGTTGAGTTGGAGAATTAATTAAGGAAATTGAATTTAAAATTGTAACATGATAATACTGTTTTCCAACTTCTAAGCGCTTTAAATCGATTTCTTTGTAAGTCTAATTTCCTCTTGTAATCAATTGTTAGTGCTGCATGGTGGTGTTAGAGTATTTGTTTTAGTTCTATTCAATCACACTACAAACGAAAAAAAGAACATCGAGCGACATGTGTGGTAACATATCAACTGCACAATATCCAGACCAAAAAGGCAACGGCAACAGCAACAGCAACAACAACACCAAGAACAATAACAACAACTAGCAATGCCTTCAACATTTATTTTACAAATTGTTTGCTAACACTTGTGCTTAATTGTACAAATATCCATCCACACTTTTTCTTAAACGAATACGCAAACATACTTGCATTATCAGTAATATCCCTGCAAACATTTCCTAGCCGTTAACTTATAACATCTTCGTCGAAGTGAAGTCACGATTGGGCGTCTAGAAAAAATCCACAGAATCCACGCAATCTGTACAAATAACGAAATAAAATATTTTGTGCTATTATGTATTTTGTGAACAATACCACCAATGGCCGTCTTTTTCATAATATCGAGCCGTAACGGTCAAAAAGTTGTAACCAACAAACAAAAAATTTTACAGGTAAAAATTTTTATTAAAAGCAATTAAGACTTACGTCTTAATTAAGACTTATGTCTTAATTGCTTTTTCTATAAATTTTTAACTGCACCTCTCACTGTTAGGAAAGTTGTAGATGTGATGTAAGTGATCGTAAATCATCGATTGCAAACAAAAAACAAAAGTATCACAACATGTCGATCACCTCTTTTTTGCCGTGATTTGCCGAAATTTTATAACATAAGTTAGTTTATTTACCTTCTAGTATTTTCTACAACCTTCGAGTAATTATATCATGACTATGAAGCGTTGCAGTCAGTCTTGTACTAAAAGTAGCCGTGCTAACGTCGCTGTTAAAGAACCGTAGCAGTTTACAGCTTTCAGTGTTTATCTTTAGTAAAAATCATTAATTATTAGTGTATTGTATTTTTAAAGGTATTTGACTGGTAAATAATATAAACGGTGGTGTACGGAATTAAACATCTGTGAGTGTAATTTATTTTAATTGTTAGCAATTAAAAAGAAATAATGGAAAATAAACAAACGTCTAAAAAGGTTGAACCTAACAATATAGTAAATATGTTTCTCAATATCTGCTAGAAGATACTAATACGAAACGCCTATAGCCAACAATCTTCCAAAGGTTTAGCATAGTTGCTACGCTTTTAATGCAGGAGTACAAGTAGTTTGAATTAACAAATTGCTTTAGTTAAACAAAGATGTTTTGACGACACTAAGCAAATTTGGTTCGTAATTCAGTGTCCGTCCTTCTACTTAAAAAATTACGAATTATTAGCAGAAATATCATTCGAAAAGAGTTGCCCTAAAATTGGCTGGCAAAGATCCGAAAGCTTAACTCAAACTTCACGTGCAATATTTATCTTTCTGGTGTTTATAAAATAGCTGCCATTATTCTATTTCTGAACTTTTTCTTCAACTTCATTTAATTTTATTTCTATGAGTGTATTAAAAGTATTTTATGCAACATGATACAATGCCCTCGTCACTTGTCAATGTGTTAAATGATACAAGACAAATGCTTTTGCTGCTGTTCCTCTTCCTCTTCCTTTTCCAAGTTTATGTTTGGATTAGTGTGTGCATGTTTGTTCTATGTTAATAACGTCATTTACTTGTTAGTGTTCTGTTAAGTTGTTTAAATGAGTCTACAATTTATTTGCCCTCGAAGGATATAACAACAAGAAATCGCTGAAAAACTTTTCCACTTACTTAGTTTGCTTTGATACTTTTCTTTTTTGATGAACTTTTAAGTGATTTCCTAATGTTTATGCAAAAATTTACTTACACACTATACAATTGAGTTGAGTAAATATTTTTATTTATTTTATTTTTACACAAGTATTTTTGATTTCCCTTCTCAGGGCTTGTCAATGAATGACTGAGCAAAGTGTGTAACTGAGTGAGTGGCTGAATGGCATTAAACTCGTAAATGTTGATTTGTAATAGTTTTAATTTCTTCATTTATCAAACTCTTTTAGCATTTTGCACCTTTCTTTATACGTGTATGTTTGGCTGTTGTTGTACCAAGTTTGATAAAAAGTTTATGACCAAGAAGTGTTTGCCAACATTTGCTTTTCGTGTAGTGGAAAATAAATTAATTAAACAAAGTGCAGGATATAGCATTTGCTGTTGAAATAATACGCAAAAATTTTTGATTCAAGAAATATGTAGCCTGCGAATCAATGAAATAACTTAGGAAGAACAAACAAGTAAGAGTGAAGATTTGAAAATGTATTATATTTACACTAGGAAAATTACACAGAAGCAAATATTTCAAAATTGTTTTCAATTAAATCGTTAATTAAAAAAAATCGTATATTCAATTAAATAATTTAATTGATATAATTAAATGTTTAAATATTTATAATATTTGGTAGCAACTCTTTTGGGATTTGAAACAGTTTGCTTGCAGTCTGGTCCAATTTTTTTCGAAAATCGGTGGGGCAATGTGCCCGCCTCTACTTTTTACGTATGAAAATCTTAACCTGCAGTTTAGGCCCATATTTTTTCGGAAATCGGACGGGCCATTTGCCCCCTCCCCAAACAAATATTGATTGTCGCATAACTACTCCACTAATGAAAAGATTTTCAAAATTCTTCTTTTCTTTCAAAAGGTTTGCTTGCAGTCAGTTTTGTCCAAAAATTTTTTTTCGAAAATTATTTTAATTAATTTTGGCACAGAAATTTAATTGATACCAGCGATTTGTTTACAGCTGCAAGTGCAATTACATTTTTAATTAATATCACGAAGATTATTTTTTATTTTTTTCTGCGTAAGATATTAAAAAACTTTATATCAAAGAAACGTTTGTTTGAAAATTTCTTGGTAATAATTTCTGCAATGTTGTTATTCAGTTAATTAATTGTAATTTTTGTGTAAAATTGCCAAATGAATTCGTAGTATCTACATATGTACATATTTGTGCATTTCAAAGATAATGATTTTACTCTGCATGAAATTTTAGCATAAAAACGGAAAAATCTAATAAATTAATCAATTGGTGTAGTTTATAATAGCAACTGCTATAAGCTATACTGCAGGAGAACAAATCTATTTTTAATTAAAAAGTTTTTCTGTTGTTTGAAATTTTCAAAATCAAAAGTTATTAATCGTCTTAAAATGAAATCATTTTCTTTAGTAACATCTTTTCATTCATTTAAATTGCAAACGCTTGAGACAAAGTGAATACTCGTACTATTATTCATTCAACTTTTCCCAAAGTTCATAAATAAAAGTTGATAATCTTTTGCATAAACGGTTTCATAGTTTAAATACAAAAAAGTCCAAAGAACTAAAATAATAAACAAAAAAACTTAGAAAACCTTTGAAAGTTTACAGCATAAATTTAAATAATAAATTTTTTTTTAATTCTTTTTGCATTTAGTTTTATTTATTTTGTATTTTTTTTTTGTAATGCTTTTTTAAGATGCCATCTTTATTAAACTTAACTTAAGAACTAAATAAAGAAATGAATGGAAAAATTATAGTTAAAATACACTTAAGAAAATGGACTAAAGTCAGTGTATGTGTGTGTTAGATGGATAAAGAAATAATGTAGTAAATATTTTAAACACAAGAAAATCTTATAGTAAATAGTATAGAGTATATTGTTGTTATTCTTACGTTTGTGTTAAGAAATGGTCTTACATGCAAGAATTGCATTGACTTTGTTGGCACTTGTTTTCTTTAAATGACTGAATTTGTGAAAATATTGAAATGGAAAATCAAGCAAGTTGTATATAAAACGGAAATAAAAAGCTTTCAACAATTTAAAATTTGTGTTAGTTTATGTCTACTTATATTATAGATAATTTATATTCTAGACTTTAATATGAATGGCAAAAATCTTAAACTAAATAAAGTGTGTTTTAATTGTAAAAATGTTTGCAGTCCGGAGATGCTTTTGAGTATTTGCTATTTTCCGCTTGAGTTGATTTTCTGTTAAAAACTTTGTGCTTAAAGTTCTCCAAAGGGAAAAGCTTTGCAAGAATATATAAACATAAAAAAATAAAATTGGAAAAAAATTTTGTAATGTTAAATACTGCAAGAAAATTTGTCAGGAAAGAATTATGTGTATTTACTGTCCAACTGCTGTTTTTAAGTAAATAAGAAAAAGGGAAAGAGAAAGAGAGAGAGAGAGAGAAGGAGAGAGACAGGAATAAAGTTTTATTTCTTAGAAAATAAATTATAAAGAAATCCCTAAGCTCCATTAAAGGCAATGGAAATAGTTTTGTAAAATAAACAAAAAGCGTAATTATTGTGTAGTGAGTAGTTTAAGAAATAAATATGTTAGATAGTTTATTTTGTTAGTAAATTGTGTTATTTTTATATAATAAAAGTTGAAAAAAAAAACAAAATTGAACCCTAAATCCCTTGATTAGTAACATATAACTTAAATTATAAGGTCAGTAGAGAAAACTTAGTAGAAAAAAAACATGACAAACAAAAAAAATTATATTGATTACTTAATTAACACTAAGACTTAGTGAGCTAAAATTATATGAAAGAAAATCTGAAAATAAATCAACAAATGTCAATTAAACGCATAGTCAGGTGAGAGTTAGCCGAGCGTAAGTTAAAATCTTAATGCCTTGAAAGTTTGTTTTTCTATAAACTAAATATGATCGTTGTAGCTATTTTCGTCCTAAATGGTTTAGTTTTTGAAATGAAGTTTTAAACGAAATTGTACTGGAATTTGAATTACCACAGGGCTTTGCCATTACCGTTGCCATTACCATTGCCATTGCCATTACCGTTACCGTTACCATTTCCATTACCATTACCATTACCGTTGGTGTAAATAGTTTGTAGACGTCTAGTTTGTTGTTGACGCAAAGCATTTCTTAGACCGTTGCCATTGTGACCATTTAAACGCAGCTCCAAGCTTTCATCTAAAGCATAGTGACCGTTACCATTACCATTGCTGCCATGACTGAGACCATTACCATTTCCGTTGCTGCCATGACTAAGGCCATTACCATTACCATTGTTGCCATTACTGAGGCCATTGCCATTACCGTTGCTCATACCATTGCCACTACCGTTGCCCATGCCGTTGCCCATACCGTTGCCATTGCCACCGCCATGTCCATTACCATTACCGTTGCCATTGCCATTGCCATTATGAAGCGAGCTTTCTTCCCCATTACCATTGCCGTTGCCATTTCCATTCAAAATTCTTATACTGGCGGAGCTGGTGGCGGCTGAATGACGTCCTAGAGAGTTTTGCAATTCATTGCTGTCCAATTCTTCCAACAGCTGTTCGCTAGTACGTCTGCCATTTCCATTCAAAAGCAAATTTCCATTGCCAGTAGTACGTCCGTTGCTGGTTATTCTGGTGGAAATCAATGAACTGCCTCTTAGAGCATTACCATTCAATGAGTTGGCACTGGCAGTGTCCAATAGCGACAAAGGTGAGTGTATTACTGAGGCTTGTACAGTGGCACTGGCTGGTTGTGTAATAACAATCTGAGGTTGGGTGGTACGTTCAATGGTAAGGCGAGCTGTATTGTCGCGTATATCCTTAAGAGCAGAGATATCACGAGCTTGAGCAAATACAGAACCACTAGGTGTGCGTGACAATAAGGTGGGTGGATGAGATACTACGGTGGCATGTACACTATGGCCTAAAGCTTGGCTGGGTAGACTCTGGGATAAAAGTAAGGCTTGTTCGTTGGTCAAACGCTCTTGGGATTGTTGCAATTGGGTGCGTATTAGCTGTTGTTGTTGTTGCTGTTGGGCACGTTGCAATTGTTGTTGAGCTTGCAATTGGAATTGCTGCTGTTGCAATTGTTGTTGTTGTAACTGTTGTTGCTGCTGTTGTTTATATTGCTGTTCGAAATGTTCCATTAAATGTTGAGCTTGAGATTGAGCATGCATTTCAGCTTGAGATCTAACTTGTTGTTCAGCCTGGGAGTTCTGTTGTGATTGGGCCATGGCTTCAGCTCTTACTTGAGCCTCGGCTAAGGCTTGAGCTTCAGCATAGGCAGCACTTTGCGCCTGAGCTTCGGCAATGGCATGAGCTTGCAGTTGAGATTGTAAAACTTCAATGCTGTTGTAGCGCGAAGAAGATGAGGTTCCAGCTGCGACCGAGCCATGTAAACGTTGTTGTTCATCCAATATTTGTTTTGAAACAACAGCATTGAAACCATTAATATCATCAGCAGTATATTCTACAACTCTGCGGGTACCATCGGGTTCAATTAGGGAATACTATTGAATTTTTTTTAAAAGAATAGCCGGATTTTAAATAAAGTTATCTTAAAACCAAAATCTCTTACCTGTCCTTGTACAACATCACCATCACGTTTCTCTTCCTGTTGCTTGTCATCACCGGTCAACGAATCTCTGACATCATAAGCAAAACTATACTGAGGATGAGCATCATAGTCTTCTGATGAGGTAACAGTGGAGCCCAAATCATTTCCCAGTTCTGATGAGTCTGAGGTATGTTCCAATGATGAAGAATGCTGTTGGTCTTGTTGTCCCAAGGCAGATTTTTGTTGGGCAAAATGTAAGGCATGCAAAGCTGGATATGAAGCTCTAGCAATATTGCCAGCCAGCACACTCAAACACAAACAGGCTATAAACTATGGCGAAAAAAGAATAATTTTTTAAGCATTTTTTAATAGAAAAACTTTTAATAATTGTGAAATCTTTATGTGACTAATAAAACTTTTTTTTCACATCTTGTTGTTCTTTTGCTGGTCATAAAATAAATAAATTATTTTGATTAAATAAATTTCTAAACATTTTTCTTTTGTTAGTCTCAAAATGGAAACTTGTGTATGTTTCTTTTCCCTCGGCTTTCATTTAAGAATTTGTAAAACTGTCTTTTTATTTATGAAATCGTATGAATATAAAGTTCGTTGCTGAAATAGTTTAAAATTTAATTCCAGAATAATTGTTTAGGGATTTTTCTGTAAGTTTCCTTTTACCCTTTTTCCCCACGCAAATTATTAAAGGGAACTTTCTTGATTTCTAGCTCTCATTTTTTTTAAATGTACATGTGTGGAAGACTGATGGATAATATTTTGTAAAGATTCATATAAAATAAAATACATGTCCTTTATTTAAGTAAATAGAAAAAAAAAGAAAAATAATCCTGTTTTGCAAAAATTTTCCCGCAAAACTTATATTTGGGGTTTTGCAAAAGTATCAACGTGAAAGTATTTGTGGGTAAATATAAAAGTTGTAATGTGTGTGAAGCATGATGATGTGCTTCATACATAGACAATTTTGAGTGAAAGAATAAATTTCTATTAGGTGAATGGATGTTATCATAAATTCAACTTTTATTCATATTTTTTATGTACGCTATCACAAAGATAAAGAAGTTTTCCTTTAGCTTGTTATTTAATAAAAATTATAGCAATAATACAAAAATTTTGTTAAAGCAGAGAGTAAATACTTTAGGAAAACATTCCTCTAAGCACTTGTTGCGTCTACCTGGCAATCTTTTGGTTTTTGATAAGAGTGTAGAGTGCATTTTGTTCGTTATAAATTCTCTTAATACTTCTTTAAGATGACAGAAGGATGATTGTCCTTTTATTTAAGTCTTAAGTTGTATATTCATGGACACGTTTAAATTTCTAAATGAATTTCTTGAATTATGAGCTTTTGCGTTGAAAGGGACATTTCAAATTATATTTCTTAAGATTTTTTCTTAATTTATTTCAACTGAAGCGTAATGATTTTTTTTTCCTATTTTTAGACTTATTTCTTAAACTATTAAGAGATGGATTTAACGGCAAAAGTACATTTAAATTTAATTTTAATAGAGATTTTTTAATATTATTATTTTCTATGAGTTTGTGTGTGTTGTAGACCTTTTTTATTAATTTAATATGTAAAAGAATTGTTCGGCTTGAGGTCTATTTTTAATAAATAAATATAATAAAATTTTTTTTTTTTTTTTTTTTTTTTTTTTTTATTTTTTTTTTATTTTTATTTATTTTATTTTTCTTTATTGGTTCCGATATTTCGGTCAACTTCGTTGACCATCTTCAGGGAAATATTTTCTAAAAACGTACAAAATGACTTAATTAACAAAACAATACTAATTGTAATAAAATATGAATTAAAATATAAATTAAAAATTTTTTTTTTAATATATTTACTTTTTTTAATTGTAGTGTTGTTTACACTTGTAATACATGTCACCTACTGTTTATATGTTTTTTGTTTTGCTCAGTTCTATGTTTGTTTATTGTGTATCTATATATGTGCGCGCAATTGTCTGTGTCAGTTTTATAATTAATTCTTTTCTCTGTTGGGATATTTATGATGTGTAACATCTCTTGCATGTATCTTTTTGAGTAGCTCTTTTCTCTTTCCAGTATTCTCACTTTATTGAAATCTGGTTTATGACCAGTTGCAGCACAGTGGGCCGAAAGTGCTGTTTTTGGCATAGCAGAACTGTTGTTTGTTTTTTGGTCAGATTTATGAGCTGATAGTCGAGTTTTTAATTTTGTTTTCGTCGTACCGACATATACTTTTTTGCATATGTCAGTGTCGTCACCATTACATGTTATTTCATATACTAAGTTCGATTCTTCCATTGTATCGATTTTGGATTTCATATTACTAAACAATTTTTTCGTCGTATTATGTGTTTTCATTGCAAGTATGTATTTTTCTTTATTGTATATATCCGAATTTTTCAACCTATCCGATAATCCTGGAATGTAATCCATCGATCTGTAAATTTTTGTTGGGTTTACGTTGGCGTTCTCATTGATTTTCCTTCTGTTTTCAACTACTTGTTTTATTAATTTGTTTATTACGTATATTGGAAAGTCATTTTTAGCTAGAATGTTTTTTATTTTTATCTTATTTTCATAATGGAAGTCTGTGTTGCTGGTATCTAGCACTCTGTTAATGAAATTCGAGGCGGTGTTAAAAATTATATTGCGGGGATGTTTGGAATAATAGTTAATGAGTCTTCCTGACGCTGAGGGTTTTTGATACCAATCTAATTTTAGTGTGTTCTTTCTTCTAGTAACCAAGGCGTCTAAATATGGTAACTTATTGTCAATTTCTTTTTCTAGTGTAAACTGTATTTGCTTGTTGAAAGTGTTCAACGATTCTAATGTTTCTTCAACTTTGATGGTTTTCACTATCCCAAATAGGTCGTCTACATATTTCGTCATTATTCGTGGTTTTGTTTCCATTTTGTCCAATGTTGTATTAAGAAGCTCTTCCATTATTATATCTGCTATTACTGGAGACGCAGGAGATCCCATGGGCATGCCTTTCTTTTGTTCGTAAATAATGTCCTTAAATCTGAAATATCTGCAGTCTTTTATACAAAATGTTAATATGTCCATGAATAATGTTTTTGGTATATTTGTATGGTGCTGTAGTATTTCCCATTTATTCTCTATTGTCTTAATTGCTAAATTCACAGGAATGCTGGGGAACAATGAAATCACGTCAAATGAAACTAATATTTCGTCATCCTCAATTTTCATGTTATCTATTCTAGATTTAAATTCCTTGGCGTCCTTAACATTGTATATGGAATTTTTCGTCAAATAATTTTTAACACCGCCTCGAATTTCATTAACAGAGTGCTAGATACCAGCAACACAGACTTCCATTATGAAAATAAGATAAAAATAAAAAACATTCTAGCTAAAAATGACTTTCCAATATACGTAATAAACAAATTAATAAAACAAGTAGTTGAAAACAGAAGGAAAATCAATGAGAACGCCAACGTAAACCCAACAAAAATTTACAGATCGATGGATTACATTCCAGGATTATCGGATAGGTTGAAAAATTCGGATATATACAATAAAGAAAAATACATACTTGCAATGAAAACACATAATACGACGAAAAAATTGTTTAGTAATATGAAATCCAAAATCGATACAATGGAAGAATCGAACTTAGTATATGAAATAACATGTAATGGTGACGACACTGACATATGCAAAAAAGTATATGTCGGTACGACGAAAACAAAATTAAAAACTCGACTATCAGCTCATAAATCTGACCAAAAAACAAACAACAGTTCTGCTATGCCAAAAACAGCACTTTCGGCCCACTGTGCTGCAACTGGTCATAAACCAGATTTCAATAAAGTGAGAATACTGGAAAGAGAAAAGAGCTACTCAAAAAGATACATGCAAGAGATGTTACACATCATAAATATCCCAACAGAGAAAAGAATTAATTATAAAACTGACACAGACAATTGCGCGCACATATATAGATACACAATAAACAAACATAGAACTGAGCAAAACAAAAAACATATAAACAGTAGGTGACATGTATTACAAGTGTAAACAACACTACAATTAAAAAAAGTAAATATATTAAAAAAAAAAATTTTTAATTTATATTTTAATTCATATTTTATTACAATTAGTATTGTTTTGTTAATTAAGTCATTTTGTACGTTTTTAGAAAATATTTCCCTGAAGATGGTCAACGAAGTTGACCGAAATATCGGAACCAATAAAGAAAAATAAAATAAATAAAAATAAAAAAATAAAAAAAAAAAAAAAAAATAAAAAAAAAAATTTTATTATATTTATTTATTAAAAATAGACCTCAAGCCGAACAATTCTTTTACATATTAAATTATTATTTTCTTCTTCTAGGTTTCCTTCACCTACCCACTTCATATTCTTATAGAAAACTTAATAAATTTGTAAACGAGTTTAATAAACTTTAGAAAACTTAACGTGATTAACACTTTTATTTTTTTTTGTTTTGCTTCTTAGCAAAAGTTAGAAATTATTTTCACTTTAGCACGCACACTCCGGTAATAAAACTTATTTAAGTGTTGTATATGTTACGGATACAGATACACGCACAAAGAAACGCACGATATGTTTAATAATCCTTTTAGTTTGTTCTTTTTATGTTCTTTAGTTGAATGTATTGAACGTGATTATTTTATCACACAACTGCTTGCGTTAAATGCAATTAAACTTGTGATGACTTAAGAACAACTTTTGGTATCTTTTATACCAAAATATGTGGCAAATAAGCAATATTGCAGCTGGTAATTGAAGCTTGCATTTAAACAATCAACTACACACAATAACTAATGTGTGTATCTCAGTGCGTATTTCTTTAGCCCTTTTGTGTCTTCGTAGTGTTGAAGACATTTAAGACATGTAGACAGAAACAAAGACAAAAAAAAAAATTGTGTAAAATACTAGATAAAAACTTTCAAATTTGTTAGATTAAAATTACAAATGACCTTCTCAAAAAATAGTTGATCAGAATTTTAGTAAAACGACCAACTAATATGCTCTTTTAAAAGTAATTTCATACTTTAAACGAGTTTGTGACGATTATAAGTTGTGGAAAAAACTTTAACTCAAATAGACTGCTTTAAAAGGCTAATGATATAAACTGATAGAAATTATTTATGATTAAAAGGAAGTAAACTATTTTTAATATCCAGTAAAAATATTTAGGAGCTTTCGAAGGAAGCAACGAATATAAGTCCTTATGTAAGTAGTTTTTTGGTTTCTGGGTGAAATTCATTTAACATCGTACAAAATGGAAAAAGAAAATTCTAATATAAACTTTATTACATATTTTAAAATTTTAAAATATTTATGTACATCATGAAGGAGCAATTGTATGTAGACTGTGGAAGCATAGCAATAGTCTCCTAAAATGAAAACATATATTTTATTTAATATGATTATTTCAAGCTTATTTGCTCAATTGGGACTAACATGTATTTTATGTTTTTTTTTGTTTTTTTGCTTACATCAATGCACAATGTTTTTGTCATTCGTTACTCTTTTAAATTAAAAGGCAAAAACTTAACAAATAAAATAAATTCTTTTAAGAGTAATACCTTTTACCTTTCCCTTGCTTCTTCCTTATTTCTCTATAACGTTTTTGAATCTCCGCTCTGGTTGATTTTTTTATATCCTCCTTAAGAACCAAAAACAATAACAAAGACACTGAAGTCACATATGGGGCAATATTTTTAAAGAGGACAAAACAAAAAATATTTTTGCTGTAATTTCCTGATATTTGGCATTACTAGCATAGTTCTAATAGGTATAAATGTATATGCAAATTTTGTTTTGTATGATGTTTATTTGTCGAGCGAAAGTGTTGCCGTTTTTGAAAAAAATAAATTTTTATTTCTTGTTTCGAACTAGAAAAAATTAAAATAAGTGATTCTTATAGAAAATCTTCTGATCTTTTAAAAAAAAAAGTATTTAATTTAAAACATTTTACATTTTCAGAACCGGAAATGACCAATTGAAATTAAAAATTTTCTAACTTTGACATGTTTTATTTATTTTTATCGAAATTAGCTTAGGATGGGTGACCCCATTATACTGTAAAGCTTTGATAATGGGATCTCCACAAGTTTAAAAGTTAGAAGATATCGTGTAAGCCAGAGAGTGACAATAAGTACTAAAAATATATATATACTTAAGTATTTACTCTTAATTTTAGTAACTGCATTACGAAAATATTAGAATTATATATATTAGAATTATATATTTGTTTTCGCGGCGCGTGGTAATATAATAATTTCAAAATCGAAAATTTTGACATATCACATCGGTATTTTGAGGTAGCGATTTGTTAATCAAAATCGAACAACATAAATAGTTTTGAACGAATGTTGTTGTGGCACTCTTTCTTATTATTATGCTCACAAAAAGCACATTATTTTCAGATTGCTGTTAACTGAAGTAGTTAAGACGTTACTTGCATTCAGAGATCAATACTGTGAGCGGTCATCCACATTATAAATGTCTCTAATGTGCATTAGTGTCAATCGGAAATATTTGTTGCATGGAATTGCCATTTAAAGTAGGTCAATAAAACAGTTTAAGTTAATGAGACATACCCAAAAAATTAATAATTTAATTTCATTAAAATAATCAAATACATTTATTAAAATAGTGAAATAGTTTCATTATAATAATGAAATAATTTCAATAAAATGATGAAATAATTTCGTTAAAATATTGAAATATTTTTATTAGTTTAGCAAATTAGATCAAATAAATTATATTATATATTTATTGAAATTTTCATTAAAATAATTTTAACGAAACTTGTTTCATCAATTCAATGAAGCGTGTTATTGGTAGAGTTATAATGAAGTTTTTCATTGATTAATGTCGAAAGTTACAGAGCTTATGAACGAAAATCTTTCAGTCACAAATAGTCGTATTTAATCATGGATCAATTAACAGCTTCCTAGCCTATCGCACCTAAACCTTTACCTCGCTGCTTAAAAAATTTTAGCGTATGCGACGTTTTTGTGTTCCATTATCAAAAAAGTTGCGCATGACGCATATTTCTCGGATTATATCATTTTTGATTTTATCATCAACATTTGGGCAAAAGAACTTAGGTCGAGTTAAAACAATTTTTAGGATTTTTTACTTATAAATGCAGACTTCTAACGAGCGTCTTCACTCTAAAACATTACTTCAAATTTACGATCATATATTGTCTAAATTTGTGTTGAAAATTTCTCCTTGTCTAAAATTACATCGATTTTGTAGTTATTTTATTCAAGAGAAAATCTTTCAAATTAATCATATTTAGTCCAAGTGGAAAAAATGTAACATAAAGTATAATATGGCTATGGCTGAATGGTAGATACGTCAGACTATCAGTCTGGAGGCCGCAGTTCAAACCTGCAAGCAGTCAATCCCTTTTTTTTATTATTAGTAAAAACATTTTGTTTAAAAATAATGCATGTGTAATTTTAGGTCGATAATAATCTGTAAAGTGTTGCCGACTATTATCGACCTAATTTTCAACAACAGTTTTTTAGAGTGTTGCTATTGACTAACAATTTATTTTTAATACGTCGAAAATAAAAAAGTTCTAAATAAAATTATGATAATAAAATTAGCTTAATTTTATTGTTAAGTTTTTACCTTCATTTAAACACATACACCAATATTTTTATTCAACACATTAATAGCTTTTGAAAATTATACTTAAGGGCTTGGTGTTAGTTAATTTTAATTCATAATTTGGTATTAATTCCTAAAATATTATTTAATATTTATTATCATTTATTTTATCTACTCTGACACTCTCATATTTCTAATCACTTAAGAAAAGAGTATTTAACCTAAATTTTATGCAGACAAAGATTTTTTTTCAAATCTATTGCAAAAATTTCATCTCGTATTTCAAATTCCATTGTGACTTAAGTTAGTACAAGCAGTTATTTGTGCGATAATAGACATTTGATATGCATTTTGTAGATGTCTAGTTGCAACGGATGGCTACTTAAAACCTTCAGTTCAGTTGTTTTAATAGTAAATTAATTCATTAGAAGCTGATGAGTTGAGTTTATAATTTATGCAGCGTGCAGAAGTAACAGGTGTAACACGTTTTTAATGAAGCTGTAACTAAGTAGACAGTAATGTTGTCATTATATAGAGTTTTAGTGGGTGATAGAGTTTTCTAGTGTGCAGGTGTGTATATGGGTAGTGGATAGTAGTTTAAAATGAAAATATTTAAATAATCAAATCATCTAAGTCTGTAAAAAACCAAATTGAATTAATAATTTGTAGGCAATTTTTAGTTTTGTGGTATACATACAGTTGGAGTAAATAATTAGAGTTTTTTCGTTTTCTCTTGTAGGAACCAAAACGATCGTTTTCAGCTGGTCAGGACCACTTTCCAGCCTGGTACTTTTTGATATTTTTGTTTCTAATCTTCCAGTTTTTTCACAAACAAACTGTAAGACAATTTTTTCGAGCTGTAGGACTATACGTTAAACGCCAAGGAATTTTAATTATGATCACGTTCGCTAATTAATTTTAAGCGTCTGGGTGTATTCAGTTAATTGCTAATAAAATCAAAATTTATGCATCGATTTTATTGACATATGGCTCGTTTGGTTTGTAATATACCTGTCTTTAAGGATAATGGTTAAAAAGTAAAGTTCTTGCAGTTTTAAATTTTTTAAAAGCTTTGAGAAAGAAACAATTTTAATTTTGCATAAGAAACCAATATTTTTCGATGATTATTTGAGGAGGTCCTTAACAAAACGCAATAATTACACCATAACATTTTTTTGGATAAACGACAAAATGTAACTTAAGTAAGTAGCATTTTGCTCTGAACCATTATATTTGATATTGAATTCCAGTGTAGTTATTGAGCTTTGGAATGCTTTATAATAAAGGTAACATAGATTTCAATGTGTAGAATAGGATTCAATCAAAAAATTAAAAAAACTTGAAAAATGTAATTATTCCGTTTTCTTATTTGTGAGTAACTAGAAAGCCATTGATCAAATAAAAATTACATAATACAGTTTGAAGGTAATTTTGACATGCACCTCTTGATGTTTTGTTGATTGAAATTTTTCATGCTGTTCTCACGTTAGGGTGAAATCATCTGTTAGTGGAGATGTTAGACATGCTGGTAAAAAAATCTGTAGGTGATAGAAAACAACTGAAAGCACTGTCTTATTAAGAGCATTAAAAAATGGATAAACAAGTTCCAAATCGTAAGTCTGTGTTATTTAAAAAGAAAACAACTTACACCATGTGACTGTGAAAATACACCTTTTAAATGAGCTAGTGTGAGTTATATTCAGATTTTAGTCATAATTAGAAATTCGATTACATTCCAAAAATCGAGAGTTATCGGAATAATGTTTACTACGAAATTTTTGCTCCGAGGAGCTAAGCTTTCCGTCTATAGATAAACGATTTTACTTTCAACAATTTTTTGTCGGAAATATTTGCAAATTTTGTTTCCAATTTTTGCAATTCTATCGTTTTTTTATATCGACAACTTTCGATTATAAGGGTGTAAGTGAATTTCAATAAATGACAAAATTATCTATTCCAGTATCCCTATAACCTACACCAGTGCCCATGTGCTGTAATTTGTGAGAAGTTGTCGCATCGAGAATATATTAATAATTATATTAGTCATCCCATTTTTTGCATGGTGATTTATAAAATAATTATACTGGATACATTAAAATAAACAAAGAAAATTTAAGCTTTTGATACTCATCCTGTGTTCTACAGGATGACGACAGTATACTCGCATTGAAAACTTCTCACATTAGTTACAGAACATGGGTACAGACAGGTCTTTCAAAAAGTCTTTTTCGTTTTTTTTGCGTTTTTGTCACATAGTGTTATCAATTTTATCATTTTGGTAAGAAGCACTAATTAGAAAAAAATGGTTTAAATCAAAACTTTTTTAAGTAATTTGTTTTTTAAGTTAACAATATTAAGTTAAAAATAAAACATCATACATCATTCATAACATAATTATGCAACATGTAGGCGACATCAAAATGCAATAACCATAACATTGAAATAGAAAACAAAGATGACACAGCCACCAGTCATACTACTTTATTCGTAGACGACAATTATATGAAGAAAATAGCTTAAATACTTTTCGAGTGATATGTAATCTGTGCATGTAAAATAAATATTAAAGCCATGCACTGATTGGTTAAACAACATAAATTAAAGAGAGGGCGATTGAAAATCATAACGAAATTTTTTTTATTTAAATAATAAATTTAATTCAACTTAACACAATCTTAAACAACATAATTTGAATAGTTTGCAATTTGTTGCATCAATTGTTGCATCGTTATAATACTAAAGTGTTAAGAGCTGATTCACAACGCTAAATGTGAGATGACATAAATACTTAGATTGTAATCAGAAACTTCAAGAACAGATAACAAAAGTGAACTCTAACTTAATGACCATTAAAGAACATATCAAGAACATATCAAATCGTATCGTTATTGCCACTAACGCCATCACCACGAGTAGTTGCGCATTAAAGTATTTTGATCATGATAAATGTGTTTATTGTTGATGATAAATTTCGTTCTGTTATCAAGCGTTGGCAAAAGTACGTGCTGTCCATTGGCTTTGTAGTCGTATTTTTGTAATCAAAGTTGTTTATATGCAGAAACATTGAAATATTTCTTTTTTACAGCAGAGACATATTGAAAATGCTTCTTACTGAACACAAAATATATCAGTTAATAGAAGGTCAAGTTGAATGGTTGTAAAAAACACCATCTTTTATTATGCTGGTTAGTCAAAACAAGTTTAATGGTTTCTAAATGTATCTTCAAGTAACTGCTTTGAGTCCGATTTATGATGTCAATAAGCTGGTAGTTTTTTTCTTCAATTAAAAGTAAAAACTGCTACAAATACACTTATTTCACTTCCATCATTTTTTATCTTTCTTTCTTTAGACGAACAATTAAGTTATTTTGTCTGTTTGAAAATATCACACAACTTGTTAAAAGAGAAAGATGAAACATATTTTTTGTTTCAAAAAGAACTCAACAAACCATTAAATGGCACAGCACTCGAAACAGGAAATAAAAAAAGGAAACGGTAGTCTCATGTTAATGTTTCAATTTTACTATTGTTGCTGCTGTCACGCTCAAATTTGTATGACCCATTGTTGTGGTCTTTTCGACACTTTTCTTCTTTCTCTTTGCCATTCTGTTTAAAGTCTGTTTTAAAAAATACCGCATACAATTTTCTATTTCTTTTGCAAAACATGATGCTCAATGTATAATGGGCTCGACTAAGAAAAATAACAAAAAAAAAAAAAAGGATTTTCTTCCGATTGCACATACACAGAAATACAATAACAGAAAATTGCACGTTTGTTCGCATGTCATAACAATTGTCCCCAACAGTAATAAAAACAACAATGGGAATAGCAGTCAGTAGTCGCAGTAACATCAGCAGGGTACATGTTGGCAATTGTGATGTTATTCGACTAAAGTTACGCTGCATATTTATTTACTTATTTTTTTATTTTTTGTTGAATCTTATATTTTTCTAACTACGTATGTGTAAAATTGCTGGGTATACAAGATGTTATTAAGGGAAATGAAAAAAAAATAACTTTCATTGCATGCATTTAAACATTTTTTACAGAGTTTTACTCTCACTATCATTCGTTTACTGCATATGTGGTCTGATACATAAAGTTAAATTGTGTTGATCTTAAATATTTAGCTGGAAGGAAATATAATATAAAATGTTTGTGAGTAAATTAAATTTTTTTATAATGTTCTCATAAAAAATGTTATAAAAGAAGGAAGTTAAATGGACTTTTCATAAAAAAATTTTTTTATTGTAAACTTTCAAAAACTTTTCTATTTAAATTAAATTTAAGTTATTTTAACAATTAGGTATGAGTAGCAAAGAAGACAAATATATGAAAAAACACGATTTTCTAGCAGACCCAATATATAAAAAAAATTGGGCTGTTTGTTTGATCAGACCCACTTCGGTTTGGCCGATTACTCCTCCAATTTAGAGTAAATCACGAAAAACGTGTAAAAATATCGAAGTACTTCTGTTTTTCGCAATTTATTCGAAATTAGAAGAGTACCGGCCCAAGCAGACCTCATTTTCGGACTCAGCGCTTCAACATACATGTAGGAATGTGGGTCTGATAAAATAAACCGCCCAATGTTTTTTCTTTTATATATATTGTCTCCTTGATAATCATGCTTTTCTGCTATTTTCGTCATCTTTGATACTTACACTACGAATTCCATATCTGAGCATAAATGAGCATAAATGAGCATAAATGATTTTTTAACACTTATTTAAATAATGCATTTAAAGCTCACAGAAGAAATTTCAGAAAAAAACTCAAGTTAGTTTTTTTTATAATATAAAAATTTTCTTCCGGAAATTTGAGTTTTTTTTTACTAATTTTGCCCTAACACCTACATTTATAGCCAGAACATCTGCATTTAAAGCAAGAAGAATGCTAACTGTTTACCTAATATAAACTCTGTTCATGGCTTTTTGGAGCACCTTTTGCAAAGTTTTTTACAGGCACCTAAACTCAAAAATTATTTTGAAAATTGATGAATTTCCATCACTGCCAAATGTGGGGTACATGTCCAAAATGAGCAAAAATGTCCGCTAAATTTATCTTTAAAGCATGGCCTTTCAGCGTGTATAAAAATAAAATTAATATTTCTAGCAAAATTTTTTACAATTTTAAAAATTATGAAACCATATTTTTTTGGAAAAATCGACGATTTTTTAGTTAAATTTCAAAGTTTTGAGCTTAGACCTTTGTTACGATTTAACGGATTAAGATATTTCAAAGTTTTGTTCCTTGAGTTTATTTAGAGTTTTATCAGCAATTGAAGGGTGTACTATAAGCTGAAATCGGAGGCTTAGGAAAAAAGCTACACCAAAAACACTGAAAAGAGTCGAGGCCAAAAATTTAAAATTTCGAAATCTGGACCCCCCATTACCTCTAGAGTATAGGGTTTAAGCTACATGATCAATGTAGCGTGCTACAGGCGAAAAGATCCACCAAATTTGAAATGACAGCAAAGCTGCGATTAAATTTCTATAGGGTGTTTATACAACATTTAGTTTGGTGTATGAATCTCGGATATCTCTGAATCAGATAGCGATATATTCAAACATGAACCTACTCTGGGTTTCAGAGCATAGCAATGTGCTTGGAATATGGTTGCTTATGAAGTACCCGAATCCGGGACCCATAGCATTGCTAAAAGAATATCAATTGCTTACAGTTTTCTTTTTTATTTAAATATGTGTAATAATATATTTGATGTAGAACCTGATGTATAGCAGAGCCTATAAGAAATTATTTCCCGCCTGTTCCGTAAATCGAGTCAATTTATTAATGCTCGATTTAGAGAAACTAAATCCACTAATAGCAAAATTTTTGCAGTTTCATATTTTTTAGAGCTTAAAATATCATATCTGAAATTAGTTTACTATATATGATTTCAAATACATTAATGAAGTCATTATTTATTTTTGGAAAACGAGAAATTTACTCGGATTCGGTTCAAAGAACAGGGCCGATAGTCTATTAAATAAACAAAACATAAATTGCTAAAAAATAAATACATAGTTTCTTTTATTAACTCAAATCCTTTATAATGTATATAAAATCTGCTGTGTACGTTGAAAAATTTAGTTGATGTTAATTTTTCCCTTCTCCCTTGGAATATTAATCATGCCCAATTCTTTCTGAATATAACGTTACGAACCTTAGCCTAATAATCAAATTGGATTCACAACACAAATGCGTTCGAAATAATCACATTAATATGCTATTTATGTTTGAAAAATTTTCTCTGTAACATTTCATTATGAAATGTAAACATTTGAGTTTTTCCAAGAGAATTGAAAATCAAACTTCCACTTCACTAATATGATTCATTGAATTTGATTCTATTATTACGAAATAAATTTAATGTCTCTAAATTTTTATGGACAATAAAAATTATGATATATTTGTACTGTTATGCTATCATGGCATTAAATAGCAAAAACCGTAAAATTTGTCAAAAAAAAGATCAATTAAAAGCGTTTATAAATATTTGAATATAATTTTTTTAAACCTTGATAGGTTTTTTTTAAATTTATTTAGTTTTATAGCAATTTTACAATCAATATAGTTATCAAAAAGAGAAATATAGCCTTGCAACAAAAAATTATCAAATTCAAATATTTTTTTAAGCTTTAATGAATTTTTTTTATGGAACAAATTAAAGTATTTTACTGTAAACCACCGATGATTTGTTTAACATTAGCATTGAAACAATTGTTTTTAATGAATTGAATTATGTTAAATATTTTATAACAATATTTCCAAATTAGTCCCACAAACAAAACATTTTTAAATGGCTGCTAAAATTGGTAAAACTCACAAATATTGCAAAATACAAACAGATTTTACGAAATAAATAAATACAAATTTATAAATAAATATTGTACACAAAAGAACTAAAAGTAAAACCTTTAAGATCACTAAAGTCACAAAATAAAGATTGTATTAAAAATGTCCTTGTTCTTTATTATTGCTAACATTTTTAAACCTTTGCTAATATCACAGCATATCTTATGTATAGAACATGGCTTAATTTCAAGGCAGTTTTACTTTAAATATTTAGCAAATATTGAAAATTACCCAAATTTACCGATTGTTCAAAATTGTCTTAGAAGACAAAATTTAACAAATTTGTAACATCCTTCAGAAATAATTAGCACATACTTATTTGAGCAATGAATAATTGTTTGCGTCATTGTTGTTAAATTCTAATAATAGACAATAATTTTGTAATTATCATACCACCGAAATGAGCATTTCAATAATTGATTAAGTAACCATGGTGTAGTAAACACATGGACAATTTTCGAAACGTTAGATAGTAATCATTCAGACGTGAATTGAAAATGTAGATAAAATATGAATATTTTATAAGCTTTGCATTCATTCAATACAATACCATAATTATTTCATTACATAAAAGAGGTTAGTGTTGTGTAGGTAAGCAGCAGAAGGAAAGATAAAAATATAACACAGATATAAAGTTATTCATATAATAGTAAGGCAGGTAAGAAGGCAAGTGCTAGAGATATGAGAGTTTTTTTTAGTTAAGAATACAAATTACACTGTACACAATCAACCAAAACAATAAGTTTCTAATGACTGATTCTGTTAGAGGGTACCAAAAAATATACAAATGTATCGGTGTTTTGAAAATTTACATCTGGGATTCATTTTAGGAAGGACAAAATTTTCCCCCTTTTACACATTGTTGTAATGAATCGATATAGGAAATCTTGTAATTCTAATGTTTAAAGTATAAGATGTTTTTAGCATTTTTATTTCACACAACACGAGCAACATTTTTGTGGTACATTTTAGCCCTCTAACTCTTCGTTGTATGGCTCTTTTTTGAAAATTTCTTAAAAAAGGATCGAAAAACCGGTCTATAGTGTTCTATAAAAATGCTGAGCATATTTGATAACCTAGACGTAAGGTTTACAAGATTTCCAATGCCGAATACTGATTGTTTATAAAACGAAATTAACCTTAAACACATTTTAAGTTTTGAATGGTTTCTGGTATTCAAATTCAGCCTGGAGCTTAGGTGTATTGGAAGAGATATAGTACAATTTTATGGCAAATATTTTTGTGGGATATTTCCGGTCATTATATCGCCACTGAATGGGGTTTTTTGTTCCTTTTTGGAGAGGTTTAAAATATTTCACAAAAATATTTCTTGTGGTATTTTTCATGCCTAGTCACTAAAATGATCTCCAAAGTGTAAAATTTCAACACGCCAAAACCAGTCATTAGAACCTTGGAAATTAATAAAAACATTTTATATTGTTGTACAGTGTAATCTGACGTTTTGAGGTCATAGGAAGCTGACTATTTTGAAGACGATTTCCGGATGGCTGCATGTATGCAGGTATGCTGTGTGTGAGTAACTATGTAACCGATTTCAACTAAACTCAGTTATCGAGTTAATATGAATGAAATATATATATTTTGAAATATATATTAAACCAACTTTTCGATCGAAAATATCTTATGAGCTTTTTTATCCTTAACATAGCGTCTTCACGAACCATTGATTTGGCTTGACAAAAGTCAAAGTCGATATGGAAAATAGCACTAACATTTTTCTGATGTTTTTATGTATGAAGTTTGACAAATGTTAGAACAAAATTATGTCTCGTGAAGACGGGATGTAAGAAAGTACATCGATTGCTGCAAATTTCATAAAAATCAATTGATTCATTCGAGAGTCGAAATCTTTGGAAAAACAGGTTATTTTGTAATAACTCGAAAATTATTGCCAAATCGATTTTCATATATGTATATGTTATAACATAAAAATTGATTTGAATGCCGCAAATTTTATTCTAATCGGCTGAAAAAAAGTTTCTTTAGTTACTGCAAAAAACAATGGATTTTTTAGCGCTTTGAGCTTGAAATTAGCGGAAAGTTCCAGTGGAGTAAGATTCGAAGCA
Source organism: Panzeria rudis (assembly GCA_956483635.1). Lineage (NCBI taxonomy): Eukaryota > Metazoa > Arthropoda > Insecta > Diptera > Tachinidae > Panzeria > Panzeria rudis. Next base: position 154,527,428 of record OY101449.1, on the reverse strand, counting down.
ATGAATTTAATTAAGCTCGTGAAAGTGACTTAAAGTAATATTTTCATTAATTATCTGCTTGATCTTAATACAGTTTCTTAAGAAGCAGAAATTATGCACAAGTTGATACCTTGGAAGCAATGAAAATATAATTCCTCAAAACTACTTAAATTTTTTTTGCACTGGGCTTATATGAATGATTATAAGTTCAAGTGCTTGTGTTTATAATCGGTCATGTTCTGTATTTCATGTGGAATTATCAAAGCATTGTCGTTGTAAATTAATATTTATAACAACAATGCTTTGATAATTCCACACATTTTAATTCCACATGAAATACAGAACATACCCGAATATTTGGTTAGCTAAACGTTATGTTCTTTAAATAGAGACAGTCAATCATACCCAGCAAAATATTAGCATAAAAATCATTAGTAACATCATTGATAAACTGAGTTCAAAGTATTTCCATTTCTGGTGAAACATCAATAAATTTAACAAGTGGCTGACTGCCATAAGACAGAAGTAATCCAAAGAGCTGAATGGTATACGATTAAAGGATTGTCAACAGAAATTACAATTATAATTATTGCTATTGACAACAGCCTTATATTCAGTACTTCTAGTGATTGGTATGCCATAAAAATGCTATGTCTTTGGAAAAATGTTCGAATTTTTTCTTTGGGTTCGTAAATAAATACCCAGGAAGCATTATTTGCCGACACGTCCGACAAGTCTGAGATTTTACCATACAGTCAATCAAGTTGTCTAAAATTTCCTTAGACATTTGACAGAATAGCCGGCTGTTTTCTGGTACGACATTTCTGCACGTTTTCTGAAATGTTATCCGATTAATATCAGACTAGTCTGCACATTATCTGAATTAAGTTTAATTTTCTTTAAAACATTTAACAGAATAGTCTGCACATTTTCTTACCTACGACTTAAAACTTTTAGCAGTCACTTCTGCAAATTGTTAGATTTCTGTTTCCATAATAATTCTCATTTTTCCCTTGAGAGTTTTCCGAAATTGTGCAGACGTGTCGAAAATTGTTCTAGAGTTTTTCTGGAAATTTCTTCAGAATTTGTACAGGTTTCTCTTGAATATTTCGGCAAAGTTCTTAGAATTTCCTCAGACAGAGAGATCCGATTTCTTATCAACCACTCATATGATTTTCGTACCGACTTTGGCATCGTGTGCATACTCTCTGACCGACTTTGGACCAAAATTGGCAAAAAACGTTTGAGTTCACTCGACTTGCATTGGAAATGGGAAACATAAATTTCGCTCTGTAAACGAGTATATTTTCTGTGTATGCTAAAATGAACGTTCAACTCTATACGATTAATGATCACAAAAAAAATGGAAAGAGTTTAAGAAACTGTTTTAAAATCGTTTGTTATATCAAAATAGGAAACGACCTGATTGCAAAATGGTATTTTAATGCAATGCATACAATATAAACAAATAAAAACGATAAGCATAAGCAGTAAAGCGGATCAAACGTCATGTAAAATTTGTTCATAAAGAAAAGTAATATCACTAATAAAAATTACACATAGTGCCAACGTATCTTAACAGATAAATCTATTTTCACTCATCTTTACTTTTAGCATTATGCAAATTAATAAATGCATAAGTAAACTATTCTATGAAAATTCGAACAACCCATAAATACATGGAAATACTCTTTGAGATAAACGTGCATTCATGTGAATTTGCACATATGCATACGTATCTGTAATATAAAGTAGATGCTCGTATACACTTGTTATCTATTGTGTTTTACCTGCAGCCAGTCATAAGCATCAACAACACAGACGCACACACACATACTCCAATACGTATTATCATTTATGTTAATGTAGAAATATATTTCAATCGTCATCAATCTTTGTTACCACTGACTGAATGATGTGCAATTTATATATCGTACCAACACTTTTACCAACGCATTGCTAAACATTTCAACGTGGTTTTGTTGTTAAAAGGAATCTGCCAGGTGTCATTGTACATTTTATCTGTGACTTTTTGCCTTCAGTTAACGTTAAGAATAGAATGATATTCTAGAAGCCTTATTAAACTTGACTCAACAGCAGGATTATAAATGCAAGTTTTTATTTAAGCGTGTGACTTTTTTAAAAAATTATATATTTTAGTTATTTAAAATGTTTTGCACTTGCACGGTTCAACAATTTGAGACTTTATAATTTTGTTTTCACTACACAATCAAAAGTGGCGGCAAAAAACAGACTTAGTGTGAATTTCGACTCATAAAAAAGTATAGAAAAAATTCATTATGTTCAGCCGTTTATCACTAATTTAAAAAAAAAAATTAATATATACTTAATAAACTTCGAAGAAAATTTAGAAATGTAATCTGTTCCTAAAAATAAATTCTGCCCTAATGCCATACAAATTTATTAACCGTTTAAATGTTAAAAATGTTTTTAGTTTAAAGTTGCTCACTTGAACTAAAATGAAGTCCTTAAGTTTGTAGAGGTTATTGATTAACACCAAGCAAAAGCCATTCTCATAATTGCTACAATAGTTACGACTTGGTTTATAAGTGCAATAAATATCTAAGAGAGCTGGCTATATGTGGCTGAGCCGAATGTTACATACCCTTCAGTTATATAATAAATGAAAGATACACTTCCAAATATACTCCAACTTCGTATGGGTAAAATTCGTTTAAAATCGTATAAAAAAAAAAGAAATTGATATATGAATTTTATTATTTTAAAATTTTAAATATCTGCAGTTTGGTCTAACAGAACAATTTCCTGAAAAAAAATCTATTTTATGTTCTTTTTTTTACGCATTCGTAATCGCTGATGTAAGCAAATTTTAGTAGCTTCTAGTGATGACGCTTTGGCTTTTTTTCCCATTTAGATTTAACATAAGCGTGTCATAGGCTGTCTAATCGGTGCGCTCTCGCTTAAAAAGTAAGCTACGATGTCAGTACGTGGCGCTACTATGTGATTACATAATAAGTGGAACTGTAAGCAAACTTGTTGTTAATATAAAGCCCAAAAGTAGGCCACGATTTCTTACTGTGTACTAGGGTATTCACTCGAATAATGTTTGCTCGATTAATCGAATATTTAAAGTAAAATAATGTTCGATCAAACAAAAAATTTTAATTTCGAGTAAAAATTTATTCGAGTAATTTAGGTCGATTAATTCGAATAAATCGCTGAAAAAATTGTATGTAAATTTTCTTTTTTTTAAATGATTTTTGTAGATTTCTTAATAAAAAGTGGAAAATTTTTTTAATTTATATGAAATTTTCCATCCAATTCGACCGTTATTTCCTACTAATAGTCCGCATGATAAAAAATTAAGTAAATAATGTAGCAACAATAATAAGCAGAAAGGAACAAACTTCAAATGTCTGTTGAAAAAATTCGAAATTTATAAACATCAAACAAAAATTATTTGAAGTAAAGAAGAAATTTCGAGAGCATCTAGTTAACTAGATGTTTCGTAAGATATCGAATATATTGTTCGGAATTATAAAAGCCTTAAGGTACGATCACACTTGGCAAATATTTGCCGAAAAAAAAAACGTAACCCACAGACAAGTTAAAATTGTATTTCCTTTAATTACAATAATTTTTTAAATATGGGTTCGCATATATTAAAAATAATATAAAAATAGTTTTTTGCAGCATAACTTCTTTTGTGATATAAAAAACAAGTTAAATCAAACTAGCTCTGAGCAAAAGTAGTGGTTACGTTTTTTTGGGAAATATTTCCTAAGTGTAACCGTATTTATATTAATAACAACAATAATGTTATGCCAATTCCGGCTATTTTTATTCTGCATTGAATACAGGACAGCGCGGAATGGTATTAAATATTTCCTGGCGCAAAATTTTCTCTAAGCGCTACATTTGAATAGTGAAAAATAAACTATTTTAAAGGATCAGTTTATGATCATATTTATGTAGAAATGTTGTGTTTTCTTTTGTTTTTATTATTAAAATATATAAAATTGCAAAAAATATACAAAAAACCGATTAAATTCAAACATTTTCCGATTAACTCGAATAATTGTTAGCAGTAAAGCTTACTCGAATAACTCGAACGAAATAAAAGTTTTACTCGATTGCTCGAGTAATATAAAAACCTCAATTTCGATTAATTGATTAATCGAACAATCGAAAAGTCGATTAAAATGAATACCCTACTGTGTACATATAATTGATAAATTCTATCAAATACAACGAAATTCTGACATATTAGATAACACGTACATTACAATCTAAGTATGTACTTAGATTGCTCGCTTAGAACGTCATCCTGACATCACTGATTATTGTTTAGGTACCTCATTTCATGTACCACTGGGATTATACGTGTAGACCTCAAATTAGTGCTATCTCAATGTTATAAGCATTTTTATGAGAAATTGTTGTTATGAGAAATTTTATAACAACGATCGTATAAGATGAATCGTCAAAAAAGCACATGTACATGAAAATAAGTTGGTGCTCACTTATTAAAATAAATGAAAAGCGATGTTTCTGATAAAAATTCTGTGTTAAATAAATGAATAAATATGTTTAATTGATTTATAAATTAAAATTTGTGTGAAAAAATGAAAAATAAAATCACTAATTGTGCAAAAGTCGTACATACATGTTAACTCGATGAGCATTTGCATAAAATGAAATCTTATAGGAAAAGTGAAATTACGTTTACCGCTTGTATGATATCAAGAGAAAAATCGACATTTTGTTTTTTATTATTCTGCCGCCGTTTTCTCTCATGTTATCTCAAAGTTAATGTCTCGTGAAGACGCTGTGCACACTCTGACATCAGCCTAAGTATGCAACACTATTTTGGTGACTTAACCTTGTTATTGTGTTTCTTGGGCCTTTTCTATGGCCTTCTGGAGGATTACCCTCAATGTTATTTCTGGTGATGCTATTGTATAATCTGCGCAAAGTGTGACCGATCCAGTTCCATTTCGTAAATCTATATGGTAAGAATAACAAACTGAATAACAAATTTATTAATAGTCTTTTCAGCTGTACTGAAAAGTATAAAAGCACAATTGATTGCAGAAAGAACGCTATTTCGAAATTAAAACGGAATTCTCTTGAAGCAGCCAAAAAGTATACTACCGATAATATTTTCATTTCTTTGTTGAGTTTTTTCTTTTATTATTAGTTTTTTTTTGCCATGATATAAGAAACTTTTTTTATGTATTTTTTTAGAAAATTGCTCTAAAGTTTTAAATTTTTTTAGATCCTTTTTAAATTTTTCCAATAATTGCTGCCTTTTATATCGAACAAAATGTGAATGATAAGCAGAAACAATTTTAATTTATTAGTTTTTGTTTTTGACCAAACACGTAGCCAAAGTTTATTTGGTTTAAATCATTTTAAAACGATTTGTTTTCATTTGTGTAGAAATGCAAAAGTTTGCTAAATTGAAAAGTTTTCTTTTTTTTAATTTCCTTGCTCATGTTTTTGTAAATTTTAAAAGCAAAATTAAAGTTAATTATTTTAATTTTACCACAAACGTTAAAAAGTTTCAATTTTGTTAATATTGTGCATTCCGGAACTTAAACCAACTAAATGTGTAATGTGTATTTAAAACTGGTTGTGTAATGAAAATAATTATTATGCCACTGTTATGTGAGTTTGAAAGTAAAATTGCAACTCATGTACTTGTTGTATATTTCAAAACTTTACTTTAGGGTATTAAATTAGAAATATATACGCTTTGTAGTTAGTTACTCGTAGTTTTATTTCAACAGCAAATAGTAGTTGTAGAGAACCATTAAAAAAAAATTGTGTATATTGTGTCAATTAAAAATATATTTAGCTGCAATATAATTAATGTTTAAAGGACTTTTATGGTTTTAAGTTTTAAAATATTAGGTCTTCCACACTTATAATGTCTTATTTAATTTGTTTATATCAATTTTTATTTTAAAACCTGCTATTAAAAATAATTACAGTTTTCGGTTACTAAAACAAGCAAATCATTTTTCTTAAAGACACAGTCCCCTAACTGTAAGGGTTCAGTTTCAAAAAGGAACGTTTTTTAACTTCTACACTAAAAAGCGTATAAATGTTTCAGATACTGACAACCAAAGTTCTTCTGATTTCCATAAATATTTCATAGTAAAAAGTTTTTCAAATATTCTTAAGATATTTAATGCAATGTTTTAAATATTTCTGTAAGCGATTATTTTTAAACTATTATAGTCAACTAAAAAATTAACTTTTCAAACTCCATTTTAAGTCTTGAGGTGAGCTTTTTATTTTCTTCTGCTGGGGTTTGCTTGAACTTAAAACGGTTTTCGGTCATCCCACGTCAAATTTTGTTGAAAATCAGAACTTGGCCGTAACCGGTCTGATTAAAAAAATTATTGATGCCATATTATACCTAAAAGGTAAAGTTTTTGCTTTTAAAATGAAACAAATATTTAATTTTGTTTGATACAGAACTTTTTTTGATATTAATTTAAGAATAACGCCGAAAGCATTGATCAAATAAAACACTGTATAAAAAATTTTAAAGATAATTTGATCATGCATATTTTTGCGTTTTGTTGATCGACATCGGTCACACCATTTTCGAGTTAGGTTGAAATATTCTGATGTAAGTAGTGGAAATATTACTCATGGCTTTTAATTGGGCTAACTAAGCATTTCGTATTCCACAAATTTTTATTTAAAGGACTTTTTCTTTTCAAACCATTGTTATCTAACAAATTTGACGTTGCATGATGAAAAATCGTTCCACATTCCTTAATTTTTATCTACATAGAAGTTAGATTATATTATAGATCTTCTATGCAAAGTCACATTCATTTTGATCATAAGACTTTGAGATTCTGACCATTGAATGCACATAAAATCTTTCTTTTTTCCTTAAAACCATAGAAACAAAAATTATTTAAAATAACTTCTTTAATGCTCGTATTTAAAGAGAGCATCCTTCACCAAAGCTAAAATTTATTCAACAACTAAACATTAACTCAATTAAGAAAAACTCAAAAAGATATTGATGGTACGTTAGAAAGTTTACATTAATTAGTTTACATTAAAGCTAAGCAGTTCATAAGACATGGCTCATCTAGACAGCTATCGGGCAGACAGTGTTGGTGTATTTAAGCCCTTTTGGCTGTGTTGGCGACTCCTGGGAGTATTTGCATGGCAAAAGAAAAACTTAACCATTTTATATGACATTTGCATGAATTTATTTGTATATATTTGGTATCCGCTTCATCTTACGGCTGGTTTGATACTGCTACCGATGCATCATGACATCTACAAGAATATGTCCATGACTATTACCTGCATAGTTTGCACCATGAAACATTATTGCCTGAGATGGAAATTACAGTCAATGTATGAAATGATTAATTTGTTTTCCCAATTGGATGAACGAGTGCAATGTTTAGAAGAGCGCAAATATTTTACCACAAAAAGCATGAGAATGGCTAAACTATTGGCTAAATTGTATTTTACTGTTTATATGGGAGCTAATATAGCTGCCTTTATGGCTGTTTTGCTGGATGTCGAACAGCGCTTAATGTATCCAGCCTGGTTTCCTTTCGATTGGAGCTCTTCAATTGGTTTATATTACTTGGCCATTCTTTATCAATTTGTGGGTGTAACCATATTAATTCTTTTGAATTTCGTAAGTGATGCCATTGCTCCTGTGACGCTGTGTTTATTGAGTGGACAAGTTCATACGTTATCCATGAGGGTATCAAAGCTTGGTTATGACAAAAACCTATCAAGTGATCAGCAGGAACAAGAACTAAAGATGTGCATAGAAGATCATATCAAATTAATTAAGTATGAGCTTGAAATTTATTTGAAGCTTAAACTTTAATATATATTCAATTTTAGGCTCTTTAATGTTATGCAGGACTCTTTGTCGCATGTACAATTCATTTTGTTCTTCTCTAGTGGCTTAAATATCTGTGTGGTGTTGGTTTATTTATTTTTCTTTGTTGACAATTTATTGGCCTTCATTTACTATACAATATTTTTGATCGCCATTGCTGTTGAATTGTTTCCCATTTATTATTTTGGTTCATTGTTACAGGAAGAATTCAATCACTTACCGTATGCCATTTTTTCAAGCAATTGGCCTTCGCAGACACGCTCTTATCGCAAAAGTGTTGTCATCTTTAATGAAGTGGCTTTGCGCAAGATGACTGTGATGGCTGGTGGCATTGTAGCCATAGATTTGGATAGTTTTTTTGCTATTTGTAAAATGACGTACTCTTTGTTCGCGGTGGCCATGAGGATCAAGTGAAGATTTGCTTTTATTCTAACTAGAAGGATTAATGCGTTTTGATTTTTAATCTTTTAGATAAGAAATATACTCACTATTTTCGTATGCTTATTAGGAAATATTTAAAAAATTTAATATTATAATCGCTGCTCTACACATTGCTTTAATTGTTAAAAATTTTATATAAATAAAAGTACGGGTCGGGACGGAAACTTGAAATAAAAATCTCTGTAGAAGACTGTAGTAAGAGCAATGCGTATGATTAATGTATAATTAGTTTTATGTTAATCATACGGACCACTACAAATTTCTGATGATGATGGTGCTGAAGCTATTTTGAAGATCTACAACTTTTATTTATTTCCACAAATAAAAGTCTGTAAAGAATTTTAAATTGCAATTCTGCTTAAGCAAATAAAAGTGAAAATCATACCAAGACGTGGTATAAATTTCATGAACAAATTTAAAACAACCTTGAATAGCAAAAATAAAACATGGCAAAGCTGCAGCTATACAAAAACCTTAAATAAAATAGACATTCGAATGAGCAAAGTATTCATATTAGTTTTTTCTTTTCTTTTTTGTGAATGTGCTGCTGCTTGTACAAAAGATTGTGCAAATATAAAATAACAAAAAGCGTTCGTAAGCACATTCCCATGTGTACAAGACAGTTTGTGGTTCTTCTCATGAAAGACTTTTAATTTTCGTTATAGAATACACATCTTTTCAAAAGCAGTAGCAGTAAAGAAAACACTTAATAATTATTAAGAGATTTTAGACAATGGAAATGTGATAAAATAAAATTGCAATAAAAATATATGCGACCTTTAAACTTTGTTAATTATTAAGGATTGAAATATCCATGTTGATGTAAAATTTATGAGCTCTTTGTCGAACTTTGCTTAAATAAAAATTTCTTGATTTAAGGAATTCTTAATTTTTTATAAACACAATAATATTTCGAACGATTTTCCGTCATCCCACGTCAAATTTGGTTTGAAAACAGACCGGTTTCGGCTATGTGCCATCTTCAGTGTTCTATTGAATATTAGTATTCAATAGAACACTGAAGATGGCACATAGCCGAAACCGGTCTGTTTTCAAACCAAATTTGACGTGGGATGACGGAAAATCGTTCCAAATTAAAAAAAACCCCGTCGGAAGAAAAACACAACACTCAACAATAATATTTATTATTCACACAATGCGCAGATGGCAATGTGAAAATATTTAAATTGTTTGATACAGCAGAAGTTTATTATTATCCTGAAAATGAGAAAACAAATTTTCTCTTAATTTAAGAAAAAGTGCAGGCTCTTAGATACATTATTAGCATATATAGTTAAGCGGTACCATTAAGTTTGAATTAGCCACCTTTTTTTTAGGGCCCATTGATTTTCAGAAAGTTTGGAGGTCCATATAGAAATATTGGTCACCTAATTCGCCAAACTGAGTATAGGGTTTTACTACCCTGTGGTAACACAATCGAACCTGCTCTGTCCAGTCATATCTTATACAATTTGCTCCAAAATTTTTAAAAATGACTACTGGTGAAAATTTGTGTAGAAAAAATATCCAAAAAATTAATGAAATCGAAGGGGGTCGAGTCAAAAACTGTCCGATCTGACATGAAATGCCCCATATATATACGCATCTACTATATAATATGCTATAATATATTTATAATCTTGTGTTTTAATATGATAATTTTATAAACTAGTTTTCTATTTTATCTTAAATACAATGGAAGGAATTGATTCTTTTGTTAGTAAAATATAAAACGTCCAAATTTTTTATTCTGTATTTTTCTGTAGAATCTCTTAACTGCGTTCAATGATAAGATAATGCTGTTGTCTGTTAATGAACTTCAACAAGGAAAGAGATTGATTGATTTTATAAACTTTGGGTGTAGAGCCTACCATTAGGTACCTTTGTTATGTAAAATAATTCACTGGTCCCTCTCATATGAAATTTCAAAACTCGAACCGATTGCTAGTCCTTGGAAACTAATCACGCGACTTATTTCGGGACAGGTACTCTTTCATCTAAGGAAACTACGAAATATTTTACTCCATAAGTACAAAAATAGCTGCTGTTATAAAGCTACTTTGTACTTATATGACTGTAACTTTATTCCAATAAAAAGCTTAGCGTGTGAGCAACACTATGACAGTATAAAGTTATGTTAAACGCGTAAAACAACATGCGAGCGAATCTTGTTTACTAACTGCGAGTATTTGTAAACAGACAGACACACATACCCTGCAAACAACAAGTATGTGTGTAACTATTTTTTAATAAACAAACGCACACAAACACATATATTGAAGCTGAATATTGATGTGTCTAGCACCCACTTAAAACTAATTTGAGTGTATAAGATTTTGTTGTCTTTTGGCATGCTGTTGGGGATTGCACTAAACTTCTTTTAGATTTGTTTTGTTTTTCTTCTCTGTAGAGTCTAGAAAGGGAGGCACTGGCATATACATAATTTTTGTTTTATTTTTTAGAAATGTAAGAGAAAAATTTACCTTGAATCATGAATATTAAACTAGTACAAAATATATCTCATATTCTATTACATATATTTTAACCCAGTTTCGGTATTTTAGAGTGTATTCTTTTGCCAATTTGTATTGTTTTATTTTGAGTACACCGTTTACATTTTTATTTTTAAGTGATAATGTAGTTTTAGTTAAAGCTGCTGCTACGGAAATGAATTTTATTTCAGAAAATACGAGTGTTCATCTTTTATGTCAAGATTTTTTGGATTCCAGTGAAAGGCAAGACATCTGAATGAAAGACATGAAGTGCGTTACGCTACATAAAATAAGTATTCCATGCTGCTGGTGTAATTACAGTTATAGTAAAAAAATTCAGCTTTGTTATAAATAAAGAGGGACAACAATTGCAACTGCCGATTGCAACTTGCTTATGGCCCTTCGAGCCGTATATGAAGGGGGAAACTATGGATTTTATATATTAAAAAACACATAAGAAAAATGTAAAACCTGATAAAAATTATTCGAAAGCCAATTTAAGCTTTTGGGAAAAGTCATATTTGTTGTATAATTGGCCATGTCACAGAGTTCAATTCCGTGCGGAAATGGAATTCAACCTAACCAATTTTTGAAGCGGCTGGTGTCTAAAAAAGAAAACTAAAATACGAAAATTTGTTATGTGTGTCCAGACTATTGGGGGCGCTGGAGTGCTGGGGTGTGCTCTGGCTAGGGCTTGGCATCTTGGGGTGGATTGAATTCCGTTTCCGAACGGAATTGAACTCTGTGACATGGCCGAATATGTATGTTTTATGAAAACCATTTGAAAATGGTGTAAACAAAAACACAATGAAAATAAATTAAAACATTAAAGGTCAATGCGTGCAATTTGCCAAGACGCACTGGTGACATAAAACTGACATCATTTTGTTGCATCTAGACAACAGGAAGACATTTTGTCGACACACAGCTTATAGTTAATGTTGGTAACTAAGAAAGTATAAGCAAATCCAAGCCTTTACCATGACATTTTGTAGAATATCATTTTAATGACAATTTAAGAAACAAAATTTTGCCAAAACTCTCAATATAAAATAGAATGGAAAATTTAATAGATGCGTTACAGCAAATGCTTTCTTAAAATTTTCTATAATGTGCAAAAAATTACCGTAGAGGGAAGAGAAGCTGTCAAAAGAGGTCACATGACTGGTTCGCAATAGCTAGCCACCGGCTTGAGTTCTGGGACTTTATATGAGAGAGACCTGTCACTTTTGCATGGCCTTGTTTTGGATGGAGGTCAGTTGAAATCATTAAGATAGTTAGTGCTAAGTTCTACATTCAAGCTTAAGATATTTGTCCTGTGGTGGTTTCTTTAATTCTAGTCAAATTACTATACTTAAAAGAAATATTTTTTATTTTTTAACGGTTTTATTTAAGTTAGGTGATGTGATTTATTTTTACCGCTTATGAATCGGGAGCACATTTCTACCAGTCATAGGATAGTTTCGTTCCCAGCATATACAGAAATACACTACATGTATTGCTAAACGTATTGCCTGGAACAAAAAATATTATTGCGGCAATAATTGATTTCGTATTGCGGAAGATACATCCTTCGGGAAGAAACGTGTTTCGATGGCAATACTTACTCCTGATCAATACGAAAGCGATACTTCTAGATGAAAAACTAGCAATATCGCCAGATAACCACTTATTTTGCTGAATTGTTTCAAAAATTATAAAAAGAAGAAAATAAAAATATTACTTTGACTATTTTCTTGCAGATGACAATTTGGTGATATTGCAGAACTATTTGCAGGATTGAAGATATTTTTTTTTACAAATTTCCCGCATTAAGCAAAACGTTTTTTAATCTTTTTCTTAAATGATATAAAATTCAATAGGAGTTTGAGGCTATTTATTGTATTTTTGATACAAAGACGTATTAATTGGAATTCCTATAGCCGGAGTGTAGAATTTTAACTATATCAAAGTCAAAAGTTTAAAACTAAAATAAGACTTTATGAATTTCTTTACAATATTATCTAGCTATGTTGGAACAAAATGCAATAGAAATAGAAAGAAAATGTAATCTGTGCAGATTACCAATCTCTAAAAATATTTTATGGAAGTAAGATTCTGTTCTGAAAAATATATAGAAAAATTTAAGAAGTTGGTTTAGTAACGTAAAAATAAAACATTTGTTTTTCTATATGCTTTACGCGACTACGACCTTTTATTACTGCACTTTATAACAACAATTTTATTACTTCACTTATGTACATCGTCCTTAGGGTGGTTAGCAAATCATGCAGATATACAATTTCTCTTTTGCGTTGCATAGTGTTAATACTTCATGCAGCTTATTTTTTATTTTCTATTAAAGTTGATTTATTCTACAGTTTAATGGCACAATAAAGATTCAATCATTAGATTTTTTTCTTTTACCAAACAACATAACCATAACTACAGTATCACTGACAGTTATTTAAGAAAATAAAAATAAACCATAACATAATATTAATAGCAAAAAAATTACTCCAGTAGGGTAATCATATTTATATTGATGTCTTACGGTAGTATTGTTAATTTTTTAAACTATTTTTTATAACAGAAAGTCAGACTGAATTCAATTGACGAACAATTGATTGCTCTGCTGGTTGCCTCGGCCACAACACACATTTCTAAGATACTTGAACTTCTACAAGCAGGCATGTGGTCTATTTAATACTGATATAAGAACAAAAGCTATAGAATGCATGCAAAAATATGGAAAAACTGTTTTTATTTAGTCGTTAATTGGCTATCAGTTCATAAAAGTTTCTATAATAGAAGAGAGAAGAAAGTAAAGGAAGCAAGATTTTTTAAAATCTCTGATTAAATAGTACAACGGTAACAACAATGCATTCTGACAACAATTCTTTGCACACATTGTGATAGTCTAAATATTTCTGCCAGATAAATTCATTTTGTGTTTGTTTTTAACTTCAAGTTCATGTCATACAATAATTTAAGAATGCCCCCAAATTTAGTTTATTTTGAATTAAAATGATTTAAATATTATACTTTCCTTCAGTTTCTTTTCTTAATAAAAACTGATTTATGAGATCTGTCTTAAAGCTGCTTCTTTTTAAAGCCAGAACGGAAATCATTTATATTGCGATAATATATTTTCAAGATGACCATCTGTAATACATTGTAGACAACAACTCGTATATGTATATCACTTTAAAGATTTAATATATGCACGAATATCGCTGGTCTACAAAAAATTTGTTCCGAACATGTAAATAAATATATAGGGAATATAAAAAGCTTAATGCGCTTAATTCAAATTCGACTTTAGAAAATATCAGGCAAATAATTTTTATGCGCATGACTAATATGGCACCCGACATGAAGCTGCCACGCTAATATTTTTTTATTATAACTCGAGAACAATTTGTTTGATTTGGACTAGTGGTCTATCAAAAAAATTCCGAATAAAATACCTTTAAGTCATTCATACATAATTCTTTTAATATTTCTAGCTGTTGGGAAGCTATTCAAAAATATGAAGCGAAAAAAGTTTGTGTCATGCATTATTAAAATTTTTTTCGTTTTAAAAAATTCATAAAAAATTAAGAGGGCAAAACTTTTAAATTTATAAAACATTTAAATCGATGGAAAAATTTCGATCTTATTCCCAATTAACTGAAGGAACTCAATTGATAAAAATCACGATTTCCGTACAATAGACAAATTTTGATTTGAGTATGTTGTATGAAAATCCTTATTTTCTCAATTAATGTGCTGTTTCCATAATGCAAACAAGCAACTTGAGTAAACAATTTGTGTGCAAATCGCTTTAAAAAATTGAGTTCTTTTCATATAAATTTTAGACAAGCAATGCTTGGTTGCATTGTTGAAACAATATATAAGTTCCTTCACTTAATTCTGAATAAAATCGACATTTGTCCATCGATTTTTGAGTTTGATTGATTTATGAGTTTTTGAAAAAGCAAAAGTTTAATTTTGCATGAAAAAAAGTCGCCGCTAATTTCTGAATAACTGCGAAACAGCTGAAAACAGAAAAGTTATACAGCTGATTTAAAGTCAATTTTATTCCGCATCTTTTGTTAGTTTATTTATTCAAATCAAACAAGCCGTTCTTGAGTTTTGGTTAAATATAATGATGTACCTAGTGTAAATCTTAGTCAAGCCCATATAAAAAATCTCTACACGATAAAATAAACCTGAAATCAGATTTGACTTCAGTGCTTTAAACTTTATTCATTCCGCATAGTTTTATTTAAGGGCGATTGTTTTGCAGACCAGTGTAATCATACGTGTAAGTATTTGTGAGCAACAACAGCTACCTCGTCTGCTGTCAATTGAAAGTGATAAAAACACCATAAAACAAAAAAAAACAAAAAACAAAAAAATTTAATAATGCCATTAAAGACAGAAGAAAACAATTGCTCCACAATGCTTGAAGTTGGATAAAAGCAAAAACAAAATTCATACAAGTGTGTGTTTAAGGATGAGTGTTCACCGAGTGTTTGATTATTTTTTGCAGGAAGCTTATCGTTTATTTTACATGCCACCACATAAGCACATTCTTTTATGACTTTTTCCTCTCTCTCTCTCTCTCTCTCTCTCTGTGTCCCTTACAGTTCAGCTTTGCTCACAATAAAATACCACATCAAACAAGCCGTAACGTAGGCAGTAAAATGTGTGCAATTTTTAGTAGAAATTGCTCGCATTTCATACATATACGAACTTTTTCCATACCAGAAACACACAACAGAGAAACAAATATTTAATATTGCAGCAGAAAGAGCCCGGTTGGCCATGCCTTTCTGACATCTTGCAAGACCGATGCATGACAATGTTAAAGCGTCCATGACGTGTTGGTTACAGCTCAAACAGATCAGTAAGGATATTTTCGAAAAAATGGCCGCTAAGTTCATACATGGCAACAAGAGCGACACTGTCACCCATCTTTTCATTAATGACCATATAAATGACAACATCCTCAGAAATGTCGCCATTACATTTTTCGTTTGTTTCTTTTTTACATGTGTTCTACAATAAGAATTTGAGGAATTTGTCGCACAGAGAGTATTTAATACGAGAAGTTTTAATAGACATTATAAAAAAACTTTTCATCAGCTCAATTTCGGTCAATTTTAGCAAGCAGGAATGTTTCAAAATGATTCAAACTGGTGACAGACTGAGCGACAATGTCCACAAGAAGTTCATTTTAAATTGAACGTAGAAATTGTAATCGACAAATATCGCGCATGACAAATGTCGAAATTTCCTTAAGTAGTCGTTGATGAAAATGTCCTCTACGACGAGTTGGCCAACCGGGAAAGGAAAGGCAGCCAGACACAAAGTTTAAGTGTATATGGTACTTACGATTGTATGAGTGTTTGCCATGAAAAGTATGTATTTGTAGTGAAAGTACCGGAAAATATGTTAAAGTAATGAAACAAGAAAAATTTTATATCTCTAACGTGCTTAAATTTTTATAAAAACCTCATAATCATATATTTTTCTTTTGATGTCGAATCTTTTGATGTTTTATGAGTCAATAATTTAAAGATTTTTGGAATACGTTAAAATAATATTTAAACTTTAAATATTTATTTATTAAACGTTATTAATACATCTAAGCAACCTTAAACTTAAAGCTTGATGAGTCATATATGTAGATAGCTTCTAGTATAAGTAGAGATGTGCACGTGAGTGATTTTTTTACTACCATGTACGCTCACGAAGGTAAACTTTTTTATCGCGCACGTGAACAAATTTTAGAACAAATCTTAAAATCCACAATAAGTTTTTAAGTCCGTACGCTAACGAACAAAATTTTGTCAATAAAATATGCTAATTGAGTAAAATCAAAAGTTTCCGACACGGTCTGGATTTCCATCCTCTTCGATTTTAATGAAATTCGAATATCATATACTTAAGTCTTGCGTATGGGACATCGAAAATATATAAATAAAATAAAATAAATATTCTACTGTTGTGTGCGCATCACATGCCGAAAAAATTAGTTACATTGTGTAAAAAATTTTTAAGGATATTTAAGAATAAAGGATAATTTGGCATTTTAGAAGCACTTGTAGCAGGAATCAATGTCATTTTTCATCAAATATCGTTAGGAAGAGACTGAAAAATTTCAAATGTCATCAAATTTATTTAAATTCGATGACGCGTTCTAAAGTTATTCAATCTTCAATATGACGAACTTTTCTCCAAAATGGCCGAGATGCCCATGTTTAGAGGTTTATAAAATAGAAACCTTGAAAGGTATCATAATTATTTTTTCGCCATGCTACACCCACATAAGAAGTGAAGATATTTGTTGATTTTCATTAAAATTAGAGAGGATAAAATTCCAAATCAATATTTTGTGTGTCGAAAATTTTTGGTTTTACGCAATAGTAGGACAAAAAATTACAAAAATCGGCATGAAGAAAAATAAAGTACCGGTAAGATTAGAGATTTGTATTATTCTTTAAAAATTGATTTATGTTTCTTCAAAAACATTTTCGAGATGCTCGCGAGCAAATGGGGTTTTTCATATTTTTGTTATTGCCAAAATTTCCAAACACGTTGCACCTGAAAACCCCAAAAATTTCAGTGTTCCATCGACATGTTTCTCCTCTTTCAGTTAATACAATAACTGTGTTGATGGAATAAAAATGTATTATTAAGGCCTTGAAATTTAAAAAAAGCGAATCTATAGATTATTTTCTTAAACCTACAGAGAAAAGATAATTTTGCGCCAAACAAGCGAAGAAGAAAATCGTGAAGGTTCGATAAAAAAAAGTTGAAAATTAAGGGAAAAAAGCTGAATTTGCTTTTCATAAAAAATGTTCAAGTTCAGTTCAGACTATAAAATATATATGCGATCCAAAGCATTTTTATAAAAAAAAGTATTTGTATTTTTTTCTTTAAATGTGTTCTAACTTTCTTATATATTAGAGGACTTCAATGATTTTATGTATCGTTTGTTCTGCACAAAATTACCTGTTACCTGTAGGTTTAAAATAACTATTTTTTTAACCGAATAGGTTTAAGTTGAAAGTTGTTATTTCGGCTTAAGGTCATTACTTGATTTAAATTCAAATTATTATTAAGTGTGGAATATTTAGAATATCTAATCACAATAGCAGTATCAGTACTACTGATTTTGACGGCCGCTACGCCATCTCATCAGTGTTCATTGTTAATTCTTACCACTTGTAATGGTGATATTAGGACTAGGACATCAATTATTAACCAATTTATTTAACTAGGTATTGTCTCTTAAAGCATGTGTGGAAGAACTTCAAACTAAATTCAGAAAATTATTCAAACTTTCTGTTAGGAGGACTAAAAGATATGATGAAAAAAGTTTTGTATACAATTTAACATAATGAAACTTTGTTGATGTATTTAAAATCGATTTTATAAATATATTCCTTCATACATCGAAGTCCCACCCTAATACATCTCGATATTTATCTCTATGAGATTCAGTTAAAATTGAGAATTTATTCGCTGTTCTTACACCACCAACAATCTTTTATTTCACTCTTCTGAATTTTTTTTGGCATTTGACATTGAATTGTTATTGTTTTTCTTGGAATTCTATTTTTGGCAAAAAGTTTTCAGTGTGGTAAAAGGTAAAAGTTAGTAAACATAATACATGAATATATGAACATTTTTAGCATGTTAAAGTATGGTGCATTATTTTGCTTTTACAACTTTCTGTTCTTCATGCAGAATTTTTGTTTGTTTTTTGAGTATCATTGCCTGTATGATTCGGTTGAACTTTTATTGATTTGTTTTATTTTGATTGTTGTACTCTTTATATATATATATATATATATATATATATATATATATATATATATATATATATATATATATATATATATATATATATATATATATATATATATATATATATATATATATATATATATATATATATATATATATATATATATATATATATATATATATATATATATATATATATATATATATATATATATATATATATATATATATATATATATATATATATATATATATATATATATATATATATATATATATATATATATATATATATATATATATATATATATATATATATATATATATATATATATATATATATATATATATATATATATATATATATATATATATATATATATATATATATATATATATATATATATATATATATATATATATATATATATATATATATATATATATATATATATATATATATATATATATATATATTTGGTTCGTTTAGTTATTTTTCTTGTATTTTATTTGGTACTTTTCTTTCGCAACTTCTAATAAATTGTTGGGTTTTTTTATTTTATTTTTTTTTCTTTAGTGTCATATCGGCTTACACAGTACATTGTGGTTGATTATTCTTTCCTGTTTGCAGTTTAGATGTGCTCATTTGAGTGGAATATAATGAAATTATTCACACATATGTTCAATGTGTGTGTTTAAGGTACAAATATGTATGGATTTTTAATAAATTAAAAAGGGCTGCCAGCAGTTTTACAGTTGCTTTAGAGATGAATAAAATATGCGTTTCCATTTTGATGGTTTAGTTGCATCATTGGAAAAGGTTTTTGTATGGAATACCTAATGTTAAAGATCATAATTTGCTTACCTAATAACGTTAAAAACTTTTTATTTTGGAAGCCGTTTTGCAAAATTCAATAAAACTTTGCTCAATAAATGTTTAAAGGAAAAAGATAAAAACTTTCGGCAAAGTTAAATAAACATAAAAAATGTGTATATAATAATTTTCTAAGCAAAGATTTCCAAACCTTTTCAAGGGCCCTTTAGATCTTTAATCCGCAAAACAGGTCACATGTGGCTTTTTAATATTTTACTCTTAAATGTATGTACTTATAGGCATTAACTAAAATTATACAAAATCAACCAGTCTCGCATGAGCATTTAAACAAGCAGGTTTCGTTGTCGCTCGTTGCTTGCTATTGCTTGATATACACTAACGAAATTTTTGTAAGAGCAAGAGTTGCAAAAAAACCCATACAAGCGCAAACTGTAATAGCATGTGTGCGCCGGCGATTGCTCTGTATTGATGTTACGAACGCTCATACGCTTGGAAAAAATGCCATTCTAGCGGCCAATAGTTTTATCCACAAAAAATGTATGAACGAATTATAGCCAATGATGTAGGCTTCCATTCATATTCTTGACACAGTGAGCGCTATATGTTGTTATTTAAAAACTCTTTTGACAATACAATTCTTTAGTCGACAACCGTGATCAATTACTTACATCAATGGGTATCAATTTTTAGTTTTGTATCCTTATTTATGTTTTTAATGATGTTGCAAAATATGTAAGAACTTCGAAAAATACCCTACATGCAGCATTATTCTAATATACATTTTAATGAAACAGAAAAGTACTAAAAACTCAAAATGCATTAAAAATATATATTTCAAAACACTAAAAACGACTACTTGATGGGTATTTTATTTTAATAAAAAGTTGTTTCGGAAGCATACTGCAACATTATCATGTAGAAATACATAGAAGTAGGAAACTTGGAAACAGATGTATGGTTAAAAAAACTAATTTAAAAGTTGCATCCTGAAGTCTCCGCAGCTATTTTGGAACAATATTACTCTTTAATATCTATATTAATGTTCCACAAAAATTTTTTGTATAACGCTTTATAAAAAAAAGTTACATTGTCCTAAAACCGATTCAACACGCCTAAAAAGTTGATATAAAAATCAATAAAAAATTACAACGAAATTTTTTCTCAATGTTCAAAAGGCCATATTTTCCCAACGTGGTAACTTAGTGATAAATAAATTTTTAAATACACTGAATTGTCCGCTTTGATGCTGCGTTTAATTTTTTTTTTAAATTCAACAATTTATTTTCTATTTTTCCGCTGCTTGATTGTTTTTTTTTTCGTTCTGTGCCTCATTTGAAAACTGTTATTATACGACGTATACGTTGCATAGAATTTTATATATTTGTATATAACACATACGCAGTGGTGCATACACTGGCTGGCATATAATTAATTTCTAATTTTATACAAATTATCTGTTTTGAGGTCGTTTTATTTATTAATTGAAATGAATATTTTATATTAATGAATATGTGCGAGTAAATCAGTATTTCTGCATTTCACTCATAATTTCGAGCAGAATAAAAAACTTCGAGATTTATTGTTATACAATGGTAACCCTTCAAAAATATACAGCTCTTAAATAAGAGTATATTCTGTGTGTGAATGTTTTTATATTGCAAGCGCCTGTATAGCAGGAAAGTATTCAAATGACAGTAAGTAAACCTTCATTGTCGTACGATAAAAATAAAAAATCAATTGATGCTACAGGAAATAACTTATAATATAATCGTGAATATTACACACAAAGACAGATTGTTTAAGCATCCCAACAAATACAAAATTACATGTTTAACTTTTGATTTGAAACGTAGTTAGTTATTTTCCATAATCTGTAAAGACTTAATACCAAAATTATAAATTCTTTCTTTAATTTAAAATGAAGTAATATTCCCAATTCAATTTTTATACCTAAAATAACATTTAAATCATCTTAAGCGGCCCATCCATTATACAATATTATTGCAAATATTATTGTACATATTATTGTCGCTTTGACCTAAACTATGCAATAAATAGCAAAATAATGACAAAGAAATATTGGGCAATTTGTCTGACAGTGATAAAGTCAATAGAACAATGAACAATGCTGCCTACATATGACACAGTTTTCTTGATTGAGCAATAAAAATCAAGAACCTTTTGTTTTTGGCCAATATATTGTGCAAGCTTCTAATATGACATACACATTGGCGATATTATTGTACAATATGAAAAGTGCAAAATTATATTGCAAGTGAGTGGGGCGGGGCGCCTTAAAATTTTCTCTGGTCACGAAAACTTAGCAAAAACGAAAATTTGAATTTAAAGTTTCGTTTTTCTTTATTGTTTCTAGTATGTTTCTAGAACTTTTTTCAAACTGTTCTCAAATTTTTTTCTTTGAAAGTTTATTTCATTTAAATTCAATCTCAATTTTAGACTAAAGATTCATGTTGGTTGGGATATTAAGAACTCGTCGTTGTTTGCTAATATGTGAAATATAAACATGTACATTGTACATAGATATATTTGTAAATGTTGTATTTTTCCTCTTTGTACAAAAGTATTATTTAAAAATTATTATTTTTTGTATTATATGCAGGATATGTGAAAGAGCATCAAAAGGATACATGTCAATTTGCTGCAATTTTTCATTATCGAAAATTGCCTACTCACGTTAAACAAATATAAATTTATTTTTGTAGTATTACGGCCATATGTATAATCAAAACTTCGCAGGAAGTTGGCACAAGTAGCGAAATTGCGCTTGCTCTTAAAGAGTTTCCCTATACAATTGGACATTAAAAACCACTGTATCTTGTAGTCCTGACTCACCAATATATTTTCCACCGATTTTCAATGTCAAATAGTCCAGAAGAACTCGTTAAGAGCCAATTTAATTTAATATTTTATGCTATCTTCATGCCAAGTTTTCGTTATGCATAATATGGCCCTTAATGTTTTTGTAATTTATCGACCCACATTAGTTGGTTCTTTAAAAAAAACAGCGTAGTTCGAATTACTATGAATTTATGATTTCAAAAGGAATTATTTAAAACGTTCTTTCCATAAGTGTGAAAATGTTCGGGATTTCATGGATCAACCTCGATATATTTACTGAGAAACAACGGCTGATGATGGCAACGTATACATACCATGAAAATCAATGAAAAATGTTGCTTTTATTAGCAATTAAGTTAATACTTCCGTCTGTCTGTCACAGGCTGTTTTCTCGGGAACCGTAAGAGCTACGAATATGAAATTTTTACAGAATGTGTAAAACATTGTGCCGCTGCAACAGCATTTATATGACAGTTAAAAATTAAAGGGTTTTCTAAAGCGCGCAACGAAACATGTTGGAATTCTAATGTAATATACAGACACTTGTAATTTTCTAAGTTAGTGTTAGTTGGTGTAGTCTGTAGAATATACTATACACTGATTTTTAAAACAATAAAATTTAAAGGGTGTTCTATCAGTTAATGTAATTTTACTATGTAATTTAGACAATATGCTGTATCTTGGAAACCGTAGGAGGCAAACTCTTGAAATTGAAAAAAATGCTAAAACTAAAAAATTCCAGAATTATAAAAAATGTCAAAGCCAAAAATCGCCAAAATTAAAAAAACGGTTAATAAAAAAAGCACCAAAATAAAAAAATCGCTAAAACACAAAAAATCACTAAAATAAAAACATCGTAAAAAAATGCCAAAAACCGAAAAAAGTCGTCAAAACGAAAAAAGGGCTATAATAAAAAAAAAATCGGTAATTCTAAAAATATCATCAAAAAACGGAAGAAATCACCAAAAATGGAAAATAATCACCAAGAGAAAAAAGCGCCAATGCTATAAAAAATCAATAAAGTCCAAAAAAAGCGCCAAAACTGAAAAAAGTGCTAAGGCTTAAATAAGTCGCTTAAATAAAATATATTGTTAGAAAGCAAAAAAGCGTAAAAAACAAACAAAAAAAAAACAGCAAAAACAAATTGAAAAAATCGGCAAAAAACAAACAAAAAATTGCAAAAAACGAAAAAAGCGCCAAAACCAAAAAAATCCCCAAAACAACAAAAAAAGTTAAAAATTAAAAACTAAAATTAAACAAAAAAGCAAAACGAAAAAATTGCCAAAATGAAAAAAAGGCCAAAAACAAAAAAGGGATATATGTGTATCGGTACGGAACCCTTCGCGTGTCGCACTTTACTGAATTTTTATTCTAAAATGTAATCGCTGAATATGTATACCTTTAGGCAACTTATATTTATAACATATTCATATTTGGTTGTATATTCAATTTGATAATCGAGTTGAGGCTGATTATAAGCATGTCAGTAAGTTTTATGACTTTTTGCGTTCATTTTATTTGATTTTATTTTTACTTGTGTTTTGGTTTTCTAACGGAAGTATAAATAATATATATTTTTGTTTCATTAACACACAAACACATAAATAATATAAACATATATCCACATAACTACTCTGTTGCCAAAAACACAAGCACACACATGCTTACAAAACGAACAAGTTCGAAGCCAACATGCTAGTTAATAAAAAGTCCGCATTATTGTGCACGTTGTCGAACCAAAACACATCACTCGGCAAAAAAAAAAAACTGCCGATTCGTGTTGTGCTATTTTCCTTTACATTTCATTGTTGTTGCTGCCGTGTTTTTCTTTGCATTTTTACAATTCTTTTACAGTTTATTTCTCGTTTCACACAATTCAGTTGTGTTGTAGCTTTTGTTTGTAACGGTTCACTTTCGAACGAAACGTTATTGTTCACATCCATCTATCTCTATGTTAAGTGTAAATTTGGAAAATAAGAAAAAATTACAAAGAAAATATATAATATTTCTATGCTCGGTTGTACCTTTAATTTGAGCAGCTAAAAAATTATATTTTTTTGTTGTTATCATTGTGTTCTCCAAACAATGTTCATACATTTACATAGAAAGTGAAAATGGTGTGTTTTCATTTATTATTTTCATTTTTGGTCTGAATTCTACAATAAAAAAAAAAACGCGCGTGTTTTGTTTGTGTATGATTTTTTTTCTTCTGTAGCCAAATAAAGCTAAAATGTACATGTTCATGGTTAATATCAATGCATTAATTTATATATAACAAAGAAAGATGAAAAAATATTGATTAACAAAACAAAAACATTAAATAAACGATTGCATTATTATTGTTTGCTTATTGGAAACTAATAAAAATAAACACGTATTCAATAAAGTTTACTAAAAAATAAATTACAAAATTTATGTAAATTATTCCATGTGTGAATTACATGAACGATAAAATTGTGTTTTCATGTGAATCTCTTAACAAATTCCCTGCCATTGTATTAAACCTTTTACGTTAAATTTTAAATAAGCTGAAAAGAAAAATTTTATTAGAATTTCTTTATATATTATTCATAGTGTTTCTATTGGAGAATATAAAACAGATTTGTTAAATTAATTTATGTGGACATTTTGGTATTGACTTAAATGAAAATCCATTAAAATAATTCTTAGTTATTTAATACGATTCAATAGAATAAAGGATGAAAAATCCAGTCAAGTATTCTACATGGAAAACTATCTAAAGAATGTGTTATTGGTGAACATTAATCTCATTCTACATGTTTAACTAGCTGTAACTAATGTATATGCGTGGTATGTCTGTAAAAGTTCTTAATAGCTGGATAGCATAGATAACTGTATATTATTGTTTGCTTTTTATTTTTTAATAGCTTTTTCAATTTTCATGTGGTAGAAAAAAATTTTTATTAAAAATTTACTGACAAAAGTGGTACAGATAATATACTTTAACTATACCACTTTCCGTGGTTCTGCTGTGTACGTTGAAAAATTAAGTTGATGTTAATTTTTCCCTTGTTCCTTGGAATATTAATCATGCCCAATTCTTTCTGAATATAACGTTACGAACTTTAGCCTAATAATCAATTTGGATTCACAAAGCAAATACGTTCGAAATAACCATATTAATACTTAAAACATGTTATAGTAGGAAAAACGTTAAGGGTCCATTTAAAACAAAAATATGCGGTTGTGTTGACATTGGTCGGCTATGTATATGGGAGTACTAACATCATTACATTTTCTAAAGTGATGAGATTACATATTTTTCAAACTTTCAATAGAAAACATAGGCAAAATAATGAGACTGCAACAATTTTAAAGGAATTTAATGCTTTCAAAAAATATTTTTGCCACCAAATTGCATTAAATCTTTATTTTAAAATGCAAAAGCTACCCAGTAAAAAAACTTCTTCAAAAAACAGGTTTTAATTATTATATTGTAAAATTAGCGCTTACAAACCGACGATGTAACTGCTCATTTGTGTATGGCGAGTTCCTGGTTTGGACTCAGCAATAAAACTGAAAATATGTGGAAAAAATGGTTCGATGTGGATTGGAGAGGATGATGGATGAACGTGTTCCAAACGCGCTAATGTTAAAATTTGGATTTATATTATATTTAGTAACTTTAATTTATTGATTTTATATCTTTACTCAATGTTTGATATTTTAACGTCAACTATTATCGACCTAAGCTCCTTCAGGTTTGAAGTTCAAGGCACTAACCAATTAGCCAAAAACACTGGTAGCAAACCAACAGCAAGAAGTTTATATAAACTTATTCTTACATATACATACATACGTATCAATTAATGCTGGGCTACAACAGCTCATTGAAGTTATTGTTGTTGTATATATCCGCATTTAAAATTTGTGTTGCTATCGTCCTTATTCATAAATAAATAAACTGTATTCGAAATCTATTTTAAGAAAATTTGGTATACAAAATTTTAAATAAAATACATTTCAAACTCATTTTCAATTTTATGAATGTGGGGGTAAAATTTTATGTTTTCAGAAAATTAGAATTTCATCAACAATTTTTAAGCGTTTTAAATACTGTTGTTTAACTAACGAAATTGAACTTTTAAAAATTGGTTGATATTTCAATCCTACATCTGGAAAATATTGGACCAAAGTTTTGAAAAACTAAGATATTTAAATATCACAACTAGTACAACTCACTAATAATACAAAATAAATGTACAAACAAACATGTGTCTCTTAGATATTATTAGGGACTATAAACTTTTTAAATCGGATGAGAAAAACAAATGGCAGCACCGATGTATCCTACTTTTAGACTTCATAGCTATGCTCTCGATCAATTTCGATATGTGGTATTCTAAACATAAACGGAAATATTCTTTTGCTATACCCATTTAGTTCTGATAGGATTATCCGTTTAGAAATGTCTGATTTATTTCAAATATATGTTGATTATGCCCTTAAATGCATTGTATATTAGGGTGGTCGTTAAAATTAAAAGTTGGATTTTTTTAAGTTTCATACCCAAACCGGCGGGTATCTTTTTTGTTTTTTTTCTGTCTTTTGTATCTCATAACTAAATAAATATAATATAAAAAAAATCTGCTAAGAAGTTGTTGGCTGTGAATCTTACAATAGTTTTTCCACAACCGACTTTTCTCTAAATTGCATGTTTTACGAAATAAACTGCAGAATAGCGAAAGAAGCCCATAACTAGCGTTGCAACTTTCTGTATAAAACTGCCTTACAATTCCTTATTTTTGAAGGTTTACATTTTTTATTTTTTTAAGCTGCCATTACATTGTCTGAGTAAAAGCGAAATATCGTGTCCAATATACAATTTTTAATATTTCGTCTGAGCACAGTTGAAAATAAACTTATTCTATTTCCATCTAATATACAATATCAGTTTTAAATGTCATATTTTTAAAATTAGATTTTGAAATCAGATGAAAACTCAGACAGTGTAAAGACGGCATTAGGGTAATTAAGATTAGCTAAATACGAAAAATAAATTAATTTCTGCCGTTGTCCAGATAATGGAACATTTGTGTCTTTCTCTTTAAAGCGCCATCCAGTGGTCAAAGGATCGTTCGATTAAAATTAATTATGCTACTAAATTACGCGCTGAAAAGTGGCTCGGCTCGTTGGCTTTGATCGAATAAATATTGACCGAGTTATAATGGATCAAAACTTGATTAGCTTGCAACCCTCGATTTCTTAAAGGTTTTGCAAACAACCATCGCACATTAATGTCGTTCAAGTTCCATTGTATTCAAAATTTAAATCTATGTCTGCATGTTGGACAAGAAAATTTTGTAGTTTGCTTTTCTTTGAAAAAGGATTAACATGTCATTGTACTCAGCACGTGTTAGACAATTAATTTATCATGAACTAAATATATGTATCTCTTTATTTTTTTTTTTCATACCAGTACTTGGCAAACAGCAAACAAATGTACGAAAGTAAATCAGAAATAGAATTAATCAACATGCAAGTACAACAATTACATACATACATGCATACAATGAAAATTAAAAAAATGTGTTTCTTTCTAACCAACTTTTTTTGTTTCACAATTTTCAAAATGGCCTTTACACATTTAACCAATGTTAGTTATTACACAAAAACATCTATGAGCATGTTTAAAAACATGCTCATTCTATTTTTTATTTTAGTTTTTAGAAAAACCAACATAATATCAATGTCAAATTAGAAAAAAAAATCAACACAGACAACTACAACAAACTTGAGACAAAATGAAATTCCAATAAAATCGATGAATTTTAATTAGGGTGCTTAAATAAACTAAAATCTAATACTAGTGGCACCCTAAAATAATAAAAATTACTATAATCATAAGAAATAATTATTAATTATTAAAACAGAAACGTTATTTGTGCCCTTCAAGTCAGTTGGCTTCAATCAATTTTGTCTATTTATTTATTTATAGAGTGGCTATATATTTGTGTGTTTACAGAATGGACAAAAAAGGGAAACAGTTTTTGTTTTCTATGCACGCTGTTTGAAAGAACTTGTGTTTTTACAAATTCTAACAAAAAAAAAAAAAAAAAAAACAATTACAATCACATTAAGCTTGTTATTATTATAACTAATGAAATTAATTATAATCTGCTTAAAATACTGCATTACAATTTGCGAGTTAATTTCTAGCAAGTGTTTATATTTATTAGGCTATAAGGAATATATGATTTATTAATTGCTTAACTATATAATAATTTTTTAGCAATTTAATATTTACTATAATATAAACGATTCTAGAAACTGTACTTTAATTTGATATTCAAAAGGTTTCTCATTATAGAAAATTTTAATCACCACCCTCTGCTTACATACAAACATAAATAAATATGTATGTATGTACATTAATTAGAGTGACCTTAAATATTAAAAAGACGTGCCTGTTAGGAATATGCACGCTCAAATTAAAAAAAACCATAACATTTAATTTTGTTGCCTTATAACTTCAAAAATATTAAGTTCACAAAAATTTTTGTACGACGAAAATGTTGCTTGTGAAGTTTACAAACTTTTATATCCAAAGTTATTTAATTAGTTTGGCATAGTTTTGTTTTCAAATTAATTTTTCGATTAAATTATTTTTATTTTAGAACGAAGCTCTAAAGCATGTAATAATTGAACATTCAAAGAAAAGTTTTGCTGTACCACAGGCTTCTCATCAGAGTTCTTTTTACACCTAGACGACACTGCCACCAAAGACAACAAATCATATTTACTTTTTTTTTTTAACAATTAACAGATGAGTCGCCATCTCGTAAATTTTCTCAGCTATTATCTGACCAAAGGTTTGGAGCTTCACTGTATTTCTTTATCATGTTCAACTTTTTTTGAGCTTTTTTGATTTTTTGTCGTTAACAGCATGAAATAGCATCTATATTTTCAAATGTATACAGTTCATAATAGGGCATTTACATTGTCACTAAATCTGGTAGATTTGATTTGAAATCTTTATCGAAGAGTATGTCGTTTACACTAAGCTTTTTTTAAACATTTTTCAAGATTTCGTATCCAAAAATAAATACTTAGACTAAAATTTATCTTAGGCTGTAACCCAACAAGTGCCGACTTAGCTAATTCACACACCTTTAATTTAAAATGTTTGTAGAGCGGAGCTAATTCACTCACCGTTTATATAAACATGTTGTACATGGTAGTAAACACGAAATAAAAATACTAGACTTTGATTAGATTTCGTCCAAATCTACTGACAAAGTAGATTTCGTTTTGTATGGGAAATCTAGAAAAGAAAACAACAAGATTTAGCTCGAAATCTCGTAAGAACTAGATTTCGAGACAGTGTAAATGCCCTATAACTTAATTGTTAAAATTTTATATCCTAAAAACTGTTCTCTAAGTCTCATAGTTAGAAAAAATATATATAAAATTTATTTCAATCCATCTCGAATCTGCAGTCGGTTTATTTTCGTTTGGTTCTAGTTTTCGTGATATAAATTTGTTTCAGAAAATGAAGGGAAAAAGTTAGTTAAAATAATGGACTTTTTTGTTATTTTTATGTACTTTTTTGTTCATAATGAACGATCCCTAAAATTTCTGTTCTGAGCATATTCGCTGAGCAACGATTTTAATCACAACTGGATTTGGGCTAAATTCAAGAGTTTTTTCTCTGGGTATGGCTAAAATCTGGGTAGCTGAGTAAAGGTTTTCTGTCTAGTCGCCGTGCGGAAGGAGTAAAAGCTGCTCTCATTTGAGTGCGTGAATAGCGGATGCACTAAGTGCAGATATTTTGCATAGTGGGGCTTCGACCATGTTTGCAGATTTCCTTTTCCGAACTTGTCTTCTAAGTCTTCATCAAGCACAAATTTTCTACCTTTAATGCAATTCCATTAGTGGATATCACAAGCTTCCACGTACGTTATGAAATTGAATATTATGATATCTAAGATTTTTAAAAAAGTTTAAGCCCTCCACAAAGTAAGATTTATGATTTAAAACTAAATTACTAAAGAAATTTATAAAAAATATCAGCATTTAGTTTCATAATAATTTATCAATTTCCTTTTAAGAAACATTCAAAGTTTTCAACAAAAAACCGTTTACCTTAATTGTGTTAATTAAGTTAATAAAGTCCTAAAATTAGTAAAAGATAATAATAAAATCCTGTCCAAATTTCATGTCACTTTGTTATCTTCGAAGCACAGGTCAAATCATTAAAAGAAAAATAAAAAAGTGCTTTGATTGCAATTTTTTGTTCAACTAAAAAAGTTTATTTCTTCAGTAAACTTTAAATTTCCATTCTTTTGAGAAAGTTCATGTTTAATTCGAACTTTTTTACGAAACTTATTAAATCAACCTTTTGGGCATTAAGTTTCATAATTTCTTGAGTCACGATATTATTTCGTTTTTTACTATCCTTCACAAAAAAAAGAGAAACCAAAAACAAAAAAGAGGAACTTTATATAAGAAAAAAAAAGTTCGTTCAATTCCCTTTAAATATTGCATGCCAAGATATTTTTTGGTTTTTCTTTTATGATGTCCCTTAAGAATTCAAATTAACACTCGCCAAGAGTATGAAAATATTCGTTGGTTAGTTGAACTTTGGTCATAGAGAATAATTATTATGGGCTGGGATGAAAGTTGCCGATGTATATTATGATGTGGGTGAACATCGAAGGGTGTCTATTTTAAGCTTCTTAAGCAATTTTTCCTCAAAAATAACAACGAAATGTCATTGGGTTGGATGATGGGGATACATTTTTACATTTTCCTTAAATAGTGCCATCATAACAGTTCGTATATTACGATCACTTGTGTATTGGTGAGTTTAAGCAATAAGGATTTCAAAGCTGTCCAACGTACTTTTATTAAGTTTTAGTGGTGCCTGTTAGAAATTTAAATGTCAATTAAAGTCATTAGAAATTGCCCAAAGCAAAAACTCAAAAACTAGTAAGTGGAATAGAAACATTCTTTTACGTTTGGTTTTCTTTTTATTATTTTATATCTTTATTAATACTGCAAATATTTGTTAATTAAAGAAGTTAAGAAAAACGGAAATATCAATATTAATAATATTTTTTGTTTGTTTGGAAAGCAATGTAATTTACTACATGCCTTTTGCCATTTTATTCATGTTCAATACACGGATGTTGAAGGCTTCATTACAGGAAGTATTTTATAATTAATTTGTTTAGTTGGTTGGGGTTTTGTCATTTTTGGAAGAGTGTTGGTAACCTTTGTTTAATATAATTTAAACAAACATAAATTGATAATGAACAACTGTTCGTTCATGTTGTGAAAAATCTATAAAATTTTTATCGATAATGGCTGTTTTACATACATTGCATTATTAAAAGTTTCTGTTTTTTATTTGAATTATTTTACGTTTGTGTTTTCAGCAGCGTTGCCAGTTTAGGGTTTTCGAGGCTATATTTAGTCTTTCATTTTCTCTTGATTTATTGTTGATTTAGTGTTTTATTTAGTCTTGTAGTGTTTATTGTTAAACTGGACACATTTTCCTATAAAATCGTACCAAAACTATTTTTATACTCATTTTAGTTTCGTTGTTATAAGCTCTTATATAAAAAGTTATGCACTGCGTAAAATAATCTGTTATATAATTATCTACGTGAACAACCGTCTTATTTAATAATAACTAAAATGACTATTCAGGCTTTAGTTCATTCAATTTAGTTATACAATTAAATTATTTTTATTAAGAAAGGATTTTTTAAATCTTGACTTTGTATAAGGGTCGAACTTAACACCATGATATTTTCGGGAACAATCATGATCCTATCATCATAGATCATTTTAAACTCTAGGCCACCACGGCCCACAGAGTCAAGCATATAAATATCCAACTTTAAACCAAATTCCATAAGCTCTTTTTACTTACTTAAGTTTTTTTGGTAGCTTAGACATTTTCATGTATTTTTGGTTTTTGTCTTAGATAACCACTACTTGTGCTTTTTTCCCCTTTTCTCATACCTACACTTCAAAACACTTTTGTTGAAAATTAGGTCGATAATAGTAGGGACTTTATTATCGACCTAAAATTAGACACGCATTGCTTTTGTTGATTTTGAACAAAATGTGTTTACTTAAACAAATAAAAACTAGCGGCGAAACCTTTGACTGCCTGCAGTATCGAACCGCGACCTCTTGGCTGATAGTCTGGCGTATCTGCCTATCGGCCATAGGCATAGTATACTTTTTCTGCCATTTTATCAACTTGAACTAAATATTATGTTTAATTTGTGAAGTCAAATTAGACAAATTATGTTTTTTATTGCAAATACCTACAAAACCGATGCAACGAGAAATTTTCCACAAAAATTTAGACAATATATTATCTTAAATTTTAAGTAATGTTTTAGAGTGTAGTTAGTTAGACAAAGGCTTTCAATTTTGTTAATTTTTCCATATATTTTGTCGCTGTAAATTTTATTTAAAAAAGTTTTGACAGCAAAATGTATGGGAAATTTTACAAATTTAGCGATTAAACAGTTACCGAACGTTTCATGAATTAAGTACACCATTGAGAAAGGATTTTTCAAAGCATGTAACAATTGAAAATTAAATTGAACCAACTAAAGCCCGAGAAATAATATTTCTTTGGTTTAAAATCCATATAGTTCGGCTAAGGGCCTATTCACATATTACGTAACGCTATTTTCGTAACTTCTATACCCACCTTTCGTGACGCTTTTTACAAAATTTTCAGTATAAAGTATCTAATCCGTAACAAATCTTTACACCCCCTCCCCTTCAGCGTTACGTAATATGTGAATAGCCCCTAAAGACATAATTTTCAATTATTAGCACTAGAGACACGTAAATATGTTTGATTGTTTCCAGATAATATAAGGATAAGCAAACATGTGTAAACCGTAAGACGTTTCGTGGCTACCGGGACACAAATAGACACATAGAGCCATGTCACAGAATACCATTCCGATCGGAAGTGGTTTCAATTCTGTAAGTTGTAAATTTCAAAGTGGAATTGAAAAACACATGACATCATTTGCAGTAAATACTAAAAAACGTGCATACTTTTAGAAGCGTCAAATAAATAATTGGTCATGAGCTTTTCATGTTAATAAAAAGCTCAATGGTAGCTTTGCATCTAAAAAAAGAGCAAACAAACGCCTCAAGGTATAAAAACTTTATTATTGTAAAAACGAAATACAAAATAAACGGAATCTAAAGCCCCAAAAATGTACTCTTTCGGAATGACAACTACGGAATCAAAGCCAATCCGAACGGAATCTGTGACACTGCACTATATATGTTTTCGACTAATTTAATATGAAATTTTTCTGTGTGAATAAGCAATTATTTCAAGAGTTTTGTTTGTATTGTTAAGTATTCATAAATTTTGTATTTCTTATGTAAATATAATTTATATTTGACATACAATTTCTTCTAATTGAATTATAGATGCCTTTTTTGCTTAGTTTTATAAACTCAATAAAGCAAGTGTATAATTAAGATGCCATTCTGCTTTGCACTCTCTCATTGAAAAACAATAAAACATAATAAACATAAACAGAAAGGAAAATAAATTCATCTTGTTAAAATCTATAAAAAAAGTAAATTTATAAATATATGTATCCACATATAAAAATTTACTTCTGAAATAAAGTTCCATAAATCATCAATGTTTGTATGCGGAACCTTAGATAAATTTTTAAAATTTAGAAATATTTACATTGATTGTTTCTATTTATTTTTGATAATATTTTATGTGTATTTGTGTGTTATTTTTAACTTCTTCTTTATGAAAATAAACACAACTGAAGAAAAGTAGGAAAATGTCCTCAAAAATTATTCAAGTTATATTTCTTGCAAGAACATGTTCAAATAGAAAACAGATGAATAACGAGAATGACAAAAATTTTAAATGTGTTTAGAGTACTACTGTACTATCTATAAATTTAGCTGTTTTTCTATGAGTATATTAAGTTCTGCATCATGTTTGCAAATACAAATAAGTTATTTATATATTAAGTGTTAAACATAAAATTTCTAATTAAAATTAAATTTAATTTACGATCATAGTAACAGATGCATTCTTTTTTATAACGAGTCAGACGAGAGGCGTTGGAAGAAACTGATCCCCACTATACTGGCTCATAGGCCAGTATACTAGAAAGTACCTTACGTAGTGTGTAACTCGAATTCGCCAAATACCAAAATTTATCTTCGTCCTTGCAATTATTATTTTAGTCAAGGAAAGAAAAGTTTTCTTATTATTATATCTTACGTATTGTAAACATTTACTTTAATATTTTGTTTGGTGAGTCAAGAAATACTTGACGAATTTTTTTTATATACAATGGCAAGGAAGCAGTTAAATGAACAAATATAAAAGTAAACAATTTGTCAAATACTCATACTGATAAAGAAAATATACCTAAAAAATGAGATGTCGTAAAGAAAAACACAAAACTTAAACAAAATTACTCTGAAATATAAAATGAATAAAAAACAAGCCCTAAAAAATGACATATAAAAAGATATTTGAAAAAGAAAATCACAAAAAGTTGCTAAAAATAAAATTAATTTTTATTTGATTTAAGCCAAGAAATTATAAACCAAATAATTAATGGAAAAAATAATGAAGCATTTAATTTTATTTCTCTATTCAATAATTTTTTCAGCAGATTGTACAAAGTTCTGGTTTTGCTTAAAAAATAAAAACGAAAACAAAACCTAGAAAATTAGAACATAAAAAAGTAGTGAAGGAAAAAACTTATTTCCACTACAACAGACACTTAAACCAAAAACAAAGTTAAACACATTTGTAATAAAAAAAGTGGAAATAATACAAAAATATAATTGAAAAAAAAAGGAAAAAAAAACTCAACATCCATCTTATGGACGTCAGCGCTTTCATATTCTATATTATCCGCTTTGAATGCTCGTGCTCGTGATATTACAGTTTTGCTTTTCTTGCGTCTGGTGTTTTGTTTAAAGACCACAACCGGAAATAGCAACAACTTTCCAGCAGCATTGAAAAAAGAAAGAAATATTAAAGTTCAGCAGAACAATACAACCATCCTCCCAAATAATCATCAGAATTTGTAAGTACTTTTATGTTTTCCCATTTGGTTTAGATACTTTTTTCAGTGAAACTTTCAACAAAAAAAATTTTTTTTTATATATTATTTTGTTGAATAATATTTCTAGCTTGTGTAGTTCTTCTTATAATCTTTTGGAAGTTTTTCTTTGAAAAGTATTATTGTTAAGAAACAAGTAGGACGCTATATTTTATATACTCGCATTAGTTTCATCTCTTTATACTTACTTAAATTTATGCGTGTTTATTATATACGGTAAACATTTTATTACTCTAGTCTTGGTAGAGTTGTATTTGAGCCGTAAAGGATCTTTTTTATTGCTATGAAAATCCTAGAGGATGTATGCTAGGATTCTAAGCAATTTCTCTCTGGAAACCATGGACCTAAAATGGATTTCGAGCCTGTGGAAGTTCAATTGTATGTTGTAAGTGACTCAATTTTAATAAAACGAACCAGCGTAGTTAAGTTTTGTTCAACTAACATTTGAATATACATTTAAAGGACTGGCGGCAATGGTTGCCAAACTTTGGTGCCTTTATTACTGGAAAAATTGCAAAAACTTCATGACGTAGCTTATATCAATATCAGAGAAGAAAATTGTTGAATTTTTTGTGATAACGATTCAATAAAAAGAATTTAAAACTTTCTGTGATCAAGACTTTTTTTCATAAATAAAATTGCTAAAACTATTTTTAGTTTTCCCTAATGAGATTTTAAAAAGTTGTATTTTCAACAATCATTATATTTGAATTAATTTTTTAAAAATACTGTTGTTAAATTTTGCCTTTTTTCTGTGTACGGTATGGCGTATGATTATCTTTATTTAGTGTATTCATAAAATATTATGTATACGCCAAACTTTGTGAAGTATGTCCTTTTTGTAGTTTTTCCTATAATAAAGACGTCAGAATTTGGGAGCCACTGCCGCTAGTCCTCTAATTTTGAATTCTGATCCAATTCGAATAAACTACGGAACAGACCCGATAGATGAATCACTGGAAATATAACTACTTTGAGTTTCAATGATTTCTGAATGTCATAATTGCAATGAAATAAATTTCATTGTTTTGATGAAAAATTTCATTGTATTTATGAAAGATTAATGAAATAAATCACACATAAATATGTTCTTACATAAAAAAACACACAGTTTTGAATCAAAGGCATTGAAATATTATAGACTCATATATAACATTATTTTAAGACTGGTGTTGATTGAAGTAGTTACGACATTGCCTTAACATAAGTCAAATGATGAAAAAATTCCGATACTGTCTATCATTCGTGTTTGTACCATTGAATTGGCAAAAAGTAAAAATAGTCAATGAAACAGTTTAACTTAATGAGCCTACTTAATCATTGAATAATTTCATTAGCACAATTAAACATTTTAGTTAAAATTATTAAAAAAATTATTTTAAATAATAAAATATTTTAATTAAAACAATGAAATAATTTTATTAAAATGAGTAAATAATTTCGTTTAAATAATGAAATATTTTAGTTGGCTTAGCGTGTAATTTTAAGGAAATTCTTTTAAAGAATCAATTAAAGCGAAACGTTGGTGACATTTTGATAAAGTTTTTCTTTGGATCAATGTCGAAATTTACAGAATTTATGAAAACTTTCTTTCAGTTTATAGTTAAGAATATTGCGGCGTGATGGATATGGTCGCGACTATCTTTAACGTCGGGTTATCTAGATCTTTGAAGAATTTTATTAAGCAAGAAAGTATAGTTTTAGTTTAACTTGTTATACGGACTAACAAATTAATAGTTTTTCAGTTTTATGCGCTAAAGAAAACTGTGTCTTCAGTTTTTTCCTATTAATTCGAGATATTTTTTATGGGCGTATCTAATATTTCAATTAGGTACATCAGTATATTTCACCTTAACTCGAGAACAGTATGTCTGATTACGATTCACAAAGCAGCGACAAATGCATGATAAAATAACCATTCAACTAGTTTAATACAATTAGGTGTATAAATTAGTGGTTTCTTAGTTATCTTAGTTTTATTTTAGTTTCTTAATTAGTATCGAAAAATAGTAATTTTTTATGAAAAGTAAAAAAAAACTGCAAAAAGGAAATTTTTCAAAGAAGTGAGCTAAGAACAGGTGTCCTATGAACAAAATAAGACATAAATTATGAAAATCGATGGTCAAATATTAATTTTATTAAGTTTTTTAGCACATAAAATTTGTTAAAAAAATTTTAGTTTTGTTCAAAACTGATTTTCATTGTAAGTTTGTGTTATTGTGTAAAATGTAGAAAAACCTTAGTGTCATTAGACACGTGCCTTTGTAAGTAATCAGGTTATGTAAGTCAAAAACATATTAATACTAATTACAAAAAATCATTTATAATTATATAAATTAACTTCAGCAATAAACAGACGTCAAGCTAAAATTAATTTGACCGGAATAAGTTTAAACCACCTAATAGATATAAATTATTGCTTTTCTTCAAGCTTTAACTGATTTATTTATTCGACTTTTTATTTATTCGAACAACCAACTAATTTAACTAAAACCTAACAAATTAATTAACATTTTATGTTATCCAAACTACTAGATTTTAAAAATAAAAAGACAATTAAAATAAAACAATAAAAATAAATATTAGAAACAGCAAATAAATTAAAAGATTAATGGTTCATCGTGACGTAGGAGTGTTAATAAGTTTGTTAATTATACGTTCAGCTGAATGATGTAATTAAGCGGCCATTGTTCGAACGAGACAAGCATTATAATAGAAAATAACGAAATAGAAGCTAAAAGCAGCAAAACTAATAATAATAAATAAAGACAACCCGAAAATCTAATCAATCATTGTGCAAAATGTGAGTGAAAGAAATATTAACTACAATTTTATTTATGGATGATTTTGTTAAATATGAAAAGAAGCTGAATGAACCTAAAGTTTTTGTGTGTTTTTCATACAATTTAATATTGTGCATTGTTTAACTTTTTCATTTTTTTCCTTGCTTTACAATGCTGTTTGTTCGGGAAAGTCAACACAGTTAGCAAAGAAACTAAAATAGAAAGACACTAATAAAAACTGTCAAACAACTTTGAATAGTTGCCTTTCCAACTTTAAGTCCCATATTTTTATATATGTTTTTAGTTTTTTTTGTTTCGGTTTTCCTCTAGCAGACGTTAATCAATTCTTTTGTAATTAAAAAGGCTTAACGTGCCATAAGCAGACAGTAGTCTTAATTTATATTTCATAAGCAAAAGGTTTATGTGAGTTTGTTTAAGTACTATGACGGTTTTCTAGGACACTAAACCTTTGAAGGTTATTTATTAAAACGTTTTTATTTTTATTAAGTGACTATGATTGTATTATTGAGGAAAGGAGGCTAATT
Source organism: Panzeria rudis (assembly GCA_956483635.1). Lineage (NCBI taxonomy): Eukaryota > Metazoa > Arthropoda > Insecta > Diptera > Tachinidae > Panzeria > Panzeria rudis. Next base: position 154,488,703 of record OY101449.1, on the reverse strand, counting down.
GTGGTTTAGCCTGTGAATAGAAATGCCAAACAAATTATTCTTTTCTTTTTAGAATGGTATTTTGAGTAAAAACTAAAACGAAGTTAGTTTCAAAAGCACATGAAAATATTTATTCTTATTTTATTAAAACCTTTTAAGATTTATTCAATCTTTTTTTATATAAACTACACACATAATGTAATACTAAGTTTTTAGTAACTATAAGAACACCGTACAACAAAATCAAATTTTTAAAGTTCTAACGACTGATTCTTGAAAAGGACTCCAAAAATATATGTCGGCACTGTTTACATCATTTACTCATTTAAGGGTGAGTTGATTTCCCCCTCTTTTGCAATTAGGTATTTTCTAAGCCTTGCGCTTAAGATGTAAGATGTTTTTAGAATCTTTATGTAAAACACCACGATAAACCTTTTTTAACCCTCCAAATCTTCGTTTTTTAGTTTTTTAAGCGACTTCAAAAAAGAAGGAGGTTATCAATTCGTGTGTATTTTCTTTTTTTACTTTTTTTATGTTTGTGCACTCATAGCTCTGTCATTTGTGAACCGATTTTTAAAATTCTTTTTTTTTTGTTGGAAAAGGTTTGCCTGCAGTTTGGATCCATAATTTTTTTTTCGAAAATCGGAGGGGGGAAATTTGCTCCCCCCATGCACAGCTCTGTCATTTGCGAAACAATTTTCAAAATTTATTTTATTTGAAAGGGTTTGACAAAAATTGGTCCCAAAATTTTTTGTCGAAAATCGGAGGGGGAAATTTATTCCCCCCATGCATAACTCTGTCATTTGTGAACCGATTTTCAAAATTCTGTTTTGTTTAAAAGGGTTTGCTAGCAGTTTGGTCCAATAATTGTTCTTGAAAATGGTAGGGGAAAATTTGCTGCCCCCTACGCCCCCAAATCCATAACTATGTCAGTTGTGAACCAATTTTCAAAATTCTTGTTTTGTTTGAAAGGGTTTGACAAAAATTGGTCCCAACATTTTTTTGTCGAAAATCGGAGGGGGAAATTTGCTGCTTCCAATCCATAACTCTGTTATTTTTAGCCTATTTTCAAAATTCTTTTTTGTTTGAAAGGGTTTGCTAGTAGTTTGGCCAAATAATTCTTTTCGAAAATGGGAGGGGAAAATTTGCTCCCCCTCTGTCATTTGTGAACCGATTTTCAAAATTCTTGTGTTGTTTGCAAGGGTTCGCTAGTAGTTTGGCCCCACAAGTCTTAAATGGAAGGGGGAAACTTACTCCCCCCCCCCCATAACTTTGTCATTTATGAACCGATTTTTAAATTTTCTTTGTTTGAAAGGGTTTGACTACAGATTTGTTCCATATTTTTTTTTCGAAAGTCAGTTGGGAAATTTGCTGCAAGCCCCCCTTGCAGCTTTGTACCATAATTTTTTCCCCTTCTCCCGATATATTGCTTATCGCATAGCTCCTCCATTTTAAGTTTTAAATTAATTCTGGCGTTCAAATTAAGTTTTGAGCTTTTACAAAAAGACCAATACAACGAAAAGTTATAGGGTTAAAGGGTTCCACAAAAATGTTTTTCATGATGTCTTACATAAAAGTGCTGAGTACATCTTGTGCCTTAAACGTAAAGCTTACAAGATTTCCTATGCCGCGTCCCTATAACTATATTCAAAACGGGTAGAATTTTAGCTCTCCCTAAAATTAAACCCAAATATAAACTTTCAAAACGCCGATGCACGATATATTTTTTGGTGCTCTCTGCCAGAATCAGTCGTTGCAGCCAAGTTTTAATTTTTTGTGTTGTACATTGTAATGTGATATAGTTTTTCGTGTGTGTTAATGTGTGTTAACAACTTCCGCTATTGAGGGTATTTAAATTTCTTAAATTGACAAAATGATCTAGGTAACTACATAGTCCTACAAGTTGCATTAAGTCATATAGAACAAAAGACATTTTCTAACAGAGTGTAATTTTCCATTTTGTTTTATAAAGCTGATTTTATTTTAGCTGAATGAATATAAATTATTTTGAGTTTAATTATATTTATCATGTCATTACATTAAAATGCTTTTAATTATATATATATTATACATATTCATTTCTTTTTATGTTTACAGGTGAGACTAACAATTGCTTTCATTTTAACATTGAAATCTTTGTATTTATATAAAAAATGCCAAACTTTTAAATTTTATAATTTCAATATTTAGTCACTTATAATTTGTCAAAATGTCATTATGTCATGAAATTCTGTTGACACTATTGCACTAAAAAGAATTAACGTTTCTTTCATACAGTTAAAAAAAACAACAAAAACGAACAGTTAATGCTTTTAACGATAAGAAAATAATAAATTTATTTGGATAACGACTAATGTGCGATATAGCTAACTTTTTAATTTGGCGTAAAATATTTACTGTATTGATAAAGAAATATATATCCATAGTATTAAATTGAGTAGAATTATGATATACATATAATACATGTTACAAATCTATAAGAAATAAATATCATAAAATATAGAAATAAACAGCAGCCGTAAAATATATTTCATGTTTGACTTTCATAGTCAAACCTGATATATTTTTATCATGACAAATGTAAATTTCCATATTGGAAAAACAGCTAACACAAAACAAATTATTTTTGAATAAAAACTTTGACTTTTGTCATGATAAAAGTATATCAGGTATAGACGTAGAGTAGTGTTTAGCGTACTCAAAGAAATATAACATATTATATAAAAAGTAAAAATACAAATTTTACAGATATATTGAATATCTGTAAATATAATTTTTTTCTTTTTAGCATAAACAATAAAAACATATGCTCGTGTGGACATAAATTACCTCAAATCACATTTTAACTGCCGGCTAAGCCAAAAACAAGAAAACAAATACAAAAAAAAAAACATTAGAAATAATATCATAAGTATTTGGACATGCATAGATACACGACCCTATAACAAACAAACACTTTTAGAATTTTATACACTATTCGTAGAAAGTAAAAGCTGTTAAATCCTTATGACAGTTTCTTTCGGAGTGTGCAATTGTGTGTAAGTAATAGGCTAAACTAGCAATTTGCCATATAAACACATGCGTGAATTTGCTTTTTTCAGCTTACTCATATTTTATATACTCTGCAGTAGTCTACTTAATTTAATCCGACGCTCGTTGACAAACATTTCTTTTGTATCATGTCTTTTTTGGGGTAGATATTTTATTACATCTCATTAGGTTCAGTTCCTTTTCCTTCCTTTTTTCATATACTTATTTTCATCATTAAATAAGAGATTTATGTTTATCACAGTTTAATTTAGGCAAAAGAGAAAATAATTTAGGCACCCATTATTTATAGAGGGTGATGGGATAAATTTCTGTAAATAGTTTTTATTCCCTACTAATTGTTAAAATATCACATGCATGAAAGTGATAGCAAATAAAAACTACAGAGAAAATATTTCTTTTCCAAATTTTTTTCCAAAATTAATCCAATGATTTCCTGGCAATACCGTTAAAGGACCTCATTCACTATCCTACACAATCGTGCGATCTGCCAAATTTGACATGTGTGTTAAATAAATCAAGTAAAGTGCGACTTTGGCTCGCACACGAAGGGTTCCGAACGAATACACATATGTATATCCCTCTTTGTTTTTGCTCCTTTCGTCATTTTGGCAGTTTTTTCGTTGTGCTTTCTTGTTTAATTTTAGTTTTTTATTTTTTAAGTATTTTTCATTGTTTTTGGGTTTTTGGTTTTTCCGATTTTTCGTTTTTTGCAATTTTTTTGTTGTTTGTCGATTAGTTTAGTTTTGCCGATTTTTTGGTTATGGTATTTTTGTAACGTTTTCAGTTTCCTACAATATTTTTAGTTTTAGCGATTTCCTTTAGTTGTGGCGATTTTTTTCAGTTTTGGCGTTTTTTTCGTTTTTGGGAATTTTTTTTCGGTTTTTTTGTGGTTTTTTTTAGATTTAGCGATTTTTTTTCTTTTGACACTTTTTTTCGTTTTAGCGATTTTTTTTGTTTTTTTGCGATTTTTTTAGTTATGGCGCTTTATTTGGTTTTTGCGCGTTTTTAAATTTTTTTTTCATTTATGGCGATTTTTAATTTTTGGATGATATATTTAGTTTCAGCGATTTTGTAGTGCTACTTTCGTTGACGATTTTTTTCGGTTTTTGAAGTTTTTTTAGTTTTTTGGGCGATCTTTTTAGTTTTGGTGATATATTACGTTTTAGCGATTTTTTTTAATTTTGGTGCTTTTTTCCTTTAAGCGTTTTTTTCATTTCAGCTTTTTTTTCGTTTTGAAATTTTTTTTAATTTTGGATTTTTTTATTTTTAGCGTTTTAAAAAATTTTATGATTCTACATCCTACGGTTTCAAAGATACAGTATATTGTCTAAATTACATACTCAAAATTACATTAACTGATAGAATACCCTTTAATTTTTCTTGCTTTAAATATCGGTGTTAATTGGTGTAGTCTATTATACAGACAACACCAATAAAGCACTTACTTTGAAAATTTAAAGTGTCTATATATAAGTGTCTTCATATTACATTAGTATTTCAACATATTGCGATGCTCGCTTTAGAACACCCTTTAGTTTTTAGTTCTTATATATTTCTTGTTATAGCGGTCAAAGTTTTACATATTCTGTGAAAATTTCAGGTCCGTAGCTCTTACTGTTCCCGAGAAAACATTACATAAGTATTTCAACATTTTTCGTTGCTCGCTTTAGAACACCATTTAATTTTTAACTGTCATATATTTGTTGTTGTAGCGGCCAAAGCTCTACATATCCTGTGAAAATTTCAGGTCTGTAGCTCGTAGGGTTTCCGAGAAAAGAGCCTGTGACAGGCAGAAGGACAGACGGACGGACAGCGTAACGAAAAGAATAGGGTTCCTTTACACTTTTGGTGTATCGGAACCCTAAAAAGTATGGTAGTGTGGACTTATTAATAATGCAACTGTGTGATAGATTTTTTTGGCAGCTCGTGCGATTTGGAAAAATTTATGAAAATATTCTTAAAACGATAGAAAACAAACCTTCCTCTAGCTCGCCTGCCAAACACGGGGACTCTTTAGTTTCATTAAATATATGTACCAAGCACCAACTGTTGCAATTTTCAAAACTCCTGGAATTACACATTTCCTTCGATTTGCCTAATTTGACTGGTATGTAAACACAGGAATTACAAATATTTCCTATGCCGAGTCGCTAGAACTACATATTTATGTGCAAAAGGGGGAAATTTAACTCCCTTTAAAATAATGTAATTGTATCTCTATACTAAGCAGAATTTCAGAATCAAATATAATTAAATTGTTTGTTCTGTAGTACTCATTATAACAATTGCAAGTATACATGCATATTTTGCTATTGTTGCAAACATAATTAAATATTTATTTTAAACTTCGTCAACTATGGTCTACTAATAAAATATTTAAGATAAACTGACAAACTGGGGTAGCAGCGTAACGTACTTGTAAATAAAACATGCTTACAAATTCATATGAAATTAAAATTTTACAAAGATGCTTTTAAACACACAACTAATAGCTTCATCTAGAGTAAAGTGTTTGCTGCTGTGGAAAATGATTAATATATATGACGATGATGATGACGTAAATGAAGAAGATGCCTCTTTTGCCCCTGGAAATCATAAAAGTTTTCTAGAGATGTTGATACTGGTAGTGATGAAAATTATAGTAGACACCTGCAGGTGCCCTTAACTTTACAACACCCTTCCTCTTTTAACTGGGGTTAAAAAAAGTATTACTTTAGTGTTTTAAGACTCACATACATAGTCCATAGCAAAATTGTTGGGTGTTATAAAGTCAACTTGCTATAGTTTTTTGGTGTTAAGCACATGAACGAGCCTTTTTTGCTGGGAAACATAAACTAATTCTGCTTTTGGATATGAAAATTTTCAATTAAGTTCTCAAGCTGGTGTAAAATATTTACATAAAAATAAACAGAATCTTGTTAACCTCCTTAACATTTTATATGATATGAGAAAGACTATTAAAATAGATGACTTGCTGAAAGCGGTAAAATGTAATACTTGCTTATAATCATTTTATTTATAGTGATGCATTATATGTTCGAGTGAATAGTCTACTATAACTTAAAGCTTTTTAGGGTTCCGATACACCAAAAGTGTAAAGGAAACCTATTGTTTTCACTACGCTGTCCGTCCGTCTGTCCGTCTGTCTGTCACAGGCTGTTTCTCGGGAAGCGTAAGAGCTACGGACCTGAAATTTTCACAGGATATGTAGAGCTTTTGCCGCTACAACAACGAATATATGACAGCTAAAAATTAAAGGGTGTTCTAAAGCGAGCAACGAAAAATGTTGAAATACTAATGTAATGTTCTCTCGGGAACCGTAAGAGCTACGGACCTTAAATTTTCACGCAATGTGTAAAACTTTGACCGCTACAACAATAAATATATGACAGCTAAAAATTAAAGGGTGTTCTGAGGCGAGCAAGGAAAAATGTTGAAATACTAATGTAATATGCAGACACTTATATATAGACACTTTAAATTTTCAAAGTTCGTGTTAATTGGTGTAGTCTGTAGAATAGACTACACCAATTAACACTGATATTTAAAACAATAAAAATTAAAGGGTGTTCTATGAGTCAATGTAATTTTACTATGTAATTTAGACAATCTGCTCTATCTTCGGAACCGTAAGAGCTACGGACCTGAAATTTTCACAGAATACAACAACAAATATATGACAGTTAAAAATTAAAGGGTGTTCTAAAGCGAGCACCGTAACATGTTGAAATACTAATGAAATATACAGACACTTATATATAGACACTTTAAATTTTCAAAGTAAGTGCTAATTGGTGTAGTCTGTAGAATAGACTACACCAATTAACACCGATATTTAAAACAATAAAAATTAAAGGGTATTCTATTAGTTATTGAAAATTTGACTATGTAATTGAGACAATATGCTGTATCTTGGAAACCGTAAGATGTGAAATCTTGAAATTTTAAAACACGCTAAAACTAAAAAAATGCAAAATTAAAAAAATTTCAAAACGAAAAAAACGCTAAAATGAAAAAAACGCTTAAAGGAAAAAAGCACCAAAACTAAAAAAAATCGCTAAAACGCAATATATCACCAAAATTAAAAAGATCGCAAAAAAAAAACTAAAAAAAAACGTCAAAAATCGAAAGTCTTCAAAACGAAAAATCGCTATAACTAAATAAATCATAAAAAAATGTAAAAATCGCCAAAAAATGAAAAAAATCACAAAAACAAAATAAAAACGCAAAAACCAAAAAAAAAAAGTGCCAAAATTAAAAAACGCCAAAAACCAAAAAAATCGCAAAAACGAAAAAAGTGTCAAAACAAAAAAAATCGCTAAAACTAAAAAACCATAAAAAAGCGAAAAAATCCCCAAAAACGAAAAAAAACGCGAGAACTGAATAAATCGCCACAACTAAAATAAATCGCTAAAACTAAAAATATCGTCAGAAAGTGAAAACGTGAAATAAATGCCATAACCAAAAAATCGCGAAAACTAAACAAATCGGCAAAAAACAAAAAAAAAATTGCAAAAAACGAAAAATCGCTAGAAAAAAATTAAAAAAAATCACGAAAAGCGCCAAAATAAAAAAAAAACCCAAAAAACAACGAAAAATACTTAAAAAAATAAAAAACTAAAATTGAACAAGAAAGCACAACGAAAAAACTGCCAAAATGACAAACTGGGCAAAAATAAAAACGGAACCCTTCGTGTGCGAGCCAAAGTCGCACTTTACTTAATTTATTGTATTTAAATATTGGTGTTAAATCTGTGAACGGGTACTTCTAACATGACAACTATTAAATACCCTACGCAGACGAAGTCGCGCGTAACGGTTAGTAGTGTGTATATGAAAACCAGAATAAAATTCTTAAAAACAGATATTTTGAATCTATTTTTTTTCTTCTTAAAAATAGGTAATTTAAAATCACTACGATTTCAGAATAGGGCTCAAAATAAGCCAAAACCTGCAATTTCAGCTAAAAAATGTGCCGTATAGTTTTCAAAGCTACTAAAAGTATTGTTTATTTAATTACGTAAGGTTTTCGACTGGAGCAATGGATAGTTTTGTTTTATGTTATCAGTTTTGTTTAAATTCGTTTTAAATTTCGGGATATACCGTTATGTTAAGAGGGAAGTAGTTGCACGATATATATTAATAAAACTAAAGAACGGTTTGTCCTATTTAGTTAAATAAAAATTCCAAACTCGACAGCAATAGTTTCTTTAAGCCGTGTTAAGATTGTTTTTCATTCAGCTTTGTAGTTTCAGAGATATTGTGGAACTTGTGTTAAAAAAATTTTTTATAACAATTTTTGTTTTAACAAATTTTTGTTTTTAAAAAAACTTAAATACAAAAAGCAGAAAATTCCAGCTTGGCATTTTAACTTTCTTAAATGTTGTACGATTTGAAAATTTTAAGGCGCTTTGAAAATTATAAGAAATAATGTCCTTGCATTTGTTTCCGTATCCCTAATAAAAATAATATTTTTGTTTTGACTTTTTTTTAGTATTGTGCTTATAACTTCCTAGTTTAAACATGTTTTATTATTTGCATTCTTTAAGTCGAAAACGGATAAAAGATCAAAAATTTTAAATTGACCTAAAATAACATTATCTTCATTATATTCAATTTTGTAAAAAAGTTTGCTAAGCTCATTCATTATTTCATCACATGGCGCTAGATACATTAAGAATGTATCTAGCGCCAATTAATTTTCATTTTGGTCATGTACCCTACATCCAGCAGCGGTAATTTTCAAAATAATATCTTTTAGTTGGTTGCATAGAAATGAGATGGTATTTTAATTTTCAAGAGCGTGGGCCTTATTTTGATATCAATACTTTTAACGGTAGAATTTTCGGAACTTGGCCTTATTTTCACATTTATATTTTTATGGCGATAGTGTTTTTACATTTCTCCCATTAAGAAACAAACTTATTACAATGTTTTTAAACCAAGAACAGCTTTTACGCTTAACTGGCTCCATCAGCTACATCACAAGTATTTAATACTTATTTAAAAAATAAAGAACGAAAGGCAAACATCCAATTATACACCAGACATAATCCCAAAAGACCCTTATTTGGATATACTGTGGATGTTTGTATGTATGTGTATGTGTGTGTAAGTGAACCGTAAAAAATGAAAAATCTAGGCCATATTTTTTAAATGTTTATGAATAGAAGACAACATTAAAAAACATAAATACTTGAAAATTTGCATACATACTAAACATAAAAGCACATGTTTGTTTGTTTTCTGTGACAGAAAACGTTTAAGCACATGAATATATAAAGTGGAATACAATTGCATATAGTACATATGTATATACGAGTATGTTAACCAGGCGCGGATACAAGGGTGGGGGGGGGGGAGGTCTCGGTTAGTTTCGTCCCTCCGCCCCAAAGCGAGTAAATTTCTATAGAGTTTCTAAGAAGTTTTGCAAAATAGTATGTTTCACTTAGAAGTCCCCCCTCTCCCCACCCCCAAAACCTCAAGCTAGATCCGCGCCTGATGTTAACTATTTTTTGTATATGTTCTTTTTAATGTGTGAAATTAAATCGTGCGAAAAACGCCCTTTTTATTTTCTCCAACAGCTTGAAACGAAAACGTTTGAAAAATTTATTAAAATAAATGCGCCTAAAGCTACTGACTAACACTTATGCTATGATGGAGTGAGTATTAGAAATGTGGGCTTAAAATATATAAAATTTTTTAATATTAAACATTTTTAGTTAGAGTAGAAATTTGTTAATATTTTTTAGCTCTAAAAGTAATAAATGAAACAATTTTGTTGCAATGTTAGTAGTTCACTTAACATGATACAGTCTAACATTTTTAATTTTGAAAGTAGTTTTGCTTAGACGATAGCATGCTTACAAGTTATTTCGTCTTCCTAGACAGATTTGGTCCTTAGCCGGGGACGCCCGTCTATATCCATCACAATTCTGTAACTTTGTAGATGTTGAGGTTTCTATATTGCATAGGAATGTCGAATAGTGGCTTCGCAGCATAAGGGTTTTCTGAAGAGTCAAAAATTTGAAGCCTGGGAACCCACTTTCGACATACCCAGAGAAGAAAACAATTAATCCCGTCCAAAGCCTGGCTGTGCAGTCAATCTTCACTCTGCAGTACTATTTTTATAAACTTTATTTGCATTTTTTATGGTCATTATTTCCTTTTCAACGTGGAAATATTGCATACCACCTATATATTGTGGTACCGTATGGGTTCGGAAGTCAATTTAACAATGCCAGCATGGTCTTTCATCTGTTTGAATATAAAATGTTGGGCAGCAAGACACCAAGACATATTATGTCGCGACTATTTTCGTCCTGCTTTTTTTCTATGAAATGAAAATAATCCAAAAATCTCGAAAAAATCGAAATTGCTCAAAAAATTCTCAAAAATACATAATTGAAAAATTTGAAAGCTGCCAATAAAGTGGGAATAAATCAAAGGAATGAGGAAAATCTGTAAAAAATTGGGAAAAAATACATTAGAGTAACTGCCAGTTTTTGTAAATAACTACAATAAAAATTTGAGTTAGGGAATTTATATTGAAACAACAATAAAGAAACTCAAATTTGTTTTCATTTTTATTTTATTTATTTTTATTTTATTTACAAAAATAGGCAGTAAATTAAAAAAAGTAAAAGTAAAATTTTTTAAATGTAGAAAAATTTTAAAGTTTTCTATGGCAAAACAGACTTTTATCTTTTTTTTTGCAAATGTGCATATTAAAATTTAAAAAACCGAAATATGCAGGAAAACAGCCAAATATGCCACAAGAAATATAAAAAATGCCCTAAATATGCGACTAACGATGCTTTTCACAATAAAGGGTAAAATATGCAAAAATATGCAGTAACGAATTAATGGCAAAATTCTTAAAAAGTTCTGAAACGCATAAATATCGAATTTGTGTACACATACATCCCTGCTTATAACTAATATTCCCAAGGTCATACGAACAAAATAAGTCATATATCATGAATACACCCAGCAATAAAGTGGTGTACTCACGCTTAAAAGTTGCTTTCGTTCTAAATTTTTTCTGAGCAAAAATCGTCTTATACGAAAACTACATTTTACTTGTTGGGGTGTATTCACTTAATTGCAAATAGAATCAACATATATCAATCGATTTTCGTGATATATAGGTTGTTTTGTTTGTAAGATACCACACCTTAAAAAAAGTAGTAAAAGAGTAAAGTTTTTGTAGCTTTAAAATTTGTATAAGTTTTTAGAGTGAAAGATTTTTTAGTTCTGTGTGAAAAAGTACTTTTTTCGATAGTAATTTGTGGATAACTCCGAAATGAATATAAATTACGCATTATATATTTAGCGAATTTATAGCTACATTTTAATGGTCAAATTATTCTACTCAAATGAAATTAATGATTGCTAAAAATTTCCATTTATATATTTTATATATATACATTCATTCGTACCAGCCACTTCAAATGTTCAATAAGTAAACATTAATTATGTTCCAATACATTTTTTGGTCTCAGTCTTCTGCTTTTGCCAACCATAAACACCCACTTTGTTTTGAATTCTCCTACGCTACAAAATGATATCAAATTCAGCTTTTCAAACGCCTACAAAAAGATTAAATCTGTAAGATTCTTTAGGAGAATAAAAATAAAAGTATAATAATTCATACTCTGAAAGACTTCTCTTGATAACTGAAAGTAAAAAATAAATATTGGATGTCTGTGTTTGAGAGTGGAAAGGATGCTTTGAACAAAGCAATGGGCGCGTTAAGTGAAAATGTTATACGTTTTATTTTCTACATTTTATTTTAATAACGAAAAAGGTGTCATTTGGACGAAATATAGTTAAATCTTGCAAACATCCGCCCTTTAATAGTTTCATATACTTTATGCTTCGAATTGTACGTACATGTTGCCGAAGGAGTTTATTATTTTGCTGACAATACAAATATTTGATGTTAAAAATCCCAGAGTATAGATCCTGTATATATAGATCCTGGTAAATTTTTACATTTCCAATACACTGTGTATTAGAAATGTAAATACAGAGTAAATTAGATTAAGGGTTGATAAAAAAATGTTTACTGCCTTGATTAAAATTAAGAAAAGCCGATTAACTAAAATTGGAATGTTAAAAAATCATGCCTAAGGTAGCAGCGTAATCAACTTTTGTCACTGATAGTTCAAACCTACACTCTGCCATGATAAGGAGAACTAAATAATTGTCCTTACAGCATTTTCTTTCTTTTATTAAACACACAAAACTTTAAAGCAGCTTAAGTTGTGCTGTTTATATTTCTTCCCGAATCATATTCACCTTGAAACATTCTTCAAGTAGAGATGTTTGCTTCCTTTTTATTAAAAACATTATTTCGTCAGTGTAACGCCTGCCACATCAGCAAATAATACATATCATTTTATTTTTTGTGCATGTAAAGAAAGTATTTTGAAAATAATTTTATATATTATACTACTTGCAGGATGTCAAAAGAAAGGCAAAAGTGTGAACAGGAAAATAAATTTCACACAAAGGAAAAGAACAAAATTTAAATGAAGGTAAATTGCTTGAGGAAAAAGTCAGAAAATTTTCTTTAAATATATATTTTTATAAGTTAACAAAGCGCTTTAGGTAAAAACCTTTTGTATAAAATTATAAGCCGATTAGCTTTAATATAATTTGCATTGATTCAAAAACAATGAATTAAGAAATAGTAATTTTTCCAAGATTTCTGATATAATATCTCTGGAAATATATTAAGACTATCTTAATGAAACAACATGAATTTTCTTTGTCTGTTAATAAGCTTTACAACAAGTTTAAATTCATTGAAATCGGATAATATTTGTAAAAGTTATGAGGCCAACAATGCTTATAATGCCCGAGATAATCAAGTTACGAAGTATTAGAATTATTCAAGTTTTATTATTCTATTAGTTTTACAAAGTTTTAAAGATACAGATTTACTATCCGGTTTTTTCTATTTGGAAGCACTGTGCGCTGGACAGTGGAGCCAATTGCAAGAAAAATGGTAAGAAATCTGTATAATTGTAAAAAAAGTGACAAAGGAAAAATCAAGAGAAGAAAATTAATTACTATATATACGCGATATTATAGATATTTTATAATTGAAAACTTTTGGATAAAAATATAGGCAGATTTTAAAGAATTTTGTTTTTTGAATTTTTAGTCTTTTAATATTCGAGGAAAATGTTCTTCCTGAGATTTCAAAAAACATATTCTGATTAATTAGCCCATATAATAAAAAAAAGTGAGGCATAATATATGTGTTTTAATAACTATTTAAAGTATTTCCAAGCAAGTAGAAAACTCATCATTTGAGCGAAGAAAAATCATAATTTTAGGGGAAAAAATCATCAAACCATATTTTGGTCAAAAAACCATCAAAAATATCATAAAATCATCATTCTGGCAACGCTGATCAGGACGAAAATTTCCGGTCGTATCAGTATATCAGCTTTTGTGGGAATCCAACAAGAAAAGACCCAGAAAAGATCGCTAGAGATGGATTGATAGTTAAAAAACCTTCCTGAAATATGTGGAATTCCATTACAGTGTGAAAACGTGAGAACTGCATTATGATTATAATTATTGCGACGATGGCAATATCCACTGTTAATATAATTCTTAAACGTTGTAGAGTTTGTAGCGGCATCACTGACTTAGATGATACAAACATACTGCCATTATTTTTGTGAATATCCGCATTGTGTCCTGGTGGGCGGGCGTGTATTCAATAATATATCGTTGTTGAATTTATTTTGGTCCCTTTTATCAAAAGGACTCGTTTAAATTAGCAACAGCGTTCGTGAAAAACATACCAACAAGCTTAATTAAGTTTGTGTAATTTGTTTATTTAGTTTATTTCGTATTTAAGTAGCAATTATTTATTTGATGAAAAACGTGCCAAAAGAAAAAACTTTGATTCTTTTACATTTTCTAATTATATATAGTATATCTGTTTAATAGACAAACTTTAATACAGTTTCTGTCAATATGCTAATAGTGACGGAAATTAGCAATTCTATAATGTCAATTAATTGTAATACTTCGTAGACATGACATGACACTTTTAGTACCTCTTTGCTCGCCGCTGGGCAGTTTGTGTGAAAATGTTTTTTTTTTGTTAGTTGATGAAAGAAAAATAAGTTCCTTTTAAATTTAAAACTTTATTTTCTGGATATTTCTTGAAAAAATTTATAAATTTTCTTAATTTTTTTGGTTTTAAAATACTCCAGGTTAAGTTCTTAAATTGTTTAAATTATATTTCATGGTAGAATAGAAGCTTTAATAACACGATGATACAAAACTGGAGAAAGAAATTATTCGGGGGTTTTCATGCACCAATTCTATTTGGTTGGAGGCCATAGAGAAAGAAATTAATTATGGTTTTTTTAGGTCACTTCATCAAGTGATTTCATAACGGAAAATCTGGTGAAAAACGGCTTTCTTAAAGTTTGAAATTAATTTATTTGAAATTTATTTATATTTTTCTTATTTTACAAGCTGTGGCGCCTAGGGGCCCGTTTCTCAAAATTACAAGTTACAAATCTACAAGTAAAATACACACAAAACAACAATAAAATTTGTAAAAGTGTTGTTGTTTTGTGTGTATTTTACTTGTAGATTAGTAACTTGAAGTTTTGAGAATCGGGCCCTAGGACTTTCGTTCAAAATAATTAGATTACTACAAGGCCTGTATGAGAATAGGAAAAGTCAAGTTTTTTATAATAACTCTTTTTCCGTCTCGTTTTCTGTCGAAGTTGGTATAACACAGGGGTGTATCCTTAGTCCAATTTTGTATTCACTTTATACCAATGATTTAGCTAATGAACTTCCCGGAGGTGTTAACGTTGCTGGCGTCGATGTAAAAATACTGTTGTATGCTAATGATGTCGTTATCCTTTCCGATTCACCAGGTGGTTTGCAAGCTATGACCGATAATCTCCGCAGTTGCTCTTTAACATGGTGCCTAAAAGTCAACCTTGATAAATCGAAAATAACTGTATTCCGTTCCTGCATCAGGAAAATATAACATCTATTTCTAACGACATGAACATGTAACAAAAACAAAAAACTCTTCTTACTTAATTATCATCATTCATGAGTATAATTTCCGGTATTTTTCAATACTTATTGAAACACGCAATAACAACTACAACATCCTGTGTCATCATAACAGTAGAGCGACAATCATTAATGCAAAAATATGTGACATTGAAGAGTCGGGTATACTTGTGAAATATTGATTTAAATATTTTTCAATAGTTGAAAATGGTTCGTGCTTGTCAGTATAAATGAGTGTGATTGAGAGAATTTGTGGGGTCTGTGTGTGTATGGGTTTTTAAGTACATTTTGTACTGTCTGTAAAATGCAATCAACCGCAGTAATGATCAGTCTACCAAGAACAAATGCAGCAGCAATACAAAACAAAATAGCGTTTACCACAAAACAATTTCTGGTTAGCAAACTACTACGTGTATTGAAATTTGTAACAAAGGCCTTAATAAATCTGATGACAAATTGCCACTTTGACGATTTCCTTTTACAAAGGTATAATTTGATGATTACACTGTAGAACACAAAATATAAAATCGTTCTAACGACTGATTCTGGAAGTCGCAAGCAAAATAATATATATGTGTATCAACGTTTCGAAAGTTCACATCTATTATTAATTGTAGGATGAGCTAAACTTCCCCTTTTTCAAATATTTATAGTGATTAGGCATAAGTAATCTTGTAAAGCCTGACGTCTTTTTTATGTAAAACACGGAATCTTTTAATAATTTATCTCTTCGTTGTATTGGTCTTTTTTCGCTTTCTCGCTTTCAGAGGCGATATAAATTGCTGAAATGTTCTACCAAAATATTTGCCTTGACATTCTATTATAAGTCTTCAAAGACATCCAAGTTCCAGGCTCAAAAAAATATATAAAACTTAACAGGTGATTAAGGGCTGATTTCATACTTATTCACAATTTGTACCCGGCATAGAAAATCTTGGCAAATATTTGCCGAAAAAAACGAGACCAACAGATAATATTTTTTAAGTATGGGTTCACATTTATTAAAAATAATATAGAAATTGCAGCATAATAAACTTTATTTTGTGATATAAAAACCAAGTTAAATCGCACTAACCCTGAGCAAAATTTGTGGTTACGCTTTTTTGGGGAATTATTTGCCAAGTATAAGCGTACCTTTACGTTCAAGGTATATGATGTGTTCAAGACTTTTATGTAAAACACCACGAGAAACATTTCTGTTGAACATTTTAATCCTCTCGCTTTCTTTTTAACGATTTATTAAAAATGGGACAAAAATCTCCCTTTCATCGGCAATATATCGGGCTGCAATGTTTTACAAAAATATTTGAAATAAAATCCTACTATAGGTCTGCAAAGATTTCCAAGTTTCAGACCTACGTTGATCTCTTACAATCTTAAAATGTGTTTAAGAGTTAATTTTGTATTTATTCACAATTAGTACTGGCCATAAGAAATCTTGTAAGCCTTACGTGAACTACCAATATTTTCTTTTGTGTGAAAGGGTGGGAAAATTTAACTCCCCTCTAAAATTAATCCTTTCCTAAAATGAAAGCTTTCAAAATGACGTACAATTACATTTTGCTGAACAGTGTTATTTCCTTTGCAGATTGACAAGAAGGCAGTTTTAAATATATCTCTTTCATATATTATATCAACAATTTCTTTTAAACTGTAGCGACTATATACTTTTATTTTGATTAAGAAACTGACGATTTATTCCTCCAGTGCATTTGGCAACCCTAACTATGCATACAATTTCATTGTTTACTACCACAGACTCGATTTTATTTACATTTGATTTTGTGCTGGCTTTGAAAATAACAATGAACAAAAAATATAGTTGCACTTGAATGTCAGGCCATCAGGTCTGCTTTTGTGGCACATTTTCAAAGACTTTTGCATTTTTGATTTGAGCATTTTGTATGAACAAAATAAGGAAATTTTGATACAAAAGAAGTAAAATGAAATGTGAACAAAACAGCGGCAGTTCTTCATTAATGCATAAGCTGAAATGGTTCTAGTTCTGCTTCTATTCCATTCACTGGTCGTACTTGATGCAATGTTTGTACAAAAACACATTTTGTTACAGTGTTGTTGTTATTTATAAGCAACCAGAGAATCCTGCTCAGCAGTTCACATAAAGCTACTTTTATGCAAAGTACTTGTACAAAAAAAAAAAACAATAAGACATTTCATGCATTTATTGTATTTGGAATCGATGATGTTGATAATGTCGGTGCAAATGATGTTGATTGTAATCAGGATGACATTGCCAAAGAACAGTGTGGCTTCCGCCATCTAGTGTCTGTATTTTTTCTTGTTGCATAATAGCAATGATTAAGTGATTCCGTTTGAAATACAATTTTTATTGACTTTGTAATTGAGGTTTTATTGCAATGTCTCCACTATTGTCTATTGTATTGCATTGTCGATGAAATATGAAATAAATTGCTGAACCTGTTAATATTAAAAAGGTCATAAATATGGTTCCTTTTTAAATTGTTATTGTACTTTTTTTAAAGACATACTAACAAAATTTATTTATAACGGTTGTGTTTAAAAATTATTTTGAATCATGTCATTATAGCTTTAAAGGATTTTTGTATTAGGTCCTTTTTTGGAAGAAGAAACATTTTAAAAGGCTAAATTACGAGATATGTATGTATGTTACAGTGGATCATCTTTGTATGAAGGAGAAGAGAAGTGATCCAACCGATTTCGAATATCACCAAAAAGTTGCATATTTGTTAATTATGTGTGATTGGTTTTAAATATTTCTTTTAGCTCTTTAATAATAATTTTATGATTTTTAATTTTTGGTTTGGTTTTGCCAAGAGTACACTTTCTTATATAATACCCTTTACCTACACTAAAAAAATACCTTTCCAAAAAGATTATTATGGATTACATAAGTAGTTTACGACTACTGTTTTCAATACTTATATTTTCGAAATTATCATTCGAGCAATAAAGTACTTACAAATTACGAATATTATTTTCATAAAATTTTTAATCCATTTGATGAGCGCGTTCATACTTTAAGTGATTAAATATGTACGAAATACATTTTATCAACATTTTCAAATGTATGCATGTAGGTCAACTTATTGAAGTGAAATGGCCTCGTCACAAGCATCTTAAGCAGTACAATTATCATCATTATCGTCAAGCACAACAGTAATAACGGGAAAGATATCTTTAATACTTATTCGCACAAAATACAGCAAACACTTTTATTCTTTCAAAGTATTTATGTAAATGTACAAGAAACTTTCACCACATTATTCGCAAAACATTTACGAATAACAAGAAATATTTTAAGAAATATTTTAACTTGTTGTGCGTATGATGATGTGTAGGCTCTAATTGCTCCATTCATCTTAGCCACAACTAATGGGCCCTCGAAAAGAAAAAAAGAAAAATAAAAAAAGTCGTATATAAGCTCAGTAAGCAGAACAAGTTGAAAAAAGGAAGAAAGAAACCGCAAATATACACCACTACAATTATTGCGTTAAAAAATATATTTATTTATATGTTGGTTTGCTTTTTGTATTTCAATGTTGGTGTTAATTTGCTTACATATCGAATATTATTACAATTACTTAAAACATTTTCTTCGTTGTGTTCAATTTTTAAGGTGTATTTAATCCCCGACTAAAAAGGGGGGTGTTATACCCCAACATACCATACAGTAATCAAAATCCAATACAACTTGAGAATAAGCTTATATAAATAGTGAGTCTTAAGCTTTTTTTAACTTCGCTTATAATAATGTTTATAAGAAGGGATATTACAGGCAGTTTTTAACAATGCTTGAGAAACTATTATTATACACAACTGTTTCTAAAGTATGCTTATAAACATCATGCATATATAAAAGAGAACCATATAGCTTTTGAAAAAGAATTATATTTTTCATTACATTCTACAGCGGCATTTACATCTAGTTTTAAATTGAAAATTGGGTGCACGTGTAATCTTATAAATTACAACATTAAAAATATTAATATGTATGTAATAAATAAATGAAATCGAATGAATTTGAAGTAAAGAATAAGAGTTTTCTTTTTCAACATTAAAAAATATATTATTTGTTAATTTTATTCCTCAAAGCTCATAAATATATTAAGACAAATTAGGTTTTCTATACAAAAGTTAATATGATATTATTTTCATAAGCTTATTCTACAATTGAAAGAATAAGCTTATAGTAAGCATGCACTTATAATATTTTCCAGAGGGTTCCATTTTCATTTTTCTA
The DNA here is from genome assembly GCA_956483635.1 of Panzeria rudis. Classification (NCBI taxonomy): domain Eukaryota; kingdom Metazoa; phylum Arthropoda; class Insecta; order Diptera; family Tachinidae; genus Panzeria; species Panzeria rudis. The sequence continues at coordinate 154,469,358 of OY101449.1, read as the reverse complement.
AAATTGTTGCGATAGCTTTTTTCAATTTATTTTCAATACTTTTTCAAGCTTAAGGCTCATGTTAGTAAGCTTATTATAATTTTCTTTCATGCCATTTGGTATGTTGGGACGTTTGCAGTGTGTGTCTGTGTATGTGTTTGTCTGTCTGTTCCCTCGTGAATGGTGACTAAATCGAGACTGTTCTTAGATATCTTTGAAGAAAATCCCTTCAGCAGTTTAAAACTTATCATCTTTTTTCTAGCTGTATTCTCTTTAATCTGTGTATCTGTGGCACCGCAGCTCCCAAATGGCTAGATCGTTTTAAAAGTTCTTACATTTTAAAATTTGGTTATTTTTAATATGTTTGAACAAAGCAACATAAAAATATAATGCTTTTGCTTTTAATGTTATAGTCAACGAACGACATTCTAGATGTAAATAATTTTATTAAAGTTCATACAAAAATTATCTATAAATCACTGACTATGTTACAAAAATTCTCTTCAAAATATATGTATGTATATATGTATATACACAATTAGCTAATTCACAAAGTGTTCTATTGTGTCCCATTTGTAGCATTGCGTAAAATTTTATGACTGTCAAAAATTGTTGTTAACATTTTTCATATTAAAATATTATATGACAATACTATTTTGTTACCCTATGTTTTTTCAGTGTGCTATTTAGTCAGCTGTTTTTTGTTTACAAATTCAATGCAAGAGTTTATTTTCATTAGCTTCGTTCGAAAAAATTATCGAAATTCGAAAAATTTAAATAAAACTGAAAAAAAAAATAAAAAATTAATGAATAATTATTATAAAATTTTCATCTTGTTAACACAATTATATACCTTTAAATAATAAATAATAACTTTTAAAAATCAATTGTTTTATTTTGTTCTTATTACTTTAATTATTTACTGTTGTGAAAATGCCAAGTACTTGACTACTTGGTACCGCACTTGTCTTTAAAATAATCAATAGAAAAAACAAATAATTATGTACTTTTGAATAATTAAAAAAAAACAAATTAGAAAGGTTACATAAAATAAGTTATTTACATTTTGCTAAAACTTTCATAGTATCAAAATTATTGTATCGATTATGCATAAGAAAAAGAGTTGAGTTGTCAAATGTTTCAAAATTTTTCAACTAAGCAATTATTTCCTATCAGTTGTTTCCCTAATCTCACTAATTTGCGCAATTTTTCTGTTCGCGTACTTATATGGGCAACAGATTTTTTGCGAGTAAATTTTTCAGTTTACTTAGTAATTACTCATTAACTGCATTTTAGTGTAACATTAAATAAACGGACCTATTATTTTATTTTACATTTAACTTTTATGACAACTTTCATATGGTAACATAACAGGCCGTTCACAGTACAGCTATTTGACCTTAAGCAGTACTTTATTACTTATTACTTTCGAAAACTTTGTGATTTGGCAAAAAATTAATAATAACGTTACAAAATTAGTTTTACATTTAAATTAGACTTTTTTGAATTACAATTTTGTTTTTATAAGTGAGCAGTATGTACTTTGTACAATGTATATTGTAAATATATCATGCTGTGTACTTTGACCAAATATCTTATGTTCAGAAGTAGAATCTTTGTTTGTATCTACAGTGTCATTTTATTATTATTTATTTATTTGATTTCATTCTAATAGCAGCTGATACAACAGCTTGTGTTGTCTATCTTAGTAGTCTTTTGATTGACACAAAACAATAAATATATTACAATATATAAATAAATGAATAACTTTATAGAGTTATTGCTAACGTTTTGCTAAGGGAAAAAGAGAATACAGAAAGGAACGCAATACGAAGCAGTTATGCTTATATGTATTTTTATTTCTCGTATAAATACTTTAATATCAGTAAGTATAGCAATGGCTAATATTTCTTTTATTCTTCCATTCCATTTTTAAATGTAAATGTAAATTTTTATTGTAAATTATAAAAATAAAATATTGGCAAATCTAACAAATTTTATTGGTTAGAATTACACCAACCCATAAAAACAGTAAAATAACCCAATGGAATTGATAAATAACAAATAAATTTGTTGCAGTAGCATATTTTTGGTTAAACTACAAATAAAATGGAAAAATATGTTTTTTGTAGTATAGCTTTCTATCTTACCTACTTTACTTCGGCGACGATAATGTTGTGATGTTGATTATATTTAATGAATGCGCTGGCTACAACATTAATTTTTTTGTTTGTAATTTTTCCTTCTTGAACTTAGGTTCTTAAAATTCTTCGGGTTTTTGTTAACGAACGCTTTTACCATCATAGACATGAAATGACTTTTAAACTTCTCTTGCTTGATTAAAATACAGTAATTTTTTTAAAATAACTATTTTCATTGTTATTAATGGTAATTTTAACAAAAAAGATTTGGTAATTTTAACTATAAACATTTTTAAACATTTAATAGGTAATTTTAGCCATATTGAAGTACAACTAATTTTAATTGGTTACTATAGCATTTTACATTGGCATTTCAGTTACAGTAAGTGTTCTTAAATTTTTTCGTTGTAATTATTTTAAAGTTGTGATTTAAACTAACAAATATTTCTTTATAATAATTGGTACAACAATTCACATTACCAGTCAATTAACAATAGAAATTTGTTAGATTTGTGTACATTAGTTGGTCAGTTAAGTCTATTTTAAGCAATAAGCTAACAATTTAAATTTTATCATGTTTGCTTGCGATGTCATAAAATGACATAGTGTGGACGTAGCATAACAAAAGTATGGTGTAACGAGCGTATGAGTGATATGTGATATTACGTATACGTATGCACAAGATATACGAATGTTTATTTCATATATCAACTTATTTTCAAATTATGAAATTTAATTAAAAAACTTTTCTACAAAAAAGCAAGAGAAAGAGACTCACTGCTCACTCACATCCTAATAAAATTACAAATAAAATTTTCAACATGTTCCTGTTTGAAATTCATGAAATGCTTGTATAAAAATTCCATGCATATAAGAGGTGGCATCGTAAAGACTTTACACATTTTTAAAGTAATCTTAAGCCTGTTAACATATGTAATTTATTCAGTCTTCAAATACATGAAGATTTAAATGTAATTCTTAATTTTACAACTGAGTAAATTGAATTAAACTTTCTTAAACAACTTCAAGTTTTCATAATAAGTAATTTTTATTTCTCTTTGGTTTTATTTTTATACTTCAGTATAATTAAGTTGCTACTGTGGATAAAAGCGAATTCCTCGTATTTCTTATTTTATTTTAATGCTTCACATCACTTTAGATTTTAGATACAGTTGCTGTATAACAAACACTATGACAGTCTGCGATTGCTTTTAAGGACAAAGTTATACTCTATGAAGAAAATCATAGAATAATCACATTAGTATAAAAACTATTTTACAAACAATTAAATTACAGTAATGAATTTAATTCCCAGGTGATGCTGTCAACTTTTCTACTATTTATACTTATGAAACTTTTAAATATATACTGATACTAGTTGTCTTATAATATATCTATGATATGACATCTTATTTATAAACATGAAACGATAGAGTGAAAATGATAGAAAAAATCCAAAGTTGAAATAGAAAATAAATATATTTAAAAATAGTTTGTGTCATGTAGTTTATCATGTAGTTTTCCGTCTATTTTATAAATAAATTTGTTATAAAATTTTGCTAGAGCATGTCATACATATATTTTTGCTTCTTTTTAAAGTATAAAAGTCTATTTAAGTTTACATGAAAATTAGGACAACAGATTTTTTCTAAATGTTTCTCATCATTCTTAGTAAGAGTATCGCCAAATTTTCTCCATGGTCCATCTTGGAACATAATATATTTTCGAAGACTTAAAAATGGGAAAAGTATTTTATTACAAATACTATTAGAAATGATATTATATCTTAATTTAAACGAGAATTGTAACACTGATGAGCTAACTAGCCTACCGACCAAAATTAATATGTTTAAAATCTATAAAAAGAATATATCATCAATAACACAGATCACAGCGAATTTTCCTTTTGAACTCAACTAAAAATTTTCTAATCAATTTGATGCGCTACAAAATACTGTAGCCCAAGTTTTTTCCCTATTACTTGTACTTCACCTTACTTCGAGAAAAGTATGTCAGATTTGGACCAAAAAATGCCAACAGTATGGTAAAATTAGCTTCTTAATTAGGTAAGCAAATCAGTGTTTTCTCAGCTATGAAGCCATCTATATAAAATTTTATTTATTTTATATGTATATTCTATTAGCAAAATATAAAATGATTACCTTGCTGACACGTGCACACATCCTGCAAGATTCTATGTCTATAATTTTAATAAAAACTTTTGTGTAATAATAGAAATCTAAAATATTGAACATAGTTAAATTCTTAGATTGGTAAAACTATATTTGAGTTTAGTTTAAGCTTCTACACAATTTGTAAATCTTAAGGTGGCTCTAATTGAAAAGTTTTTCTCTTTAAAAAGCAATTTATTTTTATAAATGATATTTAAAACATATTAAATGTCCTTTTCCAATATTGTGTTAAATGCTTTTAATATGCAGAAAAAGGGACAGTTACAAAAATGCTATTGATATGTATGTACAGCAAGTATGACTATCTTTCCCTGTATTCGTTTGATATGTGCAAAAAGTTTAAAATATCTATTGCACACACAATCACATATACTTTAACACACTGACCATATCCGTTCTCTTGAAAACACATTTTCTAAAAAAAATTTACCACATAAACTTGTTAGTAGGAGAACACAAAGTATAAGAGTACAAGGAAAACAATTAAACTTGGCTCAAATTTCAAAATTTCACTATATAATTGCAACACAATAATGTCTGACTCTTGAAGGAATAAATATGCGAAGGAAATAATAGAGAAAAAAACTGAAAAAGAAAACAATATGTATCTGTATGTATGTATGTATAAATAAAACTAAAATTAAATAAAAAGAACATGATAGAAACTGACAAGAAAACAAAAGCAATTTTATTATTATGACCTCATACTTGAACTCCATTCCAATACATCACCAACAGCATCACAACCATCAACATCTTCTTCATAGTTGTGTTCAGTAAGATGATGATGATGGTGAATGGTTTTGCTATAATATGACTTGGCTTATATCAGTGGTGACCATTCTCTAAATTTCCAATGCTCGCGAGCATAGGCTGTTTTTTTAACTGGCTTCAAAAAAAGGAAAGAAGTTATCAGTTCGTCATGTATATTTTTTTATGTATGTTCCCTCGAAACTCCGCCATTTCTGAACTGATTTTGGATTTTTCTCTATTCAAGAGGATGTACTTTTAGATTGGTCCCGTTGAAAAGTGGGCGGGGTCACGCCCATACAAAGTAAATACACATTCGTTTTCAACTACTTCTAATCAACCGATTCTTATGAAACTTTTCACATACATTAAACTTCTGTTTACATACTACATCAGGATAAAAAAATTGGCTGGACCTTGCAAAGTAAATATTCTTTTTCAACAACTTCCGCTAAACCGATTTTTATGAAACATTGCAATACAACATTATGATTAGAAAAGTGGGCAGTACCTAGCCCATGAAAAGTAAATAAGAATTTTAACTACTTCTATTTATCCGATTGTTATGAGACTTCGCACACACAATTAATTCTCGTAAAAGTACACGATGATAAAATATGGGGGCGGTTCCACGCCTATTTTGTAGTCGGGTTTTTTTAGCAAGAACTATTACTATCAACACACGTGCTCTAGGATAGAACGTGAGAATTTGTTTGCTTATTTCAATTTGGAATAGCAAAAAACGTTGCATATTATTTTTACATATATGGGAAAAATGATAGAAAAAATATTGCGACCTACTTTTAATCCTCTACCGCAGCATCAAGATTTTAAAAATGAGATCATATCGATCAATTTGTGAATCATCGATGCGACATTATAGATCGTTATAGCTGTTGTTGTTAGATTTCAGAGAAATTTAAGATGAAATAATTCATAAATTTTCGAATTTCTAAGTCTTTGTCATAACTTGCAAACAACATTTTCTAAGCTAGTTTGAGGTCCCCTTACACGCAAATGATATTCATTTATTTGCTTAATGAGCGTTATCGCGATATTCGCAAAAAATATTTTTTTTTTGGTTTTATTTAGTTTTTTTTCGTTTATCGGCAAAAATTCCGAGAACGGCTCGTCTGAATAAAATAAATTGTACAGTGTTATATAGATATCTATCTATTCTTTTATTCAATACACTGATTGTGCCGATCGTATAAAAATGTGTAGAGTTACAAGCCTAAAAAGTTTAAAAAAGTATATTTTTAGACCTTTTCCCAAAAACTATCATTTTAAATTGCTCCATTAAGATGGAAAAATATACTGAGTGTATTTTTTTCGGGCTGTATTTCAAAGATAATCTTGTGACGATCACATGATGAATAAAATCACTAAATTTTTATAAGAAATAAGAAAGTTATTAGGCGTTAACTGAAAATGGCTATACAAAATTAACTTAATTCAGCTTATATTTTTTATTTTATTTTTTTAAATAACAAACACAACCCGCGAAGCTATTAGCCTGTCTGCGGAAAACACCCAGAGTCTATGGCGGGAATCGAACCCACGACCTCTGGACTGACAGGCTAGCATCGCTACCACTCAGCCACAGGGTCACCCGATTAATTGCATTAACAGAATTTTTTTTTGATTGAAAAAAGTTTTTTATGGGATATAAAATCGGCTTTTTGCACTTAATGGCTCATAACTTTCTAATTTTTTGTCAGATCTCCTCAATTTTATGATTCTTTTATTGGGCACAAAATTGTTTTTTTGCGTATCCTTAAAAGAAATTATAGAATTTTTTTCTCCATTAATGAAGCAACTTAACATAAAATTCGTAAAATTACTCCAATATCCGGGCGTGGTAGAAGGCTAACAGATATGTCGAAAAAAATAAATTTTTTTTTGTATATAATTTAGCTAGATGAAACATTCTGGAGGTATTCGAAATCGATTGGATGGCTTTTTTCACTTTCATACACCGGCGCTCCACCCTAACGTATACTTTGTGTGAGACTCACAGCCTGTATATTTAGCCGCAAAGCACATGCACAAACATAGAATAAGATAGTGTATGTTTGGCGACCACTATTTTATATAGTTGGTAGAATCACAATTGTGATGCTGATGGTGTTTGTTCATGATGCTACTGCTGGTGGCGGTGTTGGTTAATATTTTGTGTGTGTGTGTGTGTGTGTGTGTATTGCATGCACAAGTATTTATTTTGATTGTAAAGTGCTCCTAGCACAAGGAGTAATAATAGTTGCTATAGGTCATAATGACATTGTAGTGGTGGTGGTTGGTTGGATATATCAGAATAGAGAAATATAATTTAAAATAATGACAAATTCAGCATCATGTTGACAGAGATTTATAAACCAACTTAGAAATAACTAAATATTAAATTAGACAGTTTGAGAAATATGTAGTTGTGTACTTCTTAAGACATTATTATATATAAATATTTCAAAATAAAATTTTAATGCAGGAAGTATTTTAATAATTTTCTCATATCTGTTACATTAACTATTGTAATAATTTCCATAGTAATTCGTATGTAAGTAAGTTTTTCATGCTTTCTATTCGGCAAAGCAAGCAAATTGTTATTGCTTTGAAAGACCTTGCAAATTAAAGGCATTCTAATGTAAGAAATTTCACATGATTAAGTCATTTACATATGTATATGTTTCAGTGTGTGTGCCAACAATATAATTTTGAGTGTCTGTACACAGACACATTTTGATTAGAATACATATTTGTATGTTTAAGCAAAGCAACCTAATACCCTGATGACATTATTGCTGGTTTTGCTACCACTTAATGGGGTTTGGTTTGGCCAAATTGAGTAAATTTGTTTGTGGATAATTTTCTGATAACACAATATTAGCAATTTTAGAATTGCCAAAAAAGGAAAATGTGTATAATATTTCTATAGTAAGTGCAATGGCTTTATATGCTTTTATTTCTTAAACAGGAAATTGTTAAAAAAAATTAAACATGTACATTAAAATGTCATAACTGTAAAGTGGCCTTGTGTCCAATTAATATTTTGATTATTAAGTATTATTATTCATTCTTATATATTATCAAACGCAATCTGTTTTATAAGCCTTTTATAAACCCTTGATATATTATTATAAATAAGGAAAATAATTCAATTGTAAAGATATGTCTACAAGTTCAAAAGCTTAGGACCTTCATTGAAATATGAATAGAAATAAGTTCACCTTTCCTTAATCAATTTCAATGTGTTGTTAAGAAATTATGTAATACAGTGATAGTAATTTTTATTATGAAGCACTTTACAATCTGTTTAATTAATAGTAGAGAGTACTATTTATGCTGCAGCTTATGCTAACATTATACAACCCATTTTGACAAAACTTATACCATTTTAAAGATATTTATTGGCAGATGTGCGCAATCTACATTTTATTAAAATCGGTATTGGAAGTTAAAAGCATTTAAAAGTGCTACTAATACATATGCACTCCTCTAAAATTAGTTGCAGGTATAAACTTAAAAAGCGGCGATACACGTGTATTTTTTGAAGTTGTTTAGTATTATCTGTATCATAAATCTTCATAGAATTAAATAAACATTCATCACAGAGATAAATGTGTATATAACAAATGATACAAACAGAACTATATACTTTAATATGTTTATGCCATCCAGCTGTGCCGCATAAAACTTTCTGCAAATAAACTTGCTCATGACTTTTCTATGTAAAAGATGAGTTTTTATTAAAAATTCTTATTCATCATCTTGTATCAATCATTAAACGTTGTTAGCAGTTAAAATAAAATTAATGTTTGATTTGTTCTAAATACACGTTTCGAAATATTTCTGATACAAAATGAGCCTGTGCAAATAAAAAGATGTATTTTTAATTGAAAATCAATACGGCTTAACAATACTTATATATTTTTTTTTCGTTAAACTTGACAAGTCTTGAATGAAAGCTTCTATTTTATCATTAGAGCGTAAAAAAATGTTCGTTATTTTAAATTTACAACACGTACAAATTGTTCTCACAAACTTTATTTTATAGCACTTGTTTTTATCACACTTATTTATTGACTGATATTTAAAAGATTTACAACCACAAGTGAAAAAATCACTTCCCTTATGACGCAAAAAATTCAAACGTTGATACATACAAACGGTTTCATGATAACTTTTATAACTTAAGGTTGAAGCACATGTCAACAATTTGATAGCAAAATATAAAATTGGAGCTAATATCACTCTCAAGGTTTATAAAAATAGATAAATATGTATGAGTGCAGTCATACATACTTCATTAATGTGAAAAAAAGCTTTAATATTTTTTTAGCCCCTGCAGTTAACGCGACTAATCCATACACGCATGTAAAGTACACTCCATAGAGGACTAGGACTAGTCCAAAGGTACCGTAATTGTATGGAGAAAGCATGGTCGATTTAACATTACGATGTCCTAGGGCTGAACCATATAACCCAACTTTGTACTACATCGGAGTAGTCGCAAAACTACTCCATGTCACCACTTGATGTAGTACTCAAGTGTTCATGTTGAAACTTTTAAAACACGAACACTTGTCGCTAAACTACAAACTCTTCTTTGCAAATAACATGGTCCATGCCTGCGTTACATCAGACTAGCCTTAAAAGTACTCTATGTTGCTATTCGATGGAGCACTCAAGATTTCGTGTTTTACCGATTGCGCAAACATTTGTCGGTCAACTTGAAGCTATTGTTTGCAAATGAAATGGTGCATGACTGCATTACATAGGACCATGTTGTAACTACTCTATTAGAGCCAAAATGGACCATGTAGTCCAATATTATATGTAGGGACTCTACGCGTAAAAGACAATTTTGTACGGAATAAACGTATCGTTTATATCCGACAAAAAATAAAAAAGTTATGAGCCATTAAGTGAAAAAAGCCATTTTTATATTACACATATTCAAAATTGCTTTTAATTGATTATACTACAAATTGAATTAAGTCCATTTTGTATGAAAACTAAAAGCGGTGTTTTTCACTTAATGGCTTATAACTTCTTTATTTTTCAACGGTATTTTGAATTTTATGCTTCGTGTGCTTGCCAAAAAATTATTCTTAGCTCTAAGATATACAAATATATATGTATTAAATATTATATATTTAAACAATTCATTAAAAAACGTCTACAATTAGCTTTTTGAAATATAAAGGCTTGTAGCTCCCCTAGAGGGAAGCTCAAGACAAGCCACGTGACTAGTTCCTAAGGACTAGCAAACTGGGTGTAGTTTTGCAACTTTAACAAGGCGTTATCATTGGGACGTGTCAATAGTCACAATTGAAATACTCAGTGATAGTTTCTACGCAAATTACTAGTTAAATTTCTGTACTTTTAGCGAATATTTTTCATTTGGAAAAAATATTCTTGTTAAGTAACGTGTTTTCACCAGTATTTTCGAAAGTCATACGGCAAGTACGTTGAAGACAAGTACTTACCGCAGGGTTACTTTATACTTAACAGCCTCCAACTGAATGCGGTAATAATTAAGGAATAAAACAGTGGTAAAGTAAAATTTGCTTAAGTCAATCTAATCGCTTATTTCTTATTGAAATAGAAGTAATACGAAATATTTCGTAATTTATTTAAACAACCTTTAGTGTCGTTTTGTTTCGAAGGTAGACATTTTTGCGCAGATGGATTAATTTCGTGTCCTTTTATTTTTCTAACAAAACATATTTTCTTAAATTTACAGGAATTTTATCTCAGTTTATATCTTATAGAGTATCAATAATTATCCTTAGGCGTTTTAAGCAACTCTCGCCGGATAAATGTTACATAATGGGTAAATAAAATCAAGTGATTTGTTTATGGGTTTTCTACGTGACATAAAGCAAATTGAAAAACAAATAAACTGTAAATGGATAAAAATGTTTCTTTTTCTTTATAAAAAGAAAACTTCAAGATATTTTAAGCATTTTTACAAATTAAATAATAAACAAGAAGAAGGTTAACGTGTCAAAAGTGGCAGATGGAAAATTTAACACTTAAACCAAAGCAAATAAAACATTTCAAGATAGCATTTTGTAAAAAAGCGAAACAATAAATAATGTAAATGGAACACTTGACTTTGCAGAAAAAAGAACGATTCATTGTAAGAATTGTTGAGTTTGTTAAATTTCAAGTTGTTTGCTGTAAAAAAGAAAACATATTAAAAATATATGTACATTACAGTGGTCGTAAAAATTCAATTTTGTATTTCTTCAAATATCACGTCTCATTCCCAAACTCGTTGGGTATTTACATAAAACTAACCTAAAAAAATTAAGTCAATCATTTAAGATTAAGGCATGTCGCACTCCCACCAAAGTTTGAGCTTATACTGTTTTTATGCCTGTTATGTCTTTTAGCTTAATAAATATAGTATTTACAAAAAAAAAAATGCTGTTATAGCAACTTAGCAACTTTTATCTAAATGGCATATATAACACAATAAACTTCAATATCGAAAAAAGCCCATAACAACTAAAATTTAAAAATTATTACACTAATTTAAAAATGTCGGTAAACTTTTTACTTCCCTAGAAATGAAAGCTGTTTCTTTAGTTATCTTGGCCGCTGAACGCGAATCTGCCACTCTATTTTTTTGATCAGCTCTAGTTTTAGAGATGTTATGTCAAAATTGAAGGCACTTGCACAACATATATATAACAGTATAACAGTAAAAAAGGAAAACAAAATTCGACAACAAAATTTTGTATTTTGTTGTTTATTTTGCTAAATATGCGAGTTAGATAAAATTTGACAAGGCAAAGACTGTTAGAAACTTCACAGAACACAACTTTTTACAAGAAAATTTTGTTTTGCAAACAATATTGGCCAGTTCACAACCTGAAGCCCGTTGCTAAAAACTACAAGTTACAAATCTACAAGTAAACTTTTCACAAAACAACAATACAATTTGTAAAAGTGTTGTTGTTTTGTGGTTATTTTACTTGTAGATTTGTAAATTGTAGTTTTGAGAAACGTGTCCCTGTTATATGTGTTGGAGATCGTACAAATGTTGTAGGTAATTTCCAAAAAAACATTTCTTTAGAAACATATTTATGTGGAAAGCACCAACAGCATTTATAGCTCTACAACCAGGGATGATAATGAAAAATTTCATTTCCTACCAATGAGCTTCTAAAATAGTACTTTTTCGTCTCAAATAGTACTGAAATATTTTTGAATTGTTTTAACCAAGTAAGCCACACGATATTGATTGATTTTATGTGCTTATTGTGTCAAAGATCAAATATGACATTGCTTTGTAAAAATATTTTTATAAATTCTTTTTCAAATAATGGTGCCAGAAATCAAACGATTTAAATTTCAATTTATCTCAATGAAACTTCACTTCTGCCATATAACAAGGAACCTACTTACTAATTTCTTTATTCTTATAAACTTGAAGTTTGCTAAAAAATTCTAAATTCTTTCACAACGGATAAACAAGCCATAGCACAAGATATTTTTTCTATTAAAATTTGAAATCCGACATTTCTTTGGTTTTCTTGAATACGCAATTTCAGAAATATTTTGTTTTTGCTCTACTGGAAAAATCAGTTTTAAGACATATAACTTTATTCTGAAAACCAATGATTTGTTTATAGAATATGGAGTTTGACATTAAGCTACACCGCTGTTGATATTTGGCCTTGAACACTAACAAGCAAATATTATAACCTGTTCTCTCAAGACGACCTGCTATATATTCTCTTTAAATATGTACACAAATCCACTCACGAAGTAGACTTAAGAGTGAGTTAAGTTAAGGGCCAAAGTAGAGATAAATTATTATCGAATAATCAATGGACACCACCCAACAAAATTTGCTAATAGTACCAAATGAGTCACGGGGGTACCATCGTACTTTGTTGGTTTCAATAGTACCAAAAAAAAGTACAATTGTACCAACTTTATCATCCCTGTCTACAACACATACAATAGGTTGTAAATTGAGCAATATGCGAATTGATATAATCAGCCGTGTCACTGATTCCGTTTTGATTCCGTAGTTGTCATTCCGAAATAATTAATTTTTGTTGCTTCAGATTCCGTTTATTTTTTATTTCGATTTTACATTAATAATGTTTTTAGAAACAAATCTCACATGAAAAGCATGTGACCAAATATTTATTTGACGCTCCTAAAAGTATGCATGTTTTTAAGTATTTAGTGCAAATGAAGTTAGTGTTTGTCAATTCCGCTTTGAAATTTAAAAGTAGTTGGATTACGAAGAAAATTTTAGTTTTTCGCTTTCTGAAGAAGCAACTTACGGAATTGAAATCACTTCCGATCGGAACGGTATTCTGTGGCATGGCGGAATATGTGAATAATATGTGAGTTGAGCAACATTTATTAAGTTATGAAGGATAAAACAGAAAAAGAGCATTTGCTCAAACTTTGGTGGGCGTGCGGTGCGCGGCAATCTCAACTGATTGACCGTGAATTCTTTTTAGGTTAGTTTTTTATAATATCGATTTGCGGTATGAGACTTGGAGAAACCCAAATTTTAATTTCTTACGACCACTCTAATGTATATACTGCATACAAATAGAACATACACATGAGAACTAAAAATTTCTTATTTCTCTTTAATGACACTTGGTTGTAGATGAGATTTTCCCATTGAAAATTAACGTTTCACAGGAATTTTTGTACTTAAAATAACTTGTATAGCGATTTTTATAACAAAAAATACAACATATTGTATGTATGAATTATTTAAACGAACAGCAAATGCCATTTAACATCAATTAATTACAGGCCAAAATCATTTTGACGTTATTTATAAGTATCTTTTTTTTATTGCAATAGGAAAAAAAATAGCTAAAAGCTTTTACTCTACAGCTATTTTTCTTTGTTCCTTTATATTGCACATAAATTATTCTTTAACTAAACACATGCATACTTGTGTAAATTCCCAAGACAACGTAATTCTTCCAGCACCTAAATTACTATTAAAAAAGTGTACAAAATACTTGAGGGCAAAAACATTTATAAAACTTGTTTGAAAGTTTTATATGGAAAATAATATTAAAGTGAAAAAGTGTATGAAAGTAAATTCTCAACCTTCAAATTTTTACATCCATTGAGTAGAATTGAAAACTAATGGACCCTAAACTATAATAAATAGAAAATATATACAGTCTGTTAAAAAAGCGAACATACTTACATTAACGTACGGCTAACCTGTACACATTCGAATTATTGTTGATCATAGACATCTCGCCTTAGTTTCTTATGGATGAGATCAAGAAGAAATTTTGAAATTTATAGTAAAGGAATACATCACTGTCCCATTATTATTTAATAATCATGAACACATAATCAAGTATATAAGAGAGAATGTGTCGAATGTCCTTCCAGGGTGCATAGAAAAAAAAATAGACAAGCACTATGTCCAATAAGATCATGTTATTGAAAAAATATTAATTTCAATAACATTTGTCATTAATTTGATACAATATTTCGTTGTATGTTTTTCTTTAAATTACAGTTCGACTAAAAAATTCATAACTTGATTGAAAATTAAAAATAATGGATTAGAGTACCTACAGTTTCTTATATATCCAATGGATGAAAATAAAATAGAGCCGTATGATGATAATATGATAAACAAACTTATGCTTGCATCTACATATCTTCTAGGTAGTACCCGCTCCACTCATTTCTCTAAGTGGAAAACCGATAGCGAGATATTGAGATAAGAACAAACTACGCAGAATAAACATTTTCATAGAATGTTAATTAATAGGAAATGAAAATATATACACATATTTTTTTGTGAGCGATTGACAATTATGATTGATGGTAAGAACGAGCACACAATTATTTTGTAGTAAAGATAAAAAAATTTCACGTGTATAACATAATTTAAAATAAAATATTTAGTTTTATGGAGCTCAATTTTTACAGTTGCTAAATATTTTTAAGCAAAATATGTCTGAAAATGAATAGTTACAATATTTGCTGACATCTGATATTATATTCACATAAGTTTTGTTTAAAAGAGAACATGTGTCATGTTAGAAAAACATTCTAAAATTGTGGGTTGCCCTACATAGGAAATATTTCTATTTGACATACATACTTTAAGCACATTATGGAAGCTCTCGGTTTTGGTCACTAAACCAACAAACAAGTAAATCTATATTCCCAAATACACAATCACAAACAAGTGGAATTTCTCTAAGTTATATGTATATGTGTATGTATGGCTAAGTGCGTATTTTGCTAGTGTGGGTAACATAATTGATGGATGAATTTTTAAATTAAAGGCGACATAATATATCTTCTTTTTTTCAACTTTATAATCTCATCATCTCTTTTTGGAAGTTGATGTTATTACAGTCAAACTAGAAGGACACATTTATTGGCAAGCAATTTTCTTGTATAATGTTGTTGTACTTTATCATTTTAGAAATGTGTCTTCTTGTACATATTGAAGCATTAGAGTTAATCACTGTGAAAGTCTGTTTTTATACACGAAATGGCATATAACATAAAAGAAAAAGAATCTTTTAACTTAAATAAAAAATTTTTGATTTTATAAAGATTTTTATTAGTTTTTAGTTTAATGTTGACATATAAAATAATTTCATTTATAAAATTAATCAACGCGTAGGAAAAAACACTATTTCAAGTTGACATTACTTTACTGGTATATAAAATGTGCATATCTTGCATAAAAATATTAAATCAAAATGTTGAAAACAATACGCTTTCAGCCTTATTCATGCACAAAAATAATTTTGATCACAAATTATGGCGTTAGAGCACAAGGGGTTCAAGTGCGCAAATCAAACAAATTGAGTTAGATACAGGAATAAACACTTAATACTAATTAGAGATGCCAAAATTGAGTCCCGAAACCAAAAGTGCCGGGGTTTTCGGGATTTCCAAGTCTCATTTTTTTTTTACAAATAATACATTTTTTGAGGTCAGCTTTTAGACAAAATATTATTTGAAATGTCATGCCAGAGAGTGTTAAGTCGAAAAAGTTCAAAAAAGAGCATTTAAATTAGAGGGCTGCAAAGTGTATTCAAATGTATTCGTAGAATGTACTCGTATGTATTTCGTGTGTGCATAGATGTATGTTCTTATGTATATACTTCTGTATACATGCAAGTATATGTGTGTACATCCATAGCCACGACCAAATATACATACATATATACAATAAACATACATGCATACATACATAAATGCATACATACCCTGTAGGAAATGCGAATAGTGAACGTGTAGAGCCAATGTAATCATCTATTGACATTTACCATTAGCATGTCATTGAAAATCTACCAGTAGACTGTAGCACTACTGACTAAGTAGTACTTTTGGAACCTCATGGAGACATTGGCACCAAAGATTCTCAAGTAGTCTACAATATTGATATTTCCTCGCACGATGCGAATAGTGAAATAGTAGTGATTTTCTAGTGGCATTGTCAATACTACTACTGACCAGGTATACCCCAGCCAATGTAATCGCCTATTGACATATAACATAGGCTTGTCATTGAAAATCTACCAATAGACTTTAGCACAATTGAGGAGGTATTTCTTTTACGACTATATGGAGACATTTGAACCAAAGATTCCCTACTACATTTTAATCACCCCCGTCAACAATTTTATAAGGGTTGGGGCAATACACTTAAACACATATTTTTTTAATATTATTTTTATATAAAAAATTAAAGAAATTGTTTTTAAGTTATTTAGGATGAAATATTTCTGAAATTTATATAACTTTTCCGATAGTAACTGAAAACATATCAATTGAAATTAAAAAAATTTTATTCGAAATTAAAAAATTTGCAATTCAGTTTAAAAATATATCAATTAAAATTAAAAAAAATCAATTGAAATTTAAAAATCCTATTTGAAATACAAAAATTTCCTTTGAAATTAAAAAATTAAAATAATATATATGTATATGTTCTCGGTAAAAAAATTATATTACTCTACTAAAACCATTTGTTTAAATTGTATCATTCAAACAAAAGCGGCAGCGGGTAGCCCCCGATCAGCTTGCAAATCTGCTAATGACTGCATAGAATAATAAAAATAGAAAATAAACTATTGACGCTTTCGTTGACAATGTCACCAGAAATACACTAGAACTGTTGTCTCTAACGTATCTCTCTCGCGCATAAATGGAAAGTTTTCGACATTTTAACTAGTGCAA
This sequence comes from Panzeria rudis, assembly GCA_956483635.1. Taxonomy (NCBI): domain Eukaryota; kingdom Metazoa; phylum Arthropoda; class Insecta; order Diptera; family Tachinidae; genus Panzeria; species Panzeria rudis. Next base: position 154,452,071 of record OY101449.1, on the reverse strand, counting down.
TTGTCGCTAGTGAAAAGAGTGTTGACATAGAGACATATGGTTCTAGGCTGACTAGAGGGTACATACATACATATACAATTGAACACACAATTTAGCATTCATCAATCCGGAGTACTCTTTACCATAATTTGTTGAAAACCACTTGAGTTTCTGTTTGATTTCGCTCTTGTTGGAAGCCCTGAACACTAAAGCAATTTCGTTTTGCGGCTGCTTTTGTGTGATTTTATTATTTTAACAAGATTGTGATGAAAGTGTTGTTTCGGATGGTTTTGGTCGGTGTTCGATAATGTTTTTTTACTCAAATAAATATTTATAGACATTCACAAACATCAGTCGATATACACATAAACCTTTTTCATCTACATTTTTATATATAACATACTATATATGAATATATGTACATACATACGTACAAGTATCTACAACAACTATCACTGATGTTGCCTTTTAAAGCTTTCGTTATAGTTATTTGTTGTTGCATTATTTTTCATCATTATTTTATTCTTTTCATTATATTATAAACTTTCTAAGGATATCTATGGTTAGATACAAATACGAGTACCATACTTTATTATCATTGTTCAATCTTCTGGAACAATGAACCAAACGTAGAGAGGTGATGGAAAAGTAAAACTGATTCTAAATACACAGACAATAAAGCTGCGATTCAGTAAAAATATAATTTAAATAACTCGGCCTTGACTTTTTTTTTATTAAATCATAAAATATTTTTATTTTAATTAAATTGCATTTTTCATTTTGTTATTCATAAAGTTGCGAGTTTATACTGCTTTTCAAATTTGTTTTTTTTCTAAACATTTTAAACAAAATTTTTCCTTGAAAGTTTTCATGTTGTTAACTTTTGTTTGGTTTTTTTATATTTATTTGGAAAAAGGTGAATGTTTACGAAAATATGAATACAGTAGTGGTCAAATAAATATAACTATAAACGGCGGCTTATACACAAGTTACTTTAAAAAAATTTAGTTTAGAAAATATCCTTATAAGTTCCCCTTCAGAAATGGCAATTTAGATACTAGTGACAAACAACGTGATTATTCGTTAAATTCTATATAAAAGAGATTGAAAAAATTGGATTACTAATATATGATTAAAAAATTGGTATTTATGCGTAATTCAACTGTGTGGGCGGGCATAAGCTGAACATTTTAATTTATTTTATTGAATTAATTATAAGATTTAGATTAAGTAAATTAAAATTTTTATTGAGAAAGAAATATTAGAGTATCTAAGCATCAGATTAGCAGACCAGCCCCCTTATTCTGTAACTCGCTAAAGCTAAATCTACATCGCTAAGAATCTATAAAGTCGATTTATCGATTTTTGACTACGAATGCAATTTTGCAACATGTTTGCTAAATTAAACAATGGCTTAAAAACTGAATCGCCAGAAATTTTAGTGTTGTATGTCATCGCCAAAGATGTTTAATTTAGTATTTGTTGAGCATTTTAGCGATCGATATTTAGCTTTAGCTTTAGCGAATTACATTGTTACTTTTTATCACTTGTGAAGATGGATACTATTGAGTAGGAATATTAATTATTTTTTGGTCAGTACATACAAAAAATTTTATGATAAAATAGTAAAAAACAAGGTTAATTTTATATTTTTCGGTAGGGATTTTGCTTCATAGCTATTTAATGTTATTTCAGCATGATATTACAATAAATTTCAAAGAACATACCTTTTGAAATGATTATATACCATGTTGATTTAATATTTCAATACAGCAAGAGCAAAATTAATTGGAAACGACGTGAATTTGATAGTGAATAATCATGCTGAATCAAAGCTATTTGAAGTTGGAACAATGACTAATTGTTGGCTTAAAATTAATATGAAAAAGGGTATTTTTTATAAAGTCTGTACTTTTGGAAAAATTTAGTATGATTTCAATCAACACGTTGATTTTAGATTCTGGCATAATTTTCAGAAAATGTTATTGTTAACATTGATTTGACTACTACTGTATGTTAAATGCTTAATACCTATAAATCTAAAAATGAAATAACTCAGCTTATGTGCTTTTTGAAATTCTAATGGTATTAAATACAATATAACAAATCTGCACATATTTTTATTTTGAATTTATTTTTCGAAACCATTAAAAAAACCAGCATTTAAAGTACTGGAAATATTGGTTCAAATAATATTTAAGGGGTTTTAAAGTCCTGGTTGAAAATATTGATTGGAATTATTTAAAAAATTAATCAATAAAAGTAAATAATTTTAAATTCTTGTAGTTGCTGGTGTGAGAATCTGCGGTTGCGTTCACAAAAATGTTGAAATGATAAATTTTCCTAAGCTTATAATTTTTCTTTATATAAATTGTAAATGTCAAATAAATGAGTGTGTGTTAATGTCTTTATATAAAAAATTTCCTTATACCCTCTTTTAAAAATGCGTTGTTTGCCTAATAAATTCAGAATTACTGGTACTATTAGCTTTGTTATTTTTATTAAACGTTTTATAAAACAGATAAAATAAGGTCTTGAATTCAAATAAAAATCATGGAATAATCATGCCTTTTTGGTTTGGACCATCAGGAGTCTTACGTTCTATTCTTTTACATTGTAATGTAATGTATTTGTTGTTTCTATGTCAACATTTTTAAAGTTTTCTTCTAACATAAAATGCTTTTGTAAACATTTTATGTAACTTTATAATTTTTTTTAATGTCTATGAAAGAAGCTGTTGTTATTTAGAATTTAATAGAGGAAACCCCTCATAAATCTTAGTCGTAAAAAGAAAATGTGAAACGTACGAGCATTAAAACTAAAAGAAAAAGTGACCATAAACTTGTCACATTATATTATATAGGAAGGAGGCTATTTTAATGGGAGGCCAAATATATTACGAGATTTAAATTGGGCTCTAAGAAGAAACAAAAAATGATAAATAAAATGTAATGCCAATTTGTCAAATTTGTTCCACTTTAACAAACTAATTTTTGTACATGTAATGTGGTATAAGAGCCAGAGTTCTAATATGATTGTTTTAATTCTTCAAATGAAAATGTGTAAAATGGTAAAGGAAAAGTGTGGTAAGAAGGAATGATATAAGAAGATAAATTATATATTAAGCAAAAGAACTGAAGTTAGCTTAAGATGATTTTGCAATATTTACTTTTATAAATAAAGCCACGTCTTCTGCTTTAGATGGTAATTTCCTACATCTATTAGTTAAAAAACTAACTGTGAGACTCATAAAGACTTTTTGAAAATTATATTAAATTGGCATTATATCGTAGTAAGATCCTATACTTTGTTTTGCAAGTACTTAATGTTGACTAATTCTTTTGTGAACCTCAAAAGACGCTGCTAATCAGTGGGCAGCTCGAATAAAGGTGTCATAAGTTTTTGTCCAACATTTAATTCAGACTTGATGATACAGCTTAATTATATTTGGCTATAATGTAGCTAAAAATACGTTGGAATAAGTTTTGTTTACATATTATGCAAACAATCTATTTTTTTCCTGCATTTTTTTGGAAAATATATTGCAAATTTTTGTTCCACTTTTTTTCTCGAAATTTTCCATTAACAATGTTTAGCAAAATTGTAGCCATAGAAAAGCTGAACAACTTTTGTAAACATATCAGTACAATTTGATGGTTTTTTCATTTTTTTCAGCTTTACTTACAGGGAATTCCAAAGCTGAACAACTTTTGTAAACATATTAGTACAATGTGATGTTTTTTTCCCTTTTTTCAGCTTTACTTACAAGGAATTTCAATTTTCACTAACCATTTTTGACGAATTTATAGCCACAGAAGTTTTTGTTAAAAAAAATTTGATTTTGTTGTACAGTATTGTTATTTTTTTACTATTTTCATCACAACTTTTAGGCACTCCTAATTTTTCACTAACAACAATTGTCAAAATTTAAGCTTTTTGGAGGCAGTTTTTCGAAAATGGAAACATGACATTATGTGAGATGTGAAGATATACTAATTACTGCGGTGTACGTTGGCTTAAAATATTACCTGGCTGTTTTTGCTTTAGGTAATACTTACTTGCAAGATGTGAGTCAACATTCGCTTGTGTTCTATAAATAGTTTAATGGCTTATAATTTAAAACTATTAAAATATGGAATTATGAACCTTTTGTCCACTTCATTGCTAAAATCTTTACTGTTGCTACAGTGAAAATATGTCTTAATTTTACTTCTGCCAAAACCTTCATAATTTATACTTAATTTTAGAAATACTTTTTATATTTGTTAAGCAGAAATAAATAAAAAAGTTATTATTATTTATTTTTATTTCTTTCTAGGAAAACTATAATAAAACAAATCAAAAGAATAAAAAAACAACACGTGTAAGTATTATTAATATCATCTGAAGTTTTTATATTAGAATTTTCTATTTTATTATAAATACGAGTATTATTGATAAGAACTGTTTAACATTTACTGAAAAGACCACAAAATAATAATAATGAAATAAAGTGAAATTGTAAACAAAAAGAATCTTAGATGGCAAAAAAAAACAAACAAAAAAAAAATTGATAGACAGTTTCTCTCCTGGCACTTAAATAAGTTCAGATTTATAAAAAGACCAGTTACAGACTTAACAAATGAATAAGAAACAACTGAGTTAATAAACGAGTATAGAAAAATAGACTAAAAAGACTTGTGTCTTTGTTGAAATGTTTGTGTGCCAGTTAGTAAGTTTAACAACTATCGATACTTGTGTTAAAATGAAGGCAATGTATATTTTCTTTGTTATACGTGCGTCACATATAATCGATTTATTGATAAATTTCATGGTTAAACAACTGTCAGTTTATTTAATTTATAGACGGACAGTACCTTCTGACGAAATAGACAAACAACCATTATGCACATTACAACTTACACAGCATGTAAAAATGTTTATTTTAATGTTGAGGATTTTTTTATTTATTTAATTCTATTTTAAGTTTGTATTAGAGTTTGAGAATGGTGAGCGAACACATGTTTTGAGGTCTTTACATTAATAAATATTTATAAATTTCCACTTGTTTTTACTTTGAAAAGGAATGACAAATGAATACTATTTCATATATACAAATTAGAAAGAAGAACTAAATAAGTTTAATTATATAGTAGGTCATATACGTCAGTCATGTTCTTTTCGTATAATATTAAATTATACACAGAAAAAATTAGTTCTCACAAATTTCAATAATAAATTTAGCTTGAAATTAATTTTGTATTTCAACCAGCCATGTGATTAATAACAACAATTTTGATTAATTGAAAAAAAAATGTTTAAAGTGGAGTCTTGAGTTATGAAAACTTTATTGGTGTATAATTGATTTATTAATAAAAAAAAATTATTTACTTTTTCCATTATTGAACTTCCAATGACATATCGACACTTTTTTGCAGAATAATCATAACTCAAATAACATGTTTTTTAAGTTAGTATTCCAGTATTCATCATATTGTTCTTCGTATTGTGTAAAAACTTCATACAAATGTCTTGCATACTCACCTTTTGAGATAAGAATAATATTTTCTCCATTTTTTGTTATGACCCTATTGCAGCAAATGAGTGAATATACATATGAGTAGCTTATATGCAAAACTCCTTCGTTGCAGAAGTTAAAAAAAATCGAGATTACAATTGATTATTACCGTTCTTTATTCGCTGTATGAGAATTTTCAAATTTTTCTGCTGTTCAGATTTTAGTCAAGAATGACATAATATTTCAGAATTAAAAGCATTCAATTAATTTGGTTTATTAAATCAAGCGCAACATGCTTTTTGCATTTATCCAATATTCCGTTAACGTGTAACGAGCGAGTTTTACATCTTAGCTATTCATATGCATGTGTATTTAATTAAAATTGCATTAATTAAATGGAAAAAATAAGTATGTGCTTAAATGAATGACTCGTTAATTTGTCAATGAACAATGAAAGTTCTGTTTTTGTTCTATTTTTTATATTTGAGAGGCCGATTGTAATAACATCATATGCTACTTATAATTTATTCTGATATAATCGACTTTAAAATTAAAAATAAATATTAAAAATATGTCTTTCAGTAAATTATTCTGTATACCCCTTTGAGAACTCCGTTAAAACGACGTACCCACCATTGGACAATGGTAACATAACAGAAATGGCTGTATTTAAATTTTAAATTAAAAAACTTTAATTAAAAATATTATTTAGAATTTTTCTTTTAACTTTTGTATAGCTTATGATGTTACTGCCGAAAAAATTAAAACATTTTTTCAAAACTGAGAAATTTCATGTACGTATTTGCTTTTATATAAATTATTATACAATTTGTTTCTGCATCATTATGACTGTTTATGGATTGCAAGCAATTGCGGAAGGTATGATAAATCGGTGGAATATATGGAAGCAAGGGTTTAACATTGAGTAACTTATTGCCTGCAATTTTTACTGGGTCGGTGTACTTTTTTTCTGCCCGCTTAAATTTGTATACAAAGTAGAAATTTATGTTGTGTAGATCAAAAGTAATTGAATTTTTATTACCCCCATTCAAAATTGGTCCAAAATCAAAAAAGCATCTTGTGCTACAAACATTACAAACGGATTTTGACGATTATTATTCATGTTCAAATAATTTGAGAGAATTTTTTACAGCAAACATATCATAAGCCATATGTATTATTTATTAGTTATTTTTATGAAATAACATCATAAGCTGCTAAAATTACAAAAATCATTACTCACGGGATTTTTGAGATTTATTGATCGTTCCTTTACAAATCGTCTTTGTATACCCATACAATCATGCCTGATTAAAACTTTTGAGGGGATGTTGGCATGGGAATAATCAGTAGGGAAAAGTCATAAAACCGATTTTGCAATTCGGGTGGCTTATGAAGTTATTACAATAAGCTCTTCGTATTCAGAAATAGTAAAATTAAAAGCTACAAAATCGTATTATATTCAAAAACATTCATGTCATGTAATAAAGGCGCAATAATAAAAAACAAGTAATAAAAATATATAAAAAACTCTTTTTAATATTTCTTCCCATTCCTCAAACAGACACCTAGACGTATAATTATTCATCAATAAATATTGTTACTAGTAATCATACGCCGCTGCACGTTACAAATTCACAGACACTATGTCTATGCATATTAAATTCATATGCTCAGGAACTTGATGCAATAGCAAGTGTATATGAGTATTTAAGCGATGCATTAATTAATTTTATAGACTTATTTATGAACGCTTGAATATTTTGTGTGTTAATGTTGTAATACGGTTATGTTTTTATATTCAAGGATACGTATTGAATGTTTGAACGGAAGATTATTTGAAATATCAGTTTTGTAGAGATGTAACAGCACTAAATATTTAATTAATGTCAAGATAGTACAAGTCGTTATTATTGTGAACAGTGTTGCCAATAGCTAAATGGGATAAAAAGCTAAATGGGTCTTTTTAAAAGGCTAGAAAAGGCTAAATCGCACAAAAATAAAAGCTAAAAAAGGATAAATATTTTTTTATATCGAAAACTCAATGTTTTCTTTATAATTTAATAAGTAAAAATTCATTAACATATTAACTGCACAAGATAACGAAATCAAGTATTTTGAAGACTTTTGAAACCAATTTGCCTTAATATAATGTATGTTTCGGTGCTGAAACCGAATATGGTATCAGCTTTTTCTATTACTAAAAAATTTTTTTTAGTGGACCTGTCTAATATCTTCACTAGGTACAACCGTATATTTCACCATAACCCGAGGACGGTGTGCCCGATTTTTGTACGAAATCGGCTGCACCGTTCTTGAGTTATAATGAAAATATTAGACAGTCACATTAAAAAGAATCTGTAGGCGTTAGGAAAAAAAAACTGAGGACACAGTATTGTTGAGCACATTAATCTGCTTAAAAATGTTGTAGTTATGTTAAAAAAGTTTTTTTTTCTTTGGCCTGTGCTGTTATTAAATAAGAAGTTATTTTAAGTAGAAATGAAAAATGAACTCTTTCTTTAAGACTCCATAACAAAGAAACTAAAAGGAGTATTAAATAATGTTGGTATTATTTTATGGAGAAAATCTCCAGTTTAATAATTGATTTATTAAAAAAGTTTACATTAAAATAACTTAAATCTAAGAAAACTAGAAATAAAGTTTTATAATATTAATATTAAATTTGATCTAATATTAAAATTTGATCTTTTGAGGCTAAATTAGAAATAAAATAGCTAACAAAAGCCACGAAGCTAAAATGCAATTTTCAAGACTGAAAGACAAAATAAAAGGCTAAATCTAGGCTCAAAAATGCTAAACTGGCAACGCTGGCTGTGAAGTACGTTAACTTTTCGTTATTAAATATCATACACCAAATCATACCTGAGTTATTTCATCGTTATCAAACAAAAAGTAATAACAACCATAATTATTACATATATGTATAGTAACTGCAAATGAAATTGTTAAGCGCTCAATATGATGCATATGGGAGTTGTTATAACAGAAATTATGTTCCAGCTCTATGTCATACTTTTCCTAAAACAATTAGGTTTTCTGTGGTGTGAACAATTTCACAAAATAAACAATAAAAATAAATAATTAATAAAACGCGCTTATCACATTGTTTCCAACCACATTTTATTAACTAATCTGTGAGTAAGCGATCACTTTTAATAAGTGTAATAATTGGTTTTATTTTTCTTTATTAAACACTCCTCCTCATTAAGCACCTTTTCAGTAGATAAAAATTATTTACTACACAACAGCTGATGTGATGTTATACTCTGGTGTATAATAAAATTTTCATTCTGTATAATTTAATGCTTCTTGTTCGTATCGGTGCTGCTACCACAAATTTGCGCTATTAATATTGCTAAAAAATGAAAGTATTTTACTGGAGGGATATTTTCCTGTTGCTCCTTTTGCACTATCATAATAATGGCTGTTTTTGTATTTATTTTTTATCTGACAAATTAAGACACCAGGTAGAGTTCCTGCAATCAACTAGAAGTACGCTTGAGTTCAAGCTTTAATTTACGCTCTTTTAAGGATTGATATATCTTAAAATTAAGAAAGTACGCAGACAAGTGTGATTTAAAATATCTGCATATTAAAATTTTTAGAAAGTTAAACAAATGAGTTACATTAGGTAAAATTATTTTAAAAATTCAGCCAATAGTATAAGACAGTAATACAAAATGTAGAATTGCATTACATACTCGTATTGATGGCTATTCTGAAAAACACATGATGAAAGAAAGTTACATGAATAATTGAAATTAAAAGCAAAATTTTTGAAATATATTTGCAGTAATTGCAAAATTATAAGAGATAGAGTCGAGTAAAAATACATTGTTTGTAATGATGTAATCTTTTATTTCTTCTACTATTTATATGTAGTTTAGGTTCAGAAGGCAGTCACAACTAAAGAAGTGATTCTCTTGGGTTCGTAGATTCGGTCCTTTTATGATACCCCGGAGCAGACAAAGCATGATTATTATTGTCTTGCTGGCATGTCAAACTATCCTGGATGCTCCAACTTAAAGCAAAGCTTGACTATCCCTACATTTGCCACGCTGTCTAAGATTAGCAGGGCGTTAGCACCAAGTACTTTTTTTGTTTGCTAGCACCAAACATTAGCATAAAAGGGGTAAGAAGTGTAACATTGTTCCATATCGGTGACAAGTGAGAGAAATAGTCAAGCAAAATAAGGTTTCGTGCCCAAAATCAGCTAGCGAACATGAACATGTAGCGTTCAATTTGGTCGCCGAAAAAAGAACTAGCTGTTTGGCCAAAACGTTCACTAAAAGCCAATTTATCTCTGTGGAAATTCGACTCGAAAAGAAAATTGATTGACTTCTATCATTTTCTTTATGCTAATGTTTAATATCATCTTTTTTTTGTATTAAAAAGCGAATTCGAAATTTTTTATGATTATTTGTCATGTTAGATATCTAATATTTTAGCTTAGTTAGATAGATAACAGCTAATATGCTTATTGTGTTATTTGTGACTTTTGAATATTTAGTGATAAAAGAATTTAGAAAAGGAAATATAAAAACAAATTTATAACAACAAATTTAATAATAAGACAACAAAGAAGAAAACAAATTCCATCAAACTTAACCAACTACACAAGCTCGACTTTAGCTCAATATTAGCTCGATAAATGATATGTTTTTGCTAAAATAAAGTGAAAACCTCAAAGAATTCATTCGAGTGCATAAAACTGTTTGTGTTTTTTCTCAAAAATACTTATATCAATATGCTGCGGCGTGCTGTTGATTATTATGTTTAATAAATGTTGTGGAAATATTTATAGCCTATTTGCCTTTTGGTTTTCTTTTTTATTACTGACTTCTTTCACAGCCAAATATAATTTAATATTAATGGTAAAGCTTATGGAGTGCAAAGGAATGTGTTAAGGCTTAAAGGGAAATTGCTCTTTCACAGTCTGTCTTAAAAGCATATTGTAGCAAGATATACATACACATTCTAACCTCATTCATGTAATCTATATATTATAACGCTAACGACTAAAAGAAAGCAAAAATGTGGTTAATAATAAAATGTCTGCATATTTTAACGCTTAAAACCAAGAATAAATTATGTTCTTCTCCTCAATAATGATCATTTATAATGTACGAATTAAGATAAGGAAAGTAGAATCAAAAACGGGGCCAGAGTGTAAAATATTGAAGAAGTATTTACATGTACATATATTAGGGGAGTCCTCTTTTTTATGAAAAAAAAAAATTCAATATTTTAGTCAACTTAAGCTATACATGCATGATTCTTGTAAATGGCTGCTTGAGAATATTTTTTTTAGCTTTTAACATTAAATTGCTATATTTAAAACGCTCTTTCCAGGAGTGAAAAACTGTTTGAGAAACTAGTTTCGATTTTCTAGCTGTAATACTAACCAACATATGTGAATAACAAGTATATACAAATATGTTCTTATCTCAGAAAAAATATTTTTGTGATTTTTTGTTTAACAAATACTCATTGCTACATAAGCGATTCGTATCTCCATACAATTTTATGATAATTTAAAAATTTCGAGTAGAAATTGTTTTGGGGTTATAAAAAAGAAAATCTTACTGATTTATTAAGTATCTACGCATAAATGTGAACTACGTAGTGGTAAAGAAAAGTTTGTCACAATTAATGTAAAATATTAGTGTAATAAAATTAGTTGAAAGCACAAATATATTTTAAAAGAATTACTCTGTGCATTAGAGTTAAAAAAATTCGTTAAAATCAAAGACATTTTATTCATAATGAAGTGCTAATTACATGGCTTTTATGGAACCTACAATTTTTGTATTATAATTAAATATAATTAATTTTATTATATTGCCAGTTTTGTCGTTATATGCCAAATTGTATACAAAATGCAGTGACGTAAAGTAAATAAGTGTTAAATAATAAAGAGTAGAACATTTGCTAAGCTCTTTAGACTATTTGCATTAAAAATGGAGCAGCTCTAGAATGAAAACCTATTTCTTGATTCGAAAAATCCTTTAAGAATGTTAACGTTTATATGAGTTACAAGTTTTGATTTTTACAAGAGAGTGTTGAAGAGCCGCTGCCGTTTGTTAAGCAGATGTGTATTTTGAGTTAAGCAAGTTAATCAAATGGTTATAAGCTTTTTTATATTGTCTATTAATTTTTTATATATACACCACTGTGCAGGGTAATTAAAAAGTTTAAAAGATAATACTTCTATAGCTTGAAAGAGCTAGATTTCCAAAAATTATATGAATCGAATTAACATAAATATAAGTAATATTCTAACCTAAAAACGGAAAGCTTTGCATATGACGGACGCTTTAATCAATTAATCTTAATATTTCACTGATGAGCTAAATAACTTATGAGCTTTTTTAATTAAAACGTTATGCAAAGGTGACACACATATACATATGTATATGTACAATGTATATACTAATACAATTAAGCATTACTAATAAATTCGTAATGGTTAAACCTAATGGTTATTCCATTTAGGAAATAGATGAATAATTAATTCATAGAGGAGGTAACGCAAACTTTGCTGGGGAATTAAATAAAGAAACATTTATGAGAGGAAAAAAGCTTGCATTTACTTTTCAAACTAATCGCAAAAATCATTCATGCTATTTTTTCTTCATTATTTCTCTGTTTATACAATTGAAAAAATTTTTATTCCGAATTTGTGAATATTATTTTTGCTCCCACTGTTAAAAAAATAAATTATTAATTCGAACTACATATCTCTGGTGAAAAATTATCACATTTTAGCCGCATAATTTTCAAATAAATCTTTGCAATTTGAGTTCGTTTTTGTACTTATTAATTTTTATCTAGGACTTTGTATATAACATGTAAGCAACGTGTATTTATAGTAGAAGAGAAAATTACATGTTTGCATGTCATTTCAAAGGAGATAAAAATCAAACATATAAATTCATATTTTTATTAACTCCTAGTGTAGCAAAAGTTATTCTATTAATTGCTTTATAATATATATGTGATTTTGATAAAACATCTTATGTATAATTTTAAAAATTTTCAGGATTGCAAAAATAAAATTTTTGGTGACAGGTAATAAGATCAATGGAAATAATGTCAATTGACTTTATTTCCCACCATAAAGGGAAACAAATTCAATTGACTTTATTGCGTTTTATAAACGAAATAAAGACAATTAACATTATTGCACTTTCAAACATTTAATTTCTATAGCATCGTAATACTTGGCAATGACTAGTAATCTGAATGTGCCAAGTCAATATTGGTATCAATTAAAAAACAGGGTTAAAAGTTTTTTTTCTATCAGAATATCAAAAAGCGGCTTCGCTGAGTAACAATTTTTGCATAGCCAGCCTTTGGCCATAAGCACGCCCAAAAAGAGAAATCTTAACTCAGCGATACCGCTATTTCCATAACCAAAACGAGAGCAGCGTGAAGCCTTGCCAAAGGCCGGCTATTCAAGAATATTCGCTCAACGAGGCCGTAATTCGATATACTGTGAGAAAAAAAAGTATTCAATAGAACACTGAAAATGGCACATAGCTGAAACCGGTCTGTTTATCAACCAAATTTGACGTGGGATGATGGAAGATTGTAAACAAATATAAATAAAACCCTTAAGCCTGGCTAAAGGCCGGCTATGTAAAAAAATTTACTCTGTGAAGCCGTTCTTCGATTTACCTACAGGAAAAATGCAAAGCCCGCCTGAAGGCCGGCTATGCAACAGTCTTTACTCAGCGAAACCGCTTTTCGATATACTGAGAGGACATACTTTAAGCATTGTTGACGTTATTGCAATTTGAATAGGGAAATAAAGTCAATACTGTTGTAGTTTGCCAATGGGTAAATATTTTATTGTTGAATGTGCTTCTTTTTTACGTAATTAAAACATATATTTTCACGTAATTAAAACAAATTAATTACAATTTTATCAGACGTTTCGTCGATTGTTTGCGGATCACGCGCCTGCGTGATATATGTACTTTATCACGTTAACAGGGTTAAATTATTTTGTTTTTTCAATGGTTACTAATAATTATTCTTTATAATCTCTTAGGAATATATTTTTAAACTAAATCAGTATCTATTGTTTAATATGTGCAAACATTTTTGGATTTATTATTCAAAAATAATTACTAGTTTTATATAAAATAAAACAATAGAATTTACATAATAAAAAAAACCAAAATAAACCAATATTAATATTAATAATGGAAAATAAGGTATTCAAATTTAACACTAATTAAACAAAGAATAAAAAATAATTTTTGCAAAGTATCCAACGGTAAAACTAAAATTAAAGAATAAAAAAATAGAACAATGAGAAAATTCTTTAGTATAGAGAGTATTCTTTCAAATAATAAAACGGTCTTTAATTTTCTTAAAACAGATAACTTCGTGGGTTTGTGATTTGCATTCGATGATTTATTTTATAGAGATTCATAAATATGACAAACATAATAAAAAATTTAAATGCTTTTTTGAAAATGTGAATAAATTTCCTCCAAAAGGCCTTAGTACTGTTAACCTTTTAATACTATGCACTGTGCTTGTATTGTAAGTGAAATAACTTTAGTGTTGCTCGTATTTTTTAATGAAGACAAAAAGACTAAAGTGACCATAGTGATTTTTTATAAATATGTTTGGTATTATTGTGACTAGTTGCAATTAGTCTAATTAAAGTCAAGCATATTGCTCCCATGTGTATGCTCTCGTTGTAGTGTTTGCACTTTATATTTAATCTTTCTGTTGCATTGTGCTTTCTTTTTCTCCTTTTATTTTATCTGTAGCTAATAATCGTACACACAAATGATTGCAAATTTACACAAAACGAGAGGACCCAGACGTAAAAGGAAACAGTATGGATGCCTTATAGATGGCATGTTTATACCTTCTTTTGGAAGGATAAGTACTTCACGCTTCATTCCATCATCATATCTTTTTCACAATCGTTTTCATTGCGTCTTCTGGAAGGCCTGTCAAAAGATCTTGTAAAAAGGCCATTTTGAAGGGTATCTAAGGAAGGTCTGTCCAAAGCAAATAGAGGTACATTTTTTTAATCTCGCTATTTTTATAGCTGCTTCTGTATTTTTGATTAATGTAACTTTTTATTTGGAACTATTTCTTTTGATTTAAAAAAAATTTTATAAACATTTTTTTTATTTAAATTCGTATATGTAATTATTAAGAAGGAATTGAACATAAATATTTTCTCCGGAGTAAGTATCAGTTAATCAGCTCCAACATAATGGCAGCATGTATGATGTCCCTTGTACGTAAATTTCAGTTTTATATATAAATTAGTTGCAAACAAAAATACAAGAATATTTGTTATTTCTAACGTTGATTTTTTGCTAAACAAAACGAAGAGTCTAAAAATAGAATACTCCTTCCTCCTCATTTCTAATAGAATGTCCTTTCTTAGGGAGAGCCTTCAAGAAGACATGTATTGAGAAGGCCTTTTTAGTTTTACCGATGAGATGTAAGGAAGTATGAGTGTACAAATTAGAACAAGATTATGGTCTTGTGGTTGGAAAGAAAATATTGTTTTATTTTAATTCTAAAACAAATTGTTACTAAATTTTATTATGTCACAGACTTAAGACTTTTGTGGCTTTTCTCTTGTTTATATATTTTTTCTGTTGACCTTTAGGCATTTAAGATAAATTTATGTTTTGCTCTATTACACAAGGAAAGGACAATACAATTATAAAAAGGATTTTGTATGGGTATAAGAGAAACATTATTAGAAAGGTGATAATTGGACTGAATAAATTCTCAGGAGACTTTGTAGGGAGAGAAATATATTTTTTCTCTATATAGCATTATATCATATGTATTTATTTTGATAGAATAGAAGATAGCTACTGTATTGGTTAAAGAAAAATATGTACAATTAGATTGGTTTATTTATTTATTTTTATTTTTTGAAAAAATATTGTAGGAAAATATAAACCTACCAAAAATTCGAAGCAACTGGGTATGCGAATAGTGGCGTTGCTGAGAAAAAATTTTCGCTAGGATTTACTCATCGAAGCCACTGTTCGACATAACCAGAGGAGAAAACCGTTAAGCCCAGCTATGCAAAAAGTCTTTACTTCGCAATACAATTTTCATGGACTTTATTTCCTTTTTTAGATGGACATTATTTCAACGTGGATATAATGGCCATGGACGTTACTGCATGCCACCGATTGGGCAGAACCCCTCCTAATAGAACAAAAATTGGTATGATAGTTCAGTCTTGTTCAATTAATATTTCCCAAATTTTCACGTTTTTATTAAAGTAAAAATTACACAAAGTGCTTGAATCAGTTTGTAGATACCCCGACGTATACATAGTATTTTATCAATAGATTGAATAATGATACTCATACAACACCGTGTATTGAGCTTTGGTCTATTAAGCGGCCCACCCACTTGCAATATGATTGTGCAGTTTTTCGTATTGTACAATAATATCGAAAATTGTATTATGTGGTGTCAATATTGTTCAGTGTTATATTTACTTTTTCACTGTCAAAAAATTGCGCAATATTTCCTTTGAAAATACTGAGCCATTTATTGCATAGTATAGGCCAAAACGACAATAATATGTCCAATAACATATGCAATAATATTTTATAATGTATGGGCTGCTTTACACAAGGAAAGAACAATACAATTATAAAAAGGATTTTGTATTGGCATGAGAGAAACATTATTAAAGAAATGATAATTGCACTGAATAAAGTCTCAATAGACTTTGCAGGGAAAGCCATATATTTGAATTTTTTCTCTGTGTCATATTTAATAAGTCTAAAACTGATTTCGAGCTTGCGGATATTCTAAAATATATATAAAGTAACTTAGTGCGTTTAAAACCAACCAGTGATTGGGCTAGGATCACACAATTTTCACTATTCTACAATAAAAATCAAAAGTCTTGATTTTACCCAATATATTGCGCCATCTTCGAATATAACATACACATTGGCGATATTATTGTACAATACGAAAAATTGCACAATCATATTGCTAGTGAGTGGGCCGCTTAAGAAAAATTACAATAAGTTCTTGAAGCAGTTTGTAAATACCCCAGCGTATACTTAATATTTTATCAATACATCATAATGATATTCATACGCTGCTGTGTATTGTGTAGTGCAAAAATCTTTAGTCAGCGAATCCGCTTTTTGATATATAGTGAGAGGAAAACGTCAATCATATTTTTTATGCGTTATTACCATTGTCAGTTGATTCGACAAACACGTCGACTAATTCCTAAAAACTACTGAAAAATTAATATAGTGTACCATTATATATGTATATATATCAAAGATTTATACGATGTTTAAAAAGTTGGGAAGGGAAAAAGTAAAAGTGTTAGTTGAGACAATTAACATTGGGCATGCAGGGCTTAGCCGGGCCAAAGACTGTCTATGCTAAGATCTTTAGTAAGCGAAGCCGCTTTTCCATATATCGAAAGGAAAACAACTCTTAAGCCCGGCCCAAGGCCGACTAGGCAGACAATCTTTACTAATAAATCAATTGACCTTATTTCCATTGATTTTATAACTTGTCACCCTGTAATCGATTTCCAAAGATGCATCATTCAATGGTTAAATTTCTAAGGGTACTATAAAATTAATATATATTTATATTTTAATATTCTTACTTCCAAATGAAGTTGTGGACCTTATGGTTGGTTGGTTGGTTTACGTGGCTGCCTGTTACGCACAAGCATTGAAGTAAAATCAATAAGATTCCACTCCACTCGTAAGTGTCAACCTATGAGGACATTATAACAGTCTAAAAAGTGTGATAATGTACATGGACCTTACGAAACTGCATTCATGGATATTTGTATTTGGACGTTCATTCATTAGGATGTTTTAGATGATTTCACTTGGGTGAATATTCATACTGGCAGCAAATGATATATGTATGTATGTATGAATAATCGCCCAAATAAAATTGCCCGGAACAGCAAAATAAAGGAGCACCCAAAATTGTTTGGTGATCCGTCGTAGTGAAGAAACACCTAAAAAATGGTGCCCAACATCCTAAAAAACTAAGAATAACCCAAAAGTATGAAATGAATAATCGCTCGAAATTTTCGGTTAATTTTTCATTATGGAAAATCACCCGAAGCTCAAATTAATAATCGCTCAAAAATTCTGTTGGGGTTTTTAAAATATTGCATAAATTTGGCAATTAATTATTCATTATGAATAAAATAATTATAAAAATTGTTGAACTAAAACCCAATTTTTTTACAAAAATTTTAGGGCGATCCTACATATCTCTTTTTTGGGCGATTTTCACTAGGACGATTATTCATACAGCC
Source organism: Panzeria rudis (assembly GCA_956483635.1). Taxonomy (NCBI): domain Eukaryota; kingdom Metazoa; phylum Arthropoda; class Insecta; order Diptera; family Tachinidae; genus Panzeria; species Panzeria rudis. Next base: position 154,434,246 of record OY101449.1, on the reverse strand, counting down.
ATAGAAAATATATAAAATTTGGTGTTAACATTGTATTTAATTCGAAAAAACTTTTTTATTCGTTATTATATCGTATATTCGGGTAAAAGCTTAAAACTATTGTGCTCTTCGACCAAGAAAAAAGCTATGAAATTTTATGCGAACGATTACAAAAAAACGAGTAGGTGACAACACTAGTATTTAGACAATCTTTGATTGAGTTTATACGATTTAACTCGCATACAACATATTTTGTTATTTCTACAAGCTCAAAATCCAGTTTAGGCCCGTAGTTTTTAGCTCAACATTTTTCAGAATTTTTCGCAGAATCCTTTGCCCCTACAGCTTTTTATTTTAGTATTGCATCTACATAAATCGATCCACCCTAATTTTTGATAACATGTCATATTACGGAAAAAGTTTGAAGAAATGTGAGCGTTGATGAAAAGATTGTGTCGTCTTCCGAAAACAGTGGTGCTAGGTTTTGCAGAGTATGATGTTGTTAATTTATTTTTTTATATCTAATTCAAAAATATCTATTACCAAATTGCTTTCTAATAAAATCGCAAACTGTAGCCTAATATGAAAATGGCTTTAAAATGTGATATATATAGTATAAAATCTTTTAAAATTTATAAAATAACATAATTTATAAAATGCTTTTGCTTCTAAAAAAGGATTGAGTTTGGTGTCATAAATCAGAGCAGAGAATGAAAATTTATCTGAAATTTTATGGTTGACCGCATAAATTTGTTCTTACATATGTTGAATTAGGACTACAAAAGGGAATATATATTTGTTTTTAAAAGCTCTCAAAGGAATACAATACAAATCTATCATTTTATAATATTTTTTAGCTCCTTTTAAATATAGCATTAAAGCTAATACATTAGAACTACGTAATAGTACCCGTATCATGTAGTTGTATTTGTACATGCAATGTTTTCCATTTTTAGTTTTTGACTTTAGCTAAAAGAGAAAGAAAAGCAAAAAATAGGATTAAAATTCTTTGTGTGTGCGTTTGTTTGGTTTGCTGTTTTATATATATACAATACTTAAAACGAAAAAGGTTTTATCAATATTTTTGATTTTATATCCTTAAAGTAATGCTGAAGAAATTGAGAAAAGAAGATTTTAGAAAAATTAAACTTATAATAGACATCATATACGATAGTTGATACAAAAAAGGTACCAAATACATATAAATAGTTCAATAGTAGTGTTTCAAAAAGTTATGAACGATGATGAAAATGTTGTGGCGCCCTCCAAAAAGAGTGTTGCTGTGGCCTGAAGTGTATGTTGGTATTAATTAATTTATCACAAAAACTTTTATATTTCATATACAATGCTTCCGCTTATAAAAAGGGTCGAGTTATTATCATAAATCACTGCAGAAATAGCAGAGAATACAAATTACTCTGAAACGTTAGGGTTGATTGCATAAAATTGTCCTTACATGTGTATGTACAATTAGGTACATAAAACAGAACATTTATTTTTAAAAGCTCTCAAAGGAACATATTACTAATTTATCATTTAATAATAATATATAACTCTTTTAAATTTAGTATAAAATCAGATATTTTATGACTGCTTGCTTATACACCGTATGACGCAGTTGTATTCGTTTATGCAAGTTTTTCCATTTTGAGTTTATTATTTTAGCTAAAAGGGACAGCAAAGCAAAAAAAGATTAAAAATCTTTGTGTGAGTGTTTCTTTGGATTCCCGTTTTACAAATATACAATACATATAAAAAAAAAGGCTATAAGAAATGTTTTTGATTTTATACGCTCAAAGTAATCCTCAAGAAATTGGAAACAGTAAACTTATGATAAACATCGTTTATGTTAGTTGATACGATTTACACATAAATAAGATACGATAAGTAAGGACTATTCAATATACTTGTCTATGAATTTGGGATTTATAGATTGAAAATGTTTAAAAAAAACGTAATAAATTTATTGATTTACATTTTCTTCTCATTCTACTTAAAATAACAACATTATTTTAACATTGATCTTAACCGAGTTGTAAGCAATTTCACTGAAATAAATTAATTTGATTAGAAAGGACCTTCTTGCGTGGGCTAAGCATCCCCTAGAATCGCTTGAACACCCCTAAAAATTCTAAATATTGTAGTAATTTGGATAATATAAAAGCCTAATATTGGCTTTAGCCACACCCCCTCCCGCAAGAAACTTCTTTTTAGCGATTTCTAGCTACGCCAATGAGTAAATAATACTGAAAGCAGTGGTCTTTTGTTTTCTTACTGTTGGAAGACCTTTTTATTTAAAAAAGATAACTTGGGACAAAATGTAAAGATCTTTATACTAATAAAATGATATGTGAAACAAAAATTTTTACCGACAGTCCTTATAGTAATAAACTAAATGATAAGCGCGTGAAGCTGCAGCCACATATATAACAGATGAGCTTTTATTTGAACAAACATCCTTTGGCATAAAATATGCTTAAATTTGTATTTAAACATTTATATATATCGAAAAATTTGTCGCCAATTTGATCTGCGTGCAAGCAAAAAGAGACCTAATAATATGTGGTTAATACTTGACTTGTCCTTTATTACATTCTTATTTTTATTTGCCAATTTATTATATTAAGAAGACTTTTAGGGTCTCCTCAACGTAATTTATTTACTTTTCCTAGCGCTGCATTTTTTTAATAGCCAGACAATAACACCTGTAAGCTTTTTTATTTTATTTTTTTATTTAAGGCCATAAACTGTTATACTATATTGTTATTATATCTTGTTTATGTGACCAAAATTTAACACAAAGCAAGTATTCAATTGTACCAGCAAAAGCAAAGAAATAAATTATAGTTAAACATAAACAAAAGTCAAAGCACAAATGGTCTATTTAGTGTTTCAAAGACTCGTTTATATAAAAAGGTTTCATTTGATGAAAATTTATTTGTTTTCGGAAAATACTTTTATGCTGATTGTCTTCAAGGAAAAAATATGGCCTTATAAACATAAATAGTTTTGTGGTTAAGTTTATGTGCTCTTACGTGGAAGAAAATAAAAGAAACCTAAAGCTTTTTCAAGAATGTAATGTAAATAAAAGCTTTAAAGTACTTAATATGTATAAAGCTTTTTCTTTATACAGTAAAAGTTAAGTGCATTACACAGTGGGGCAGAATTAAAATATTTAGGAAATAAGTCGGCCATTTCGAAACGTATAGTCTACTCAGTATTAAATGTCACATGGTCGTATCAGAGAAATATTCCTGTTTAACTTCAGAAGATGATAGTAGTGAGAGTATTAAGTATAGGTATGGAGAAAATTAACAAACTAACTTTTTTTAAATAAGAATTTTGAAAGCTTCTTTTACTAAAGTCCAGAAAATGGTCTTAAAATGAACAAATGGCTCGATAATTTATATTGAGATAATAACGCAAATATCTACAAAACATAAAATTTTTAATTTTCAAATAAATGAAGTGTTGAAAGAAAACATCGCGCTGCTTTCATAGCAAATCTTTGATAAACTAAAAGATCTTTGACGAAACTCCTTTCGCTTATTGGATACCTGACAATTTTACGAAGAAATGGTGCGTGTAGATGGCAATGCATCTTTTTTATTCCAAGTACTTATGTTTGCTTCATAAGTACCTAGATCTGCACTAATTCTCGATTTAAATTCGCTTGAAAAATCGTAAGCCGAAGTTTTGCAAAACTCTACTAATAAGCATTTTTATGTATATATGTGTGTGTGCTTATCTTTGCTGTAACTATCAGACTTAATATGGAGTAGCAATGCCAGCGTATGAGTAATAACTCAGGAATACATTACTCATACGGTTGCTTTGGCACCAGCTGTATTTAGGTACCTATTTCCTGAAATGAGGAAACAGCAAAGATAAATGATGAACGCTAAAAAATAAATGCACCGAGGTACATGTCACGGCTGTATCTTACTAAAATCTAAGCACACTGTAGTTAATATTTGCACATATATGCATGTTGAAAGTTAATGTTAAAAGGATAAGTAAGATTACAGAAAGCTTTAATGCAATATAGAAAAAGCTTTTTGGGGGTTTTCAGAGAAAAATTGCAAACGAACACAATCAAAAATGTATAAGTTTAACAAAAAGCTTTTTATATACTAAATTGAACCAATGACCTTGACGAACAAGAAACGAACGTCAAACAGCTGATTTTACAAAAAAGAATCAACAATTGTTCCTATTACAAGAAAAAATAAAAAAATAAATGCACCCAAACAAGTTGTTGTTACAATAGCAAACATTTGTTTCACAATTTTCTTCCAACAAAATAACAATCAATACTATTTGTGTGTTATTTGTTAACAAATGACTCCAAATAAGAGAAATAAGCTTTATTTATTACTCAGTCTCTCTATTAGAATGGGTATTTTTACTCTCTTTTGGAACTTTAAGGGTTTTTATGAATATTTCATATAAAATTACATTGTGTGCGTAGCTGTTCTGTTCTGTTCTCTTTTCTTTGTTTGGTTTAGGTATGCATATTGAATGAATAGTTTCTTGCAACTCAGTTTGGCTTGAGTCTTCGTAAGCGTTTGTTGTTGGCGCCATTTTATAAGCGCAACCTTAACGCACAAGTGTTTCTTGTTTTTTTTTATTTACACTTAGCTATTCAGACAAACTTACTCACGGTACTTGATTTAAATCTGTGAAATTTTCTTTCTATCATTTTTTGCGAATATGTGTATGAATTTAAAAACTGTATTTTGTTGATGCTGGCTTACCTGCGCGTTATTAGTAGTGGCAACTTATTTCCATTTGCTTGAGTAAACGGAAAAAAACACACTTTGGCCGCAAGGTGTAGCATGTATAGTTTTTCTATTTTTAGAACATCATCAATTATAAATGTGCATGATGTTATACACGACAGCTGTATATGCAAAACTGATGATGTTGTGAAGAACGATAGTGTTGTGTTTGAGCATATCTGTGTATTTGTGTGAACCATGAGTTGTGCAAACGTTTTCGAAATGCAAAAGTTTTAAACTATTTAAAATTTTATGTGTTCGAAAAATTAATTAATTTAAACTGTAAAATTATGTTATAAAGAAAGAAAAATTAATAAGCTACAAAGAAATTGTTTAAAAATTGTACAGAAAATTTTAATGGATTTCCTATTTAAATATGAAATATTGAAATATCAATAAAGAAAAAGAAACAAAAAGTAACAGTTCCAAAAGTTGCTTAGTTAAATGTGTTTGTTAAATTGGATTTAATAGAAAACCTTCTTAATATGCCTGTTGAATCATAAAAATTTTAATTATGCAAATGTATATAAATAAGTTCTCCTAAGTCAAAACGCTAATAAAAAATTATCAGTGTCTATGGAAATTAAAAACAAGAATTAAAATATCTCTGACGAAATATAAAATGACAAGGATTAATACGTTGCTTGCATATTAACACAGATCAAAATAAAATAATATTTCTACTCTTAAAGATATATAAAATTTTCTATAGCATTATTTTATCCATGTGCAAGTAGCAATTAAAATATTTACGACATTTAATGTTTAATATTGACCAAAATAATAACAATTGTTTAATTCAAAATCAGATGCAGATGTTGTAGATCGTAAAAATGTTGATTCAAATTAAAAAAAAAAATATTGCTAAGCAAATATTTATATAGAAATAACCTAAAATATTTATACGATCCATAACACATACATCCAGGGGCCCGTTTCTTAAAACTACAAGTTACAAATCTATAAGCAAAATACACACAAAACAGCAATAAAATGCATGAAAGTGTGGTTGTTTTATGTGCATTTTACTTGTAGATTTGTAACTTGTAGTTTGGAGAAACGGTCCCTAGGGGTCCGTTACAAATCTACAAGTAAAATAGATACAAAGCAACAACACTTTTACAAATTTTATTGTTGTTGTGTGTGTATTATAGCTTGTAGTTTTGAGAAACGGGGGCCATGTTGTCAATTGGAAAACTAAGTTTGTATATAATTAGAAGAAACCAACTATTAATTGCCAGTCTTTAACCTTTTTGATATACGAAGTAACAGATGTCGATTTATTTATTTTGTTGATATGATTTCAGGCCGTTAGCCAGTCCCACGATGTCGAAGGTTGTCGTTCATTGGATTTTTAGGCGTACAACCGATTTATTTATTTAACTATTTAATTACTGACTTACTACATAAATAATTAAAATAGGTTGTTAGTGGTAGAAAAGAAAGACAATTGTGTTTCACTTAGATTTCCAGTATTTTTGTTTTATTGTAACCATGGGTTAGTTCCTTTTAAGAGTTTTTACATATATTCAGATTTATTCTGAGTACTATAAACCTCTAAAATTTATTTATCATGTTTGCTGTTGAAATGCAAAAAGTGTCTCGTCAAACGGACTGATATAGATATATAAAAAAATTATCTGCGTTTAGACAAAAAAGTTCACATTGAATTATTTTAAGAAAATATTTTCCACAGGACTTCACACTTATATATAATATTTATTATAATATTTTGGTCACTTGATAGATTGGAGAATGTAAGTTAGGGAAATTGTATCTTCTAAACCCAAATCAAGTGATAGCATGCACCTTTCTACAATCCAGTTAAAAGGATAAGATAAAAATAAAACCAATTATGTCAGCATAACTGTTGTGTTATAAAGGAAAAGTGTCTTAAACTAATAAAAGTAGCTAAGTTTATTTTTAGTTAGAAAACAACAATTTACAGCCTTATAAAGAGGTTTTAAAGGAAAAAAATTAGGCAAAAATTAGACGCAAATCGATTATCATATTCAGTGCTACTTTCAGTGCTTCGACTCCGAACATTTTTTCCTTGCCACTCCAATTGAAGGTAACATGAACCGCATAAAGTTTAAAAACGGTTACGGTTACGTTTTTCCATGTATTTAAAATATGTGGCATAAAGTTTAAAAACGGTAACGGCTACGTTTTTCCATGTATTTAAAATATGTGGCATATTTTTTTTGTACGAGTAGATCAACCAATGTTCCAATCCCAACCATTATTGATATATCAAGATACATTATTAACAGAGTTAGGTAAAGTTAGGTTCTTTAAATAGGTGCAGCTAGATTTGTATTTTGCAGCTTTTCAGTGGGACCCCTACCGACCGCTCAATGTCCCTTTCTTGGAAGCGAAGACCAGCCTTGGCTAGATCTGGACCAGCCTTGTCGGATATCACGATCGAGTACTCTATTTATACCTTGCTTCATTGGTTTTGTAACCTAAAGAGTATCCTACGTTGGAATAACGCAATAAAGAAGCCAATACGTACTCCAGTACCCGACTTGGAACCGTCAGTATAAACCTCCAGCACATCAGCATTTGGATGGTCCCAAGAAATCTAGCTCGAATCTTTTGTCGGAGAAGACAGAAGGTGAACCATAGTCAGTGTGGTCGGAAAGACAGGAAAGTTTAGAAAATCTGCCTAACAGTTTTCAGCCTACATAGCCTGTTACATTATTTTTAGGAGGCCGCAGCACCCTTTGATCGGTGTATATTTTATTTTAATCGTGAACCACTTTTGACTGAAATAAAAATTTAATTGATGCCACATATAATTTTGTTCGTATGTGGAGCCAAATTTCAGAGCGTATAATACTTCGGTGTAAGGAATGTTCTAATAAGAAGTAGGTATTTACTGTGGCTACTGGGAGGGAATGGAATATATGTATGTATTAATGATGATGCAATAAGTCTATCCGTCTTACATGATGATACGTTGGGTTATTATGCAACTACCATTTTAAATTAAATTTATGTCGTTATCAGCAAGAAATTTAAAACACAGACCATATAAAATTTTATTTAAATAATTCTTAAAATACTTTCTTTTTAAATATATTAGTTTGAGAGACGAAACTTTCACTGGCGTGTGCTTAAATATATTTAAGTGTATTTAATTCCTCTTTTATATATCAAAAATGCTTTGTGTTCCTTTTGGTATCACATTATTCAGAATTAATGGCCTTTACATATAGATAAATATTTGTTATTTTCCAATCCAAATACGTATGCATATGTAATTTATTTTTTTTGTAGATATTTTCCTTGTGTAAGAAGTATCTTAATTAAATTTTTTGGGATAATAGAATCGGATTAAATTCATGAAAGTGTCGACTTTATTAAATAATTCTGGCAAAAAAAACCGAATTCAATACAAAGAGCCAAACTTTATATGCCAATTCATAAAAAATTTTTATAAGACTAACCTGCAGCATTAAAACAAAAACGAATTTTGAAATACAAAATTTTTTAAATATATACAATTTCACTTATAGTTTACTTTACTCTGCTGCCTGCGAGTTGAAATAGTTAAATTTTTTTGCGATTGGGACTTCAAAAACATTAATTTAGTGAACTCGAGTCGAAATCGGATTTATTTTGCGAAATGTGATTTTCAGCACATGAGCGAAAATCTTTCTGGGACCTCAAAACGGCGACAGGAAATGAATACTCTACTTTCAGAACCTGCGTTGAAAATAGCAATTTGTTACATTTTTACACAATTAAAAAAAAAATTAATATGATTATTTCGAACGTATTTGCTTTGTGAATCTAAATTGATTTAGGCTAAGGTTCGTAACGTTATATTCAGAAAGAATTGGGTATGATTAATATTCCAAGGAACAAGGGAAAAAAAATTTCTAATTTAAAAAACTTTTTATAGTCCTGCTTTTTATTCAGATCTCGATATTTGACAAAAACTTCATGGTCACGTTATATCTAACACGAAAAATGTATGGACATTTAGGTGTTATTATATGTTTGTATGCATAAAATATAACCAATTTACATGATTACCTGACATTTTGTTCTTTTTCTGTTGTTTTCATATTACTAATTTGAAATAATGAAAAAAATATTTTACGTTTGCGTTCGTATTCATAATGAAACCTATTTGCTTGTTTTGTTTTTATATTAAAGCGTTAAATTGTGACTGTAATTGCATTAAACAAGGTCCTTTAAATTCTAAATATGCTAAAAACTGTGAAAAAACTACAGTAACTGAACTGTATAATAAAAACGTTACGTGACAAACGCATATAGATGAAATAAAATGTTAGCATTTCAAACATTTTGATTATAATTTTTACTCCATTACCTTATTTTTGTAATGTTTAACGAAGCTTAGTTTTGTTTTTCGTCTAGATGTCCTTCAGAAGTAGGCATAAATAGTATATTTAAATATGTTTGCTAGTTGAGTGAGTTTCGTGAGAAGAAAAAAATTTACGATAAAAAACTGTGAAGTTTTATTTCAAAGGAAATAAAAAAAATATAATATTCGTAATATGAGCAAAGTGAATATTTTTAATGAAATAAAAAAATTATCAAAATGTGTTAATAAGCTGTGGTTTTAATTGTAAGCAACATTCCATTTAAACTTAACAGTAAAAGCCCAATTAGACTATGGAGTATACATGAACGCCGAAGGAGTGGTGCAGCGGTCTATTTTTTAAAATCAATCTGTTAATGACGTAAGGACTGATTGAAAAAGCTAATGTTTTTCAAGTTTCGTAATTTTAGTTATGATTTAAGGATAACTTGATGGTTATATATGAGTATATTCTACCTGTCTGATCCATTCGAATTTTGGTATATAGCGTCTCACGTAAAATATCACTATAACTCACTATACAAATGTTCCATCAGGATTTTCCTCATGGGGTTCAACATAAAACAATATGGAAAACAGGAAGAGTTTTAAGTCCATGTACAGTAAAACCCACAAGTAAATTTTAAAAACGCCGATACAAACATAAATATATTTCTACCCTCTACGAAAATCAGTCACTAGAACCTTTTAAATTTTTTGTGTTGTACAATGTGATTAAACACGAAAAATATAAAATTTCGTTTAGTGGGTTAATCATGCGAAATTAATTGAGTTAATCGTTAATGGAAAAGAGCTAATTTTAAATTAATTGAGCACTTAATCGGGGAGCAAAAGTTTTTAATAATTTCTATAAATTTAATTTTTATGCATCGGTTAACCGTGATTACCTCTATTATCCGGGATCTTAAAAGGTAAGCCCCAAGTTTATCGCATTCATGAAAAGCTAAATAAAGAAAGTATTATTTTAAAAAAGAAGAAACAAGAAACATTACATGATTTTTTTTAAGAAACTTCGTAAAATTAAATCTTTATGTATCGTTTAATCTTTTTTTCTTCCAAAATTTCCTTTTTTTCCCATATTATTTAAACATTTTTATAAAATCTCTGAATAAATGAATTACATATAAATAAAAAACGTTTAAAAGTATAAGTTGAAATTGTTATCAATTAACCGGGAAAATCGGTTATACAGAATGCTTCCGGTTTCGACCAATACGCATTATCGAGGCCCCACTGTAACTGCAAAAGGAGATTTACTTTGTATTGGCGTCCCATTAACAAACAAACTAACAGAGCAAATTAAATAAAAGGTGTTGATTTTTAAAATAACTGTTCTGAATTATTATTTTATTAAAATAAATTTTCGTTTATATATATATTTTTTTTAGTAAGCAAATTTTTAAAATGGCTCCGTTAAAAAACGAATTCCATTGTATTTTTCAAATGACTTGTGAAAGCAGCAACAACAAAATCTATTACTAAATTTGCATATTTTTGTTTGTTTGTTTATTTGTTTTATCCCTAATATCCTTCTATCCGGTGTTAATTGGAATTTATCAGCATTCTGAAAATGAAAGTTGATGTGCATTTAAGTTCATGTTTCTGACAAAAATAAGGATGTTTTGAATGGACTCTAAAACTTTGTGGCTTGCTTTCATTGTTTCTATCGTTTCATATAGTTCCAAAAAGAAAATAAAATAAAACACACTCGTACCTTTTCACATACTTGTTCTAATATTTACATAATTTTCTTGTTTTCATTTTTTATTGCCTTGCTTTTTGTAGATGTTGTCTTTTTTATAATTTGGGCTAATAATTTATTTTAGAGAGGTACAGCTTTGGTATTATTATGTTTTATATTTCTTTATTTTTTAGTCTGTTTTTTTAATACAAGTTCTTAGATAAAGTTTTTTAAAATTGTTTGAGGTTGTTTTATATTATTTTTTGTTAAAGACATTTCTTATTATGTTTGTTAAGACCTTAACAAATAGATTTAAATTTGCAAAAACTTCAATATGACGTCAATTTTCCTTTTTTTTTGTTTGTGACAGAAACATTGTGTTTATTGTTCTATTTAAATAGGCGGGTTAAAAAGGTCTTGTTCATGATTTTTTTTAAATGTCAGACGAAAATTTTATTGTACTTGTGTGCCTGTGATATTGCAACTCTTATATTTTTTGGAATTTCTAGGACCCTGAATACGTGCAATATTTTATTTAAACAATATGAAAAAAAATAGAAGTTACGTGTTCTTTTATTTCTAAATATGTAACTAATATTTTTCTTGTTTCTCCTTTTAATTGGACTCTACAGTTTCGTACGAACTTTATGAGATCAAAAAACCTTTTAGTAAAATCTGTCTTTTATAAAAAGCTTAATTTAATGCTTTTAAAATAAAACCTCAAATACTAAACGACCAAGCAAAACAATATTTTATTTCTGGAAGCTGTAAAGCAATTTCATGAGTATCACATGCGATGCTTTGCAGCGCTTCTGAGGAAGCTTAAGAAGAAGGCAAAGAAATCTCAAGGTTCATTTTGTTTTAATTACGAAGTTAGTCGGAATTGGCAAAACCATAAAAAATAATCCACTTTTGGAATTTCTTTAAACTTTCTTAGGAGTTCCAAGACTCTCAGAGGCAAATCATAGTTTTCGCTGCTTGTTTAGTATTAAGTACGGAAATTCCTATTCAACTCCAAAATTTCATTAGAAAATGTCCACAATCAACAATTTTATATCATTAAGAAAAAACTTAATATGCCCAAAACACCATATAGTACCATATATCTTAATATTAATGAAAGTTTTCGTGCATATGTAACTATAGTAAGAATATTTTAACTGACATGGGTGATGCTTAAATCTCTTGATACACTGTTAGCAATCTGGGCACATATAAAAAAACGTGAAGTTTTTTAATATGTACACGTTTTTCTATTTTATTTATTTGAAGCTCTGCTATATATATTTGTTTCATATCAATCCCAGCATACACAGAAATACACCATATGTATTGCCAAACGTACACAGAAAAAATTATCATAGGTTATTATTTTAACACACATGTGTTTGAATTTCTTTTTAAATTTTATTATTTTTTTCTTTGGTTTTTAAATATTCCAATACAAAATTTTGATAGAAAAATAAATCCAATTTTTTTCTTATTAAATATTTACGAATTTTAGTGTTTAATTTTACGAATTTTGTGATAGGTCCCATTTCCGTAAAATAAATATTTGAATTTATGAATTTAGTAATAAAATACGAACTATAGTTTTTTCTGTGTATTGCGTGGATTAGAAATATTTTTGCGGCAATAATCGATTTCGTATTGCGGAAGACACTTGCTTCGGGAAGAAACGTATCTAGATGGCAATACTTACTATTGATCAATACGAAAGCGATTCTTCTTGTAGATGATAAACTAGAAATATCGCCAGTTAACCACTTGTAACAAAATAGGAAGATATCAACAAAATATCGTTAAGAAGATAAGAAGATTTTGCATTTTTAAAATCATTTTTCTTAGAGTTTACTGCCGTTTTTAGCCCCCGACCAAAAAATAAGGATGTTATAAGCTTGTGTATAGTGTATAGTTGTGTGTGTGTTTGAAAGGTGACTTGGTCGATAGCGGTATCCTCTTGAATCTGTATGTCTGTGGCACCATAGCTCCTAAACGGATAGTTCGATTTTAATTTAGTTTCTTTTTTTGGAAAGGAGACTTGATCTAAAATCTTCTAATCTATATTTAATGAAACGTCGGTCCAGGCATTTTGAAGTTATCATACATTTTCTTCGAGGGTTTTTAAAATTTGTAATTTAATGTTATTGTATATGTTTTTAAATATTATGCATTTAAATGTTTTTTTGTCTATATTTTCTCAAAAATTATAAAAGAAGAAAATAAAAATATTACTTTGATTACTTTCTTCTAGATGATAATTTGGGGATATTGCTAAACTATTGTGTTAGGGGATATCTTCCATTTGTTTGTTGGGATTTTTATATCTCTAAATACATTTAGTAGTATTTGTAAAAAGGAAATACAAATTCATTGTATTCATTTATTGTTTTCTAAAATTGCGTTCTTTTCTTCTTCTTTGCTCGGCGTTTTGGATCATAATCAAAAGAAATTGATTTTAATGTGATTAAAGGATTTCCTATTTGTAAAGTAAAATCAAAACGACAGGAGAAAAAAATAAAAAGAAAAATAAAAATAAAATGGTCATTTAGCAATAAAAACATACGAGAGTTTTATTAAAAAAGATTCTCAAAAATTGGAAGCCTGTTTAATATATCAGAAGCAATAGGCAAGCCATTCTGCTAGCAAATCTTCAATACAAAGACCTTTAAAATCCGTTTCAAGATGATTTATGCAGTTTGCCAGTCAGCTTCAACTACACAGAAAAAACGATTATATAATTTGTTTTAACACACATATGTTTGAATTTGTTTCTAAATTTTAATATATTTTTTTGTTTGATTTTCAACTATTCCAGTACAATATTTCAATAGGGAAAAAATTTTTTTCTTATTAACTTCATTTTTCACAATGTAGGATTAAAAGTTAACGTGGACCTTAACGGCAAGTTTTTTAGTTAGTTTTCAGTTTTCGAATTCTGTGGTAGGTACTATTTCCGTAAAAAATTTGTATTTGAATTTATAAATTCAGTATTAGAATACGAATGAATTTCAGCTTTTTTTCAGTGTAAAATTGTACCTTAATTTTTATTACTTTTTATTTTTTCATATTTTTCGTTTCTGCCAGTTTGATTATGGGTTCAAATATATTCTATTGCATCTGCCATGTTTGTATTTAGTGAATGTTATGTAAGTTAAGTTTCTCTATTTTTAAATCATTTATATATATCGAACTTTGAATCAGTTTCGGGTTGGGTTCTAAACTAAATTGATTTTCTATAATGTCCACCTGCAAAAGGACAATAATATATATAGCTGGCTCCAGCAATGTAACAATAGTACTACAACGTTGAGTTGCCTGTAATTTTAAGTCAAGGCTGTACTAGTATGAAATAAATGCACTTATCTCCCACGTATTTCTGTGGAATAATAGAAGTGCAAAAATGAGCTCATGAATTTGATTGTACAAGTACTTAATTACTGAATGTTATTTAAAGGTGATTAAGTTCTATCAAAGCTTACGGAAGCATCCATGGGTATAGGTAAAAAATAAGTTCAATTTCAAGCACGAACATGAATGTGAAGTTGGGGCGTGATGCATATTCGTAAGGTAAAAGTTACTCACGATCTCATCTCCAGTCCTAAATGAAAAGCAAAGAAATCTCGGTATTTTTCATTTTTTCTGTGGGATGTTTGTGTATGATCTAAAGAGTAGTGGTGCAATGATTGTTTATCAAAGATAACACTCACTTTCTGTAGAACATATACATATGTGTATACATATATGTATATCAAGAGCTTTCGAGCTACAGTCCAGGATGGAAAATAGGTTTTTGATTTTGTACCAATTATAAAAATGATGGTACTTAATACTTTGTAAATTTATTAATTAGTTTTCAAGGTCGGTGTTCCTTAGCACGGAAAGCGCTAACTTCAGGACTTTTTGTTCGTGAGGCTCCACTTGGAATGATGCGATGGTATTATTTTATATAGAAATGGTTGGAAAGAACTCTGCTTAGTTGTTTGAACAGATGACGTGTGCTTAATTAATATTGGAGTAGATTTTATAAAGTTCCAGCTCATCAACAAGGGGTTTATACCTGGTCCATACAGAAATGTGCTACAAATATCAGTTGTATGCCAAAGAAACGTTCAGTGGATGATGTAGTCTTTCTCACCTAGTGAGATTTACACTTTAGATTTATTGGCGGCAAGGTACTAGCACATCAGCGAAAAATTCTTTTTAGCCAGCCAGTTGCCTAGTTCGCTACTGGTTACACAGCGCGTCTGTACGGGAAGAAGAGGAAGAAATCTCTTATATAAAAACTTTACATTAAACACATGTACTTCTACAAACATACCGTTACCTTAATATAGAAACACCTTAACTTATTATTTTTTTCAAATCGATTTTTTTGCATATTTCGATAGATGAATTTTTAATCTATTGAAAGATAAAAAAATTAGATTTGAAAAAAAAATAATGAGTTATAGCGTTTCTATATTAAGGTAACGATACATTTGAATGTGTTAAGCTCACAACACATCTTCTTAGTTCATTGAAATGTTTGTATGTGATCGTATCACTCCTGTTAATGTCATTAAATTTACGAAATTTATTTTAATTTTCATTCGTTTTGTAAGCAAAAACATCTTGCATGAAATATCCCAATTAGAAAATAAATCATGCGCTAAATTAGATAAGACATGTGAGGAAAATATTTAATTTAAAAAAAAAGTTTTGTTTGAATACAAAAATTTACATTTAAATTTCATGCAGAAGGCAGTAGAAGGCAGTAGAGATGACTTTATAGAAAAAATTGTATGCTGACAAATTTTCTATAACAGTATCCGACTCTTGTATGTATGTACGTATATATTTTGTATCCATTTAGAAACATACATACATACATATTGAGGCAAAGTATGACTATTTATATGGTAAAATGACAGTCATTTCATTTAACGATTATTGGCGGTTTCGTTGTAGATAATAAATACATGGTCACATACTCATGCATTTTTAATAAACATTTATTTCTTCGCCATTAAACTATGATTATATATACACGCAGATGCATAAATAATTGATTAATTTTTTTCCTCCTTTTTTCTCTCTTTACTGGGGGTACCGTTTGCTGAAAATTGTTTTTTTTTGTTTAAATGTAGCAATAAAGAGGCCAACATATAATTTTCTGTTGACTTTGTTTATGCTTTCTTTTGTTTAATAATCAATGCTGTTGTTAAATATGCAATATAAAATTAATAAGTAAATAAATAAACAGAATATCCAGCATAAAAATATATAAAATCCTTTATGGAGAAAATTAATAATGTATGACAGGCAACCACAAATACATGCGTATAATTAAAATAACAAATGAAAATAATCAATGAAAATAATAAAGTGCAAATTAAAATCAGTTTAAGTGCACTGAAATAAAATTGAAAGCGGTGCAACATAAAAGTTTGTTAATAAGCAATTAAACAAAAATATACAAAAAATTTTTATTTTTTTTTGTGTGATTGCGGTTTTTGTTTGCAACTTCAACATGTCCAACACAGACACATCCTCGCTTATTTCTTCTTCATATTGCCAGCACAACTTGGTGCCCAGTACCGCAACACAAGTACATACTACGGTTCTGACTTCCTCGGTAAATACTTCAACTGCAACTGCTACTAGTGCGATTTATAAAGGTTTGCCTCAACAGCAGGCATCACTGCCTTCCAGTGGCACAACATCGGCAGCCGCATGTTTAAGCAAATCCTCGTCATGTCCAGATTCTCCCATACGACGGGTTTCTTCCAGCTTAAGAAATTCTGCGGTTGGTTTTGCCACGAGATTTTTTAACAAGTGTAGAGCGGCTACATTTACAGTAGATGGTGCAACGTATACAATAGGTAAGTTATGTTGGAAAAATTGTGTTTTAAAAATAAAGCTAAAATGCTGAGTACGATATAAGTTGGAAAGTAAAGGAAACCCTTATGGAAAAGGTAAGTGAGAGATTTATTCTAAAAGCTAGTGTTGGAGATTTTGTAGAAGATAGAAAAATTTAACATTATTACATATACTATTTTCTGCGTTAAACGATTTCTGTATATTAATAAGAAATTTTCTTTTTTTGGCAATTTTGGTTTGTAGATATTTCGAGACCTTGCTGCAATAGAGACACAACTAAAAAATATATTTTACAGAAACAGAATTTAAAGTTTTGGGTTTACTAACAACTTAATGATGAAATAATATTTTATTCTTCTTCCAAGAGTTAAATATGGTATATTAAAGGACAAGACGATTAATTCTGCAATATTAGCTCAAGGATAATTTTTTTTATATTTAAGACTCTATTGCAGCAAAGGCTCGGTAGCTATGTGCTTAAATTAAGGTGAACTTTTAGTTACAAATGAAAATATTAAATGAAGGTTTTTAAAATCTAGTTCTTCATGCTTCAACTAAAACAAAATACTTTTGCATTTAAATAGCAGCTATATAATGGCAACTGTAGCGAGAAATTGAGGAATTAAACTAACAATATTTAGTGACAATTTATTCGCTTTCAACTAAAACCAACAGCACTATAGGAAATAACTAAAAAACTTCAATAAAAGGTCAACAAGTGTCCAATACTTTTTCCTTTTCCAATAGCAAGGCATTATTATTTAAATTCTTTTTTCTTCTACACCAAAAGTTGCTGTATTCAGCAAAAAAGAAAGAAACAAAAATAAAAGACTTGAGGGACAAATTGACAATCAATGTGTGTGACATGCAGAATGCGTATAATATTTAAAAATTTAAGCAAAAACGATGTATTCTAAGAACACAAAGGCATGAAACTCAGCCAGATGTACAAAAAGGAAAATGTCTTAAATCATATACATGTACAAATATTGTCTGTAATTGTCATTGGCAGTAGAGCAAGTTCATGTACCAGAATGACTTATTATGTCAAACAGCTTGTTTAACGTTTGTACGAGTCGGTGTGATATGAAATTAATACAACAGACCGAAGTACATGACATCGAAATACATGTTCAACTATTAAACTGTAGGGAAAGGCTGAACAATGTGCCAACTAACAATAGACTTTACATAAAAAAGAAAAAAATCATATACAAATTTGTATTATAGATTTAACTACAATGAAGAAGTTAATGTTCTTACTAAAGTTGAGTTCGATTGTACTGTCAGTTGTCAAAAACCTGCTTCGATTGTACTGTCAGTTGTCAAAAACCTGCTTTGATCATTACAAATACAGATGAACAATAGCAAAATCCTAGTTAAAAATTTGCTTAAAAAACAGGTTTTTACTATTATTGAATAAAAGTAGAGCGTACAAACCTGCCGATGTCGCGAGTTTCCGGTTTGGAGTACTACATTTTTGATACAAAATCGCTTTTTAAGCACTGAAAATCAACACCGTTTGCAGCACTAAAACTGAATATATATGGAACTTTCTCACTTAAAACCTGGCTTATGTCAGCAGTGACAAATCAGCTTTTAATTATGCGCTTTATTGCCTTTTACTGGGATATATTACTGTTATTATTATTACTCCCTTCATTAGAAAAGACAATAGTGTAAGCTATTACGTTTTTAGTTTCTATTATGGCTTTAATAAAGCTGAATCTTCTCTATTATAAAATATATTGCATAAAAACTCTGTTATGGCTTACTTTACTATGCAGTTAAGGACACTTGTAAAAATCACAGCGAGCATTAAAGTGGTAATAGTGAAAATTTCGTTGGCATGTGAGATGCCGTCGATGCACACGTACACGAACTTGATATCAAGCATTTTGACAACGTTTAGATTATTCAAGTCTTATGGATCAATCAATAAAGGGAAGTGGAAAGAAATGGGTACACAGTCTCACGCACTCTTGAAATTTGATTTGATTTCTCATTCGTAATGCAAAAACGCACACGAACGGATACATTGTGTATATATTCGTAGAAAATAAATAAAAATATCAGCAGTAAGACTTTCATTGTGTGAACTCCAAAGAAAGTTTAAAGCATAAAAAGTAAAAATTTAATCAATAAGACTTGCATGGTCTTAACACAGGCTCTATACTTTCAAGTTTTTGCTTTCAAGTTGATCACACGTACTGTCTTGTCTATCAAATTTTATTTGAAGTGACAGCTGTGATATAGGCTGCACGGTACTTGGTAGTAATCAAGGTAGCTTACCCTATAGATAATTTTGAACTACGTGGTCCATTTTTGCTGAAATGTACTAGTTACAACATTGTCCTATGTAATACAGTCATAGACCATGTCATATGCAAACAAGAGTTTGTAGTTAACCGACAAGTGTTCGTGTTTTAACGATTGCATATAGTGCTCCATCAAATAGTGACATAGAGTGGTTTTAAGACTACTCCAATGTAATGCAGGCATGGGCCATGTCATTTGTAAACAAGAGTTTGTAGTTTGGAGTTAACGTATTCTAAAAAATTTACCTAGTTTGCATGCTGATTTGCCTAAAGCTTAAGTTGTCTTTTCTTGCTCCTCTTCTTGTGCCGTTTCTTGCTTACTTTGATATCCTTTCTGATCTTAGTAACTATGTCTTATTTAAATTCGTTGTTTCCCGCTATTGTATATACTGCTTTTAGTTCTTTCATATACTACAGGTCTCACATTTTAGTGGCGTTAATTTTCTTTCTTCCACTTTCAGTGTACATTTTACAAACTAAAGCCATAAGATTTAGTATATAAATTATGTTAGATCACCTTATTCTTTTATATATAAAAAGGTTTTAAGTAACTTTTTAAAATAAATGTTTTTATTTACATATTTCGATAGATGAACCTTTAATCTATCGAAATATGCAATAAAACTCGAAAAAGAGGAGTTAGGGCCTTTCTGTACTAAGGTAACGATATGTATGTACAAGTGAGAGATATTATTTTTTTTGTTCATCATCAAACTGTATAATAAGTGAACATTATAAACGTCTAACTATAGCATTTATGTTTTCTTATATATGATTTGTTATTAGTTCCCTTTTTATTGCTTGTTAGGCATAATAATCAATGTTAATTGGAATTTATTAGAATTGATTGTGGCCTTGTTTTTTATTGAACTCATGATTAGCTGATAAGAAATGCTCAAAGATAAGACAAAAATAAGATAAAATAAATAATAATAAGAAGAACTAAATATCACAGAAATCTTTTGACACGCTAGTGATATAATAGAAAAAAAACATAATAATAATTAAAATAATATTGTTAAATATTTTTTTTCAATTGATCTGTATATATTAGACGTACAATGGAGGCATATGAATATCTAGATAATATGTATGTATGTATATCAGAACGCAGTTTCTTCTGCATATTTTTTTTTAGCGTACGAAATATTTTTTTCTAATAAAGAGTGATGGTATGGTTACAGAAACTTTTATTTTATAATACATATTGCAACTAAAAACAACTGCTTTATATAAAAGACTTTCACTGACAAGTTGAGGGTCAACAATAAATACACACCTATACATATCACGCAAGACAGGCATAATAATACAGAGACAAAGAAAAAACAATGTAATCACTTATTTATGCTGACATTTTCTACGTGTCTGCAACAAGGTCTCGAAAAATATAAAAACAACAACAAGCAGAAATTGTCTTATATGAATTAGAAAAAAAACAGCCAAGTTTAAAACAAGTTTTTTCTAAATTATCTACTGTCACTCCGCTGCCTTGAAAGACAATGTCCTTATTTACTTTAATGTAATAAATAAAAATATTGGGAAACAGTTCTACAAATACAATACAATAAATATTAAATATGTTCAAGTATTTAAGACCATTTAATATTGATTTTTATTATACAGTTTTTTTATACCAAACAGGTGTTTCCATTGCAACAATTACACTTTCTTGTGATTAGTTTTAAGCTTTTTAATTTATTTTCCTGTAGAGAAAATACTAGATGTCCTGTTGTTTGCCTTAGTGCATGTGAGCTTAGGTTCAAGTGCATAGAAGTGTGTCTGCATTGCTATTTCTTTAAATTACCTGAACCATTATAATTTTAATCAGTTTTATATGGATTACTTAGTACTTTTCTTGTTGTAATGTTATTTCTGGAAAGTGTTTTAGAATAATAATAGTTCAAGGTAAATCAAAGCGTTTTTTGTTCAAACAGCTGTGGTCAAAATGGAAGCTCAATAAAATATTTTATAGAATGTGTTTTAAGATTTTGAGCCAAATTTAGAAAGTTCATATTGAGAGTCCATTTTGTTGAAATATGAATCTCAAATAATCATCGAAATTTCTTACTCTCGTGCATGTATCTTGATCCTCATTCTATAGTGATGAATTTCTGTGTTTCATGAACCCATAATAGAAATTTTTGGTGTACGAATGACGGACGGCCATAATGAGATATCAAGACATTTAAATCTGGTGTAATGAGGTCACTTGCTCTACCTCTACGGTAATATGACTTTTCTTTAAAATGTGTCAATAAAACGTTTAAATTTCATATATTGCAAAAATACTTCACATATTTGAAAGTTCTATAACTTATTCATTCAAAGGAATCTTTTAATAGAGCATATTTTTTAAGTCTTTTAAAATCACACGCAAACTCACAAATAAAGGTAGTGTATTTCCTCTTTGTGTTCTTATATTTACTTCATTGATGCAGCAGATAATGAAAAATCACTTTTTCTCCCCTGTTGTTCTGCCAATCAGTTTGAAACCATTTTCCTTTATTTCTTTTCCTTAAGATTTTCAATATTGTTTATTGTGCCACAATACGTTTTTATGAAACTTTGTCTTGGATCCTTTTTCGAACGATTAAAACAAGAACGGAGCAGGAAAAGTCAAGCAGCACAAGAAGATGAAAAGAAGAAATTATAAAAGAAATAAAGACCATAAAACATATGTAGTTCTATGCATGTGTTAGTACTATTTATTTAATAGAACAATAAGAAGATTTTCTACATACACAGATAAAGTGAAACTATATGTATTAATGTGTGTGAGTGTAAGTTTAAAATATATCTTACAGAGATATAAAGCTGAAGGTAGTCGAAGTAGTTAGGAGAAGCCACTTCCTCTTATCCTCTCATGTATCTAGACCAAAACTATATTTGAAGCAAAGCAAGCTACTTAATCTAAGAAAAGATTGACAGTGTTTACTGAAAGGACAAATGACAAAAGAGGAAACTTGAAAGTAAAGATTTAAGTAATTTCTAGTAACAGTTAACACACTGACTATGAATTGTCTGACATATTTAAGTTGGTAAGAAAATATTCAACATGAATATTGTTTTAAGCAAAAAAGTGAATGGCTGGTAAAGAGGAATGTTATAAGTTTTTAGTGTGTATCTATGTATATATGTAACTGTACACGCCATAGTATAGCCCAAACGTCTGGACCTATTTTCTTTGGGGCTTTTTAAAGTTTTTAATTTCATGTTATAACTACTCGTATTTTAGTTTCCTTTTTTTTATAATTGTTTTTTTAAATATAGTTTCTTAAGAAATTTCTTGCTTGTTTTTTCATTTGTATATTTTAAAGACGTTTGCATAAATTTCTATAGAAGGAAACGAAAAGTACCACAATTATAAAACCAGCATAATATGGTAAATTTTCAATAAAGCGAATTAAAATAATTTCCTGATTGAAGTTTTATCATTTTAGTCAAACTCATTCAATTCTTGCTGTGTCACTGGCAATAACTATTGATATGAAATAGTTTATTAAAGAGAGTATGTATGTATGTGCTTAAATAAATCGATATGCTAAATTTTCTGCAATACATCATTTGAATTGTCAACAATACTCCCATATTAATATTTGTTTTAAATCAATTTTAGTTTGATATATCTATTATGTACTTTTAATAAATGCTTAATTAAAATTTTGTCAGAATTGTTAGAAAAAACTTGGTACAAAATTGATATTGATTTAAGATGAAAAGTATAAAATGATATTGACAAATATTAAACAGAAGTTTAGTGTGCATTAGAAAAATTGTAATTGAACTAAGCATATGATATAAATTAAGCATTTTATTCAGAAGGGTTTTAATACTCAGTTTGCTACATTATATATTTTTAAGTGGTATCACCAAGTCTGAATTGACTGTTGGTCAAGACACCTGTTTTTGATGGAACAGTGATTTTCAGAAACTGTGAAGGCCAATAAAAAAAAATTGGTCACCAAATTCGCAACACTGAGTATAGGGATTTACTACCCTTTGATAATATAATCGAACCTATACTGTCAAGTCCGCGTGTTTTTTGAACTGTTACACTGTGTTATTTATTATTTTGAGTTTATTAATAATAAAACAATAACAGAAAAAACATAACAATTCTTGAACTAAATCAATAGAATTAATAAATAAGTATCAAATTTCGTTTAAATGTTTATGATTTAAGCAATTCTTTTCTTTAATTTTGATAAAACTTGACTTGGAAAAAAATCGTTTCATTTATCGTAGATGTTGGAGAAGTTGAAAGCAATCGATAATACAGAATATTTTATTTCTCAGTCCTTTTCCTGGATTTCTCCATACATATAAAATCTTTCATTATGCCATTAGAGTCCTGTTTTAATTTTTTCAAATTCTTAGCACTTCTAATTGTATTGGCTAATTCTGTTGAAAACTTGTTTGTATTATTATCGATAGTTTCTGCTATAGTCAGGTCGTTATGACTCATCCTGGCAAAGATCAGCACCTTATATTCTGTAAAAACTACAAAAAATGAGAAATTTTATAACAACTGTTAATCGGTTAATCGACTGAAATTATCCGATTTAATCGTTAATCGAAAATAGCCAATTTTAAATTAACCGATCAGTTAATCGGGTAGTAGTTAACCGCTTAACCGATTACCGGTTAACTGATTGATTACCCTAGTTAGTAAGCAGTAACATATAGGTATTTACGGGTAATCCGGAAAAGGTCATAATCTGGAAAAATCTAATTGCTTATTTTCATCAGAAGGCTCAGCAGCAAAGTGTTACAAGTTTACAAGAAAAATTAATTGTACCGCCTATAAGGAGATAGAGACAGAAAGAAGGCAGAAAAGAATTTCTAAAGTTGGAGTCTTATATCAGGAGCGGATCCAGCTTAAGCTTTTGGAAGGAGAACTTTTAAATAAAGTATACCATTTTGTAAAATTCCTTTTAAAAACTAAATAGAAATTAAGTATATCGATTGTCATACGTTGACAACACATAACAGATTTTTACTACCTTTCAATTGAAGAAATTACACTACACTAATGCTGAAAGTGTTAAAAGCTATGAAATAAAATAACAGAAAATTATCTATTAAATGTATCTACTAATACTCTCAACTAATTTCGGTTTTTTTATTAACAAGTAAATATAATTAATAAGCATCTCTTTTAGTCTTTGGTCATTATCTATCCATATCAACGTTCCTTTTTTTCCACTGTAGCACTGAAAAAGGGAGAAAGTAAATAGTAATAGAATTCGTGGATGTTACACGCACTCACTCCTTGTAACGCACCTATTCTTATTCACGAGGATACGAACGTTTTTTAATTATTATGTAACGTTTTCTGCGTTTTGAAAAAAAAATAAAAATAAAAAAGCAGTTATATGTTGTCAACGTACGCCAATCGAAATGTATTTTTTTCGTTTAGGGATGCAAAAAACTCCTTTTCAACCTCCTCTGGATCCACGCCTGATTGTGTTCTAAATCAATTGCTTATCTGCGTCACCATAAAAATTAAAAATAAAAATCAGGAAAGAGACACGGTCCTTTTACAGTTTTATTATATGTATTGATATATAGAAGTGAATGACCCGACCCGCATTAGCTAAAAGAGAAAAATTATTAAATTTTAGCAAAATACGTAAAGAGCATTAAGAAATTTTCTTTCATGAATTGTTTGTGCAAAATCACAAGTAAATATTGTGTTGCAAGAGGCAATTAATTCCACTAAGAAGCATGCTGACTCTGAACAAGTTGTAGTAAAACATATAAAATTTTATCGATTTTTGCATTTGTCCAGGACATGTTCCTTTTTTATACACACAAATATGTGATAGTTAATCGACCAATCATTATTAAACTTAACAAAATCTTAAACTGAGCTTAATTTCCTACAGAACTGTACAACATTTATCAATTGGAAACACGTGTGTGTGATCTTAGGATATATATTTCGAAAGCGATTTCAAGTTTGCGTATGGAGGAATGTCTTTTTTCCCAATCCAACTTCACTTGTACTAATTTTTGGCGCCAATATACCATATATAAGTATCCCCACAAACATTTTGAAAATATATTCCTGACAATATATTTTCAAAATATTTTTAGAACTATGATCTTCATGGCGCGGTAGAAGGGTAGACATTTTATTTCGTTAGAATAAAACGACTCTATTACAGTTATACATTAATTGTTTTTGTTTTGATTCCATTTTTAATTGTTGTTGTATAATAAAAATATTTGTGTCATGAAAAAAAGAATAAATTCTTTGTTTTATGAGTTTGTATTTCGTTGTTGTTTGTGTTTAAAATGTAGAATGTATAAAATTGCGAAGCATACTTTGGGGATGTTTCTTTTGTTTTATTTGATAAAATATAATATGTATATGATTTCGAGTTTTTAGTAGCTTTTGTTTGTTTTAAGTTAATGTATAATTATATTTTTATTTTATTAATTTATTTACTTTATTACATATTTTATTTATTTATTTTATTTTAGCTCTCACCGAGTGTCCCCAAGGCACCGCTTGTCTTTTTTTTATCAATAAAGGAATATTTATTATTTAAGCAATATAGCTTTTTTGTCTAGCCGATGGCCTTGGCAGCCAGTGCTAGCAATATATATTAATTTTATATTTATATAGTTTTGATATCAAATAAATAAATAATTTTATATAGTTTTGATATTTATATAGTTTTGATATCAAATAAATAAATAAATAAATAAAATAAATAAATAACTTTTTTGATTTTTTTTAGATTATCCAATGACCTAAAGATAAACATTCAATTAATCATTTATCTAAAAGTATATTCCATCTGTCATCTAGAAGGATTACGCTCGCGTTTCTGATCGCACAATCTCTTCCTAAAGAATGCCGTATTTTTTTCTTCTAGATTTCAAATCATTTTTATATTATTTTAGTTGTAGTGATATCAACAAAAGAATTTTATTGTTAAGGTTAAGGGTGGCTCATATTTTGTTATTTTTATTATCTCTTTAATTGTTTGTTTACTTAACACTAGTTTTGTGTTTGGTTTATCTCGCTCTTCCTTCCACTTAATAAGAATTTTCCAAAATTGTTGAGTAAACAATATCATAATGTAAACGTATTTGCTTTATTTTCTTTAAAGCATTTAAGTGTTGGCTATTTTACTACAAAAAGAAAAATTAAATGTATTGTAATATACTTATACTCGTAGTATACAAATGAAAATTTTGATATTGTTCAGAATACGGGTAGAATACGGGTATTAATTACAAAATTACCTCAACAAGTTGGTGCGAACTATTTGAATTAAAATAAACATTAAATTTGAAAGTTTTTCTTTAAGTCTACACCTGACATGAAATGCTGTTATAAATTAAAGTTATGACAGCGTTCTTAAAAGAGATGCTCTAAAACCATGTTAAAATATGTAGAAGCATTAATATGAGCCGTCTACACCTTACCTTAACTTGAAGTTAGTGTTAATGAAAGTGATTTCATATCAGATGTAGTCGCAGGGCTATAACGTATGAGCAATATTGATCAATTACATCAAGTATACAGTAAGAACCACTGGGTATGATGATTTTTACGACGTTGATTTTTCGTAATTCCCTTTTGAAGTTGCTAGCAAATGTCATTTGCATTCACACGACAATTTTTAGTTGCATGTCGTTTGCATATATTAATCTCAAAATTTTCTTTATTTACTCCTTCATAACAACAAAAAACCCTAAAACGAATAAAAAATATTAAAAAAAAAACTCAAAAAGACAAATCAAGCCTTCTTGTCTGCCCGCTTTTCGCCGACAAACAAAAAGCAACGTCGAAAATGCGACGTTGAGAAAGGGACGTCGTAAAAACCATCGAGTGAATTGCGTGTAAAAGAATTTGCATATGAATACAACTGCAAAACTATTAATGTTATTTGACTGTTTTATATAGAAATAATTTAAAAGACGAGTTTCTAGATCCGGACGAAAAAGGATACTGTTTTTCATAAGTTGAAAAGATTTCTTGTGAAAGACTTTAATCCAAATAATACAAATATTTTTATTCACAAGTGCATTGTGATAATAATTGATACTGAGTTGAAATCAAAGTTAAAAAATTAAAATTACCCAACAATAATTAATACCAAATCAAATGACAGAGATATTAGCTTTGATCGTACGTTGTCTATGAACATTATTTCCACTTCAAAAAGAATACAATCTCCATGAACATTATTACTATTTCAAAATGCACAGAATATCCATGAGACAGCCCTTTATAAAAAAGCAATTGAGGGGTCAATGGTGTGATTGGTTGAATTAAGCTCACAAATCAATACCAGTTAACCCAATGTCAATCGTTAAAAGAAAACAAACATCGTGCTATGGTTTATCTTCAAGAATTGTTGTATCCTTTTTTAGACTTGCTATGAATACTTATTATTGCTTAATATTTAAAAATCTTAACATTTCCAGTTTGAAGAACTGTTTTTTAAATTAAATATTTTCTTCATTCCTTAACACACATAAATGATTAAACTATCTTAATGATTATTTCTAAAATAAATTATTGGGAAACAAGATCTAGTCGTTTTCCGAAATACTCTTGCTTCCGGCTTAAGAAATTCACAAAAACCATCATCGTTAATATTTTTCTAAGAAAAATAGAAAAATTAATCAAAGCAAACGAAAACAATTAAATCCCAACAAATCAATACCAGGGTAAGCTATATAATCATGACAAGATAAATTGTGGTCACATATTTAAGAACCGAAGGATTTGAACATAGAAAAAAAGGATAAAAATATAATATATAGAACTATAATAATAATTAAACTTTATTTGAATCTCAAAAGGAAATGAAAGAGCTATCCAAACAGTTCTTATAAAGTATAAAAGTGAGCAAATATTTATACGTTTGTATGTGTGATTTTTGATATAAAGTAAAGAAAACAAAATTAAATAAGTATATAAGTCCAATTGTAGATGTTTTAAGGGCATGATTGTGTAAGACTTAAGTATGTGTTATACACGCACATATTCAATTAAATACACTTCTTACGAATGCAAACATACTTTAAGTCTCATAAATGAAATTGCGGTTTAACAAATCTATTGTATGTGTATGTGTTTATGGTTGTATGCTAACAAGTGTTTTGCCCCTCAAGGAAAGACAACAATTATAGCAGCAGCCACATTAAGCCCAGAAGGAACAATATAAAATAAATTGAGTTAAAACTTGTATCAAAACAATATTCTTAAAGGATTAATTGTGTAATCTTCCCTTCCCTATGCATACATTTAATCGAAAAAAGTTTTTGTTTAGTCATCTCATACATGCATACATTCATATCTATGTAGATATATAGAGATACATTTTTCTGATGATTAATTTTACGTAAATATTTGTTGTTGCATCACATTATTGTGGTAATGTACGTTTATAGCATGGTATTTATGTTTGCAATATATGTGCATAATTTATTATTCAATATTTTAATTTTTTTTAAATAAATAGATAATGATATTTTAATTATTTTTGTTTAAAAATTATTTAAAACTATTTTTGTGGCACTCAATATAAAAGACAATCAATATAAAGACAATATTAAAAAAAATGGATATAGTTCTACGAGTAATTCGAAGCAATTTTACCTTATAAGCCAGTGGTCTAATATAGATTTCGGGCTTGAGGAAATTCGAAATATGTTGCAAGTGACTTAGTTTGTATAAACAAAAACAGTGACGGCCAAACTCCCTCTGAATATAATTAAATTGTTTATTGCAGTTGTCCTATTCAGCTAACATTTGAGCAAAACGGAGACGACTATCCCCAGTGGTTTTCAATTATGACGCATTTATATAGGAAAAATTACAAAAAGTGTTTGAAGTTGTTTGTTGGTACCCTAGCGTCTACTCAATATTTTAGCAATACATTAAATCATACGCCATTATGTACTGAATAGTTTTTTAAAGAATAAAACTTTTTGTAACAAAAACGTTAACAATTGATTAATTTGTTAACGTTTTTGTTACAAAAAATTCCCCTCCCTGAAAAAGCTTGTTTCCTATAAAAATCTATACTTGATAAAAAAATTTAAAACCGTATTGTCCTCATATTCTACATATTTTCCTTTTAAGGCCCGAACAAAATGTTGAAGACTAGTATTATTACTAAACATTTTGCATAAAAAGGTGAACTAAAGTTCCATATAACCATGAAATAACTAAAAAATTTCGAAAAATCAGTATAAATAAGTTCTAACATAGAATTTTATAAATTTATCCACAAAAATATATGTTTATATCAGTATCTCGATAGTAACTTTCCAGTTTGTTCATAACTGAAATTCTAACGCCTTTTTGATGTTCAGTGTTATAAGCAGAGCTCGGACTTTCATGCAAATGCTTGTTTTTTGTAAAGAGGTATTGTCTAATTATCTATGCGAATCATCAAACTTTAAGTATTTTGACATCGATTTGTAGTTGCATATTTTTGCATATTTTAGTGGAAAGTGCATATTTTTGCATATTTTGGAAATAAATGCATATTTTTGGAGCTATAAACATTTTTGTAATGCATATTTTTTATTTTTTTTAATATTAATAAGGCGATTATGTATGGCAACCGATCCTCAGTTGGGTTGAAAGTTGCTGAAAATGATACTGTTGATGGCAACTGGCAACTAAGAGCTGACAATTTAAGTTGCTTTTTAGTGCCTTTCTGGCAACCATTATTTTGCAGTTACCAACTGTCGACGTCACTAAAGCTCGATTGCATTATATATTAGACCCAATTATGTTTTCTTTCTCTAATAATTATTAAACATAATAATAAAAAATTAAAAAAAAATATTTTCATATTATTTTAATTTTGATACTTTGTTCGTAGGTAAATGCATATTTTTGCGCATTTTTTAATTTAATAAATTTAATCAATTTATAGTTGCATGAAAGTCCGACCTCTGGTTATAAGTCTTTAACATGAAATAATTTCAACATCCTTGAAAATATGCAACAGTTTTTAGTTTTAGCTAAAGCAGTAAGTACACATCCGAACAAACACATACATTCACATAACACTGAACCTTGTCATAGAGAAATCAATAAACGTTGCATTACATAGTTTTTTGTTTAGCATAAAAACAGTTTCCTTTTCAGATAAAACATTTTCTGTAATTAAATACTCTTTTTTATTTAATACATACACAATTTGTAATCCAAAAATAAATTATAAAGTTACAAAAATAAAGCCACTAAGAATTGGGTAAACTCACTTCCTCTAAAACCAACCACGCATTGAGCTCTCAGGGGTTACTACACTCGAAAATACAAAATATCGCAAAAAGTTACAAAATATATTATATACAGCACACATTCTTAATTATATCCAGCAGTTACAAAAAGAGAAAATATAACCAAAAGAAAAATAGTCTACCTTACTCTGCAGTTACACATTCAAGAAATTGCTTTCAAGTTGATCACACGTATTGCTTGTTAAAACTACTTTAAATTGACGCTATGACGTAGGCTGTAAGCAACTTGATAGTCAATTTTGTTTTCAAGATGCCGTCGTCTAGGAATCAACAACGAAACAGTAAAACCCGGTTATAACGAATTCTCGGTTGTAACGATCTAAGTCTAAAGTGCCGACGTTTCGGTTGCCATTTTCATACAAAAATAATTCGTAATAGCGAATTCGTAGTTAACGAGTCCTCGTTTGTATCGAACTACGCTTATTACGAACTTGTCATAGAGCGGTTTTTTTGCTGTTTGCACAAAGTTCGTTATAGCCGAGTCTTTCTGTAATTTACTTACAATAATAGAGATCAGCTGTTTAAATTGAACGAAAAATTGAAACAAATCTTGAAAGCAAAATTGAAATCAAGTTGGTAGTTAATTTCCAATTATGTGAGTGTGTTAGTAAAAAAGTGTGAATGTATTGAAACTTGAAACAAAAATTGAAACAAAACTTGAACGTGTAACCTCCAAATTAGCTTCAGCTTTTTGAGTGATATAATATAAAACGTATTTTACATTGAATTAAGAAATGGCAAAAAGCTATTTCCGTTTTTCATTTGTGAATAAATTGCAGTCATCAGAATTATTGGGGATATACCGTATATACTTTCGACAAGCTTTTCCTGGTTTATTAAATCTACTCAGGCATATTTTAAATGAGACTTTCATGCACAAACAGACTGAATAATAAATTTTTCCAATCACGTAACGTAAACATCCATACATGAAATATTCCAACACATACACATACAGTTCCCAAATACATTATTATTATATGTATATGTGAGTAACAATGTTAAACAGAATTCGAGTTAATAGAAAATAAACGTTATCTCATATTTGCAAAAGTGTTTTTATTCACTTAAAGTCTTTATCAGCTGAAAGCACATTAGCAACGATTGATAAAGTTGCTGTAAAAATTATAAATGATTAAAGTTTTAAGGATTTATATTAGTAATTTTCAGATATAAGTAAACACGTTTAGCTTTTTTAACAGAATAATAACACCGCACAACACTGTTAAAAATTTCCGAGCAACTCCAGGTTTAAAGATACAGTGATATTTTATATTAGAACTTATTTATTTTCTTCGTATTTTTGTTTAATATTTATATATATGGCCATTAAAACCGTAAAGTATTTTCTGAATTATCAATCTAAAGAAAAATATCTTTCGAATGAGTGTAAGTTTGTGTTGTTTGGCGTTGTTTAGGTTATCTTATCTTAGTTTAATCCATATAACTTTGGATAGTTCTTACAAATTTGGCCATTTAAATGGTACGAAGAAAGTAGACAATCCAATAAAAATTTATTGTATGGGAATTGGAAGTCCATTAAGAAGTTGCTGAAATACCCAAAAAGAACTTCAAACCTCA
The DNA here is from genome assembly GCA_956483635.1 of Panzeria rudis. NCBI lineage: Eukaryota > Metazoa > Arthropoda > Insecta > Diptera > Tachinidae > Panzeria > Panzeria rudis. Next base: position 154,402,395 of record OY101449.1, on the reverse strand, counting down.
AAAAGAAAGAAAATAGTACAAAAAGAGTTGTGGTATTAAACGTTTTTTGTTTTTACAATTTTTATACTTAATCAAGGATATTACAACACCGAATGTACGGCTCAACGTGAAATTTTCAGAGGATCTTTGGAACGCATGAAAGCATTCGCCTTAGTTTTTTTTTTTATTATGAAACAAATAATTATTTTTTCATAAACAATGAAATTCATTTATTTTTAGGTTTTCATTCAAAAATTGTAATCACAATTGCTCTTCACAAGTTTTCATCATTTTAATATATGATTGTATATAATAGAATAATAAAAAAAATGTTTTTAAAGCAACTTTTCATTTAAATGCTCTATTTCTGCTGGACACATTTCTAATTACAATGTTGTATTTGAACGGTAAATCAATGTGTGTTCAAAGTAAAGTAGAAGTAGTCTAAAAGGATTATATCTGTCAGCTTAGATCTCCCTTGATACCTTTTCGTCAACTTTACCTTGTCTGACCTTATTTATAGTAGTATAAGGAAATAAAAAAAATTGCTCAAACCATTTGGCAAAAAAGTTCAATTTAATGAACATAAAGCAGTCATAAAACCAAATGAAACGCTTAGTATTAATAAGGACAAAAAAGTGGAAGTAACACAAGCCAACCAAACAACGAACATTAAAGTGAGTATAATATGTAAAATTTTAAAATTAATAAAATAATTTTAGGGTCTCACAAAAAAAATTGTTTTTTTGCCACCGTTTGTTGTGAAAGATAATTCCTATAATAAAGATTTTTATGATTTTAACTTTCAAGTGAGCAGAAGAAATTTGATATGAAATCGGTTTAAACTTCAAAGAAATATGCTACTAACACAAAAAAAATCTTTCACAAACGAAAAATTTAGCAAACAATAAAACACCCTCTTGTTTTTTTTTAATTAGGACACTACAAAGGGAGATAAAATGCGTTATATGCTAAGCACCAAAATATCTGCTAAATATGCAAATTTTAGCTATTCTATTTGTAGTTCTTACGAGTATTTTTGGAGATTTAAACTTTTATCTTATGCCACCAAGATGTCTTACTTCACTTAAGCTTAAGCATTAAGTAACAAAATAAACAAAGCAGGAATTACACCCCTTATCATCAAATTAAATATGTTTGCTTAGTAAAATAAAATAAAATTCAGTATTAAATAAATACATTTTGTTTCACATAACTAAAAGTTATTTGAAACTCATAACATTCCCTTATCTTTGCTTTTCGACTGAGTACGCCAATAAACTGCGGAGAGATGGGCTATCATAATGCCTCTGGCAAGGCTGCTTGTAGCTGTATTAGTACGTAAGAGAATCTGTTTAAGATTTCCTTTCCTTCTGATTCAATTAACACTTGGAATTATCTTGATAAAGCATTGCTTTAATAAATTTATTTAACACGTTTGCGAGAAGAAAATAAAGTCTGAAACTTAAATATATGTTATCATGGATGGCAAGTTTTAGTTTTTATAGTAGCTTCAAAAATATATCAAATGGGAATAAAGTCAAGCCCATCCACCGAGTGATGACGTACATGGCAACAAAAAACGAACCTTTCCTTAGTTGCAGTGGTAATAGATGAACAAAAATTTGTATAGTGTACCATACCAAAAAAATGGAATAATAATGAATGCGCTGAAATATGTGTGCAACAATAAATGCTCCTAAGTCGGACATCGCGAACAAAGAGGTGCGCTTATTTGTCAACCACCTCGGCACATTTTCTGACCGTCCGCCGAATTCGGCAAAAAATGTGTCTGGCTATATATACATACGTATTAAATCATTTAATGACGAGTAATCGATGTATCGTTTTTCGTTTTTCGATGTATCATTTTTACTATCGATATATTTAAGAACGATGTTGCATCCCTACCTATGGGCCAAAAACTATAATATGTCACCTTATGGAGCCCCTCCTCCCTCTAGGCGGCCTTTCAAACACAAGGATTTATTAGTTTCCAAGGATCAACTGTGCCAATTTTCAAAACTCCGGGAATTATTTCGTTCGATCTGTACATACTATATTCTATTTATCCAAAGATAAATGATAATTTAAGGAGCTATTGGTAACTTTATGCATCCCTATTAATTTTCAAACACTGTATCTTTACATCTGCTTGCCTTTTATCAATGAGTAAATTGTTAATTGCTGTGTAAATACATAAGTAAGAAGAGCCCATTAATTTTATTCTCATCTCAGGCCAAACTAATACGTTTTTCTACCAAATATTTTGTAGCTACAACACAGCTGATAGTATACTTTTTGACATGCTTTTTGGTATACTTTTTGTTAGGGCACAACAATTTAATTTTATTAAAACAGTTTGTTAGATTATTTTAGGGAATTGAACTATTCTCTAAAGACATTTCGAAAATTAAATTACAAACAACAAAACGTAAATAAAAGCAAAAAAAAATTTGTATGGTATTCAATTTGTTTTATATGGTTGTACAAAGTTCTTACACTCATATTTGTTCTTATAATAGTTATTTGACTTTATTTCTTCTAGAAACTGAGGACATGTAGAAAAAGAAAACGGAAGTTTTCAAAGAATGCCCTAAATGATACGGAAACTACAAAACATTTTATAAATCTTTTTAGGTTCTTTAAAACCTTTTTGTATGTTTATGTGTAATCGTATTCATGTTTATATTCTATACTATTGATTACAGTGTTTTATTGCTCATTGAACAAATCATGTTTCTGAGTTTTATGGTATTTTATTTCGGAAAAGTTTTATTGTCAATATAGTAAAGTATATATTTCAGCATTAATTTAGTGTCACTAGGCAAATTTAGCTTTTCTTAAACACAGATGAATATTTATAATAAAGAAAATAGGGGGTTCATTAATTTTTTAAAAGTATAGCGCATATAGAAATAAAATATAGGTATAGTATTTCCAAATATTTCACTATAATAATTATACAAGCAGATGTACAAATTTAACATACAAAGTATTCTTCTTTTATACATATATATGTATGTATGTATGTATATGTAAAACTCCTTGTACGTTTTTTAGAACTTCAAAATAAAAATCATGATAAGCCAATATAATAAAATGTATTTTTTTCGACACTACTAGATTATTTATCGGTTTAACCTTATTTCAAAATCAATATGAAAATTTTATAAAGTGAAATAATAAAATAAACACAAAATTATTAAATAAAAAAACTATAATGGCATACACTGTTTCGTTAGTTATGTGCAGTGTGTTTGCGTATTCTTTTTTTCTAATCGGAATTGCTATCTCTAATGTCTATGCTTTGATGTCCTTGAAAATATTGAAATTTACTCAATTTCCTGAGTGTTCATGAAAATGTTGTAGTTGAAAAAGGATATTACAAATTGTTTGTTTAAATAGACATGCTTTGGGTGAAGTTATAGGTATGATTGTTTGAATATGTCCATATTTATACACATCTACATATGTATGTATGTATATATGTACTACGTATGTATAAAAATTTTTCTATGTGTCTGATGGTTTTGCTTGCAATTTTATTGAATCTCTTTGTTCCATTAGTTTTTTGATTAATTTCGAAGGTATGTCTCATCATTTCATTAAATTTTGATTTCATATTTTATGATTTTCTCTTACTAAAAACAAATTGATTAGTTTGTTTGCAACAAAATTGTGCTAAGCACTTATTGGTACACGCAGAAACTAGATGAAAATGTGGCCTTATTATAACAACTATAATATGGTCTCTGCAATAATGTGTCATAGTGGCAAACAAATAAAATTTGATAAGCACTTAATTTTTACAATTCAGAAAAAACTGCAAAATAATTGGTCTGCAACCAAATTATTAGATAGTCTTGCGATATTTTGACTTTTGTTAAAAATGTTGGCTCTTAAAGCCATGTGTTCTATAGCCATTGCAAAAAGATGTGAGCTAAATTGAATAAATTCCTTCACACACATCAGGGTGCCAGTGCATATTAATATTCTTGTCAGGAAAATGGGAAATGAAGCAGAAACAGTGGGTTCTGCTGAAACTTCCAACGAGCAGAGCCCATTTATCAAGCTTTTTAGAAACACGCCTCGAAGCACGCTATAAGACTATCGCTTTAATTAAAAGTATTACAATCGTAAAATAACAAACGCTTAGAAATTAACTAAATAATGAAATTTTTTAAGTTGTTAAAATTCATTTTACTTTAAATTTATACTAAAAATGCTCTGAATAATTTTATGGAAATAAATACTTTAAAAAATGTCTTACTTTAGGAAGTATTTATGTAATATTTTCTTTGAAATTGATAATACAAATACACATACGTACACTTAAGCCTTCAAGTATTTCCCTACAAACATTTTTTATTGCAAAAGCTACTGAGAAGTAATATCTTTTAGTTCTCAGACCAATCAATTGTCGCTGGTGAAGTGGAGCTTTCCACTTTCCAAGTTAGAGGAAGCAAAAGTCATCCAAGATGACCCCTGCTTTCAACAGGATAAAAAATAATGCTTGAAATAAAAAAAAACTATCATATTCAATATTTTGACTTTGTGGTTGTTGGTATTCCAGAAAATCCTTTCTTCATCCTAACGAGAGAAACAATGCAGCGAACATATTATCCCCTTTTTCAAGAATAAAATAAATCCTCATACATTGTCGATGAACTACATAATATTATAAAAATAAGAGATAAGAACAAAATACTTAATAAAATATATGATGATACAATGATCGATTGCAAGTATAATAAACCTTATTGAAAAAATAATAATAATAAAATACACTTGTCTAACGGTTGGGTCTCCCCCGTTTTTTTAGCATTCATTGAAAAATATTAAAAATTGTTGTGTGGGCGTCAACAACTTGAAGATTTTCTTTGGATAGAAAATTGGTTTTCTTGCATGTTAAAGTGTGCTAAGTCTGTGTATGTGTGTGTGTGTTGAATGTGTGTGCACAATTGATAAGAAATCAAACATTTTTAAACTTTTTGACAAATAAGAAATTGATTTATTTTTAATTTATGAGTATATATATCTAATATATTTTCTGCCATACTTATTGGCTTTTTTTGCAGTTTTTTTCAGGTAAATAATAAATTGTAAATAAAAATACTTTGCCATAATGAAGTAAAATAAGTTAAATGCTGACTGATGCTATTTTTAAAATAAATTTTTTTAACTTAAAGGCACATTTTTTAGAATATTATTATAAAAAAACCTATAAAAAGTGGATCAAAATTATAAAACTTTGTGATATAAACTCTATGTGTGATATAAGCAAACTTAAGTTATATTTCTATGTCAGATCAATTCATGAAGAATAAATTCAGATAATGTCGTATTCCTATTTTTTATCACGCGATTACACATATTTTTTACGATCGATCATGACATGCGAAAATCTAATACACTAATGGAGTTTTAACTTTCTGAGATCATCAAACCGTTAAGATTGGAACCGTATCACCCGTGTATACCACATTATCCGAAATGACTCTAAGTACAATTGCTATGCACAAATTTTATTCTTCATACAAAACGATAAGAAAAGAAATTCAATTAAAATTTACGCCTTTTCTTACAAAATCGAAATAATTTAAAGCAAGGTTTAAAAATTAAATAAACTTCCTCAAGCTTTCACGAAATATGTAATGCGAGGTTTCTTATGCTTGTGTCAAGCAAACTATTTCTGGTTGGCAATGTCTTTCAGACATCTTGTAAGACCGATGCATGATAATGTTGAAACGTCGATGACCTGTTGGAGATAGCTCAAACAGAATAGTGAGGACATTTCCGAATGAATGGCCGCTAAGTTCATACATGACAATAAGACCGACACTGTCACCCATCTTTGCATTAATGACCATGTAAATGGCAACATCCTCAGAAATGTCCCCATTACATTTTTTCGTTTGTTTCTTTTTTACACGTCTTCTACAATAACAATTTGAAGAATTTTTCGCTCAGAGAGTATTTAATACAAGAAGTTTTAATAGACATTGTAACAGAACTTTGCATAAGCTCAACTTTGCTCCATTTTAGCAAGCAGGAACGTATCAAAATGATTCATTGTCTGAGCGAAAGTTTCCACAAAAAGTTCATTTGTTGGTATACGAAGAGTAGTGTTTTTTATTGTAACGAAATTATTACAAAATTTCAAACTGAATGTTGCAAGATTAGCCAGCGGACAATATCTACCAACTAGTTGGCTTAACCAGTTGAGTAGTTGTTCTTTTACCCATTCTTTCAGTACGGTTTCTGTTAGATTGTCTTAAAAGAAACTGTAATCGACAAATATCGTGCATGACAAATGTCGAAATTTCCTTCAGTAGTCGTTGATGAAAATGTCCCTATGACGAGTTGGCCAACCGGGTTGTTTAGCTAAACAAATACATATATCGCACATGCAGTACAATAGGGACAACTCAAAAAATGTAGTTATTGAAACTTATTGAAAAAAATATATAATCTTATAATGTTTAGGAGCGTCTATTCGCCAGAGCATAGGACCAGATATTGTAATCAAATGTTTTTGAAACTGCATGACTCATAAACCTTAATTTTATAGGACGTCAGGTATGATTATGAATAACTTTATTTGCAGTTTAGTATTTAATTTTTTGTCACTGAACTAATATCAATACAAAGTACTTTGTGAGAAAATAACCAAATTTCCATTCCCAATTTGATTAATTTCTTTAAAAATAAAGACACTGTCCTATGGCCGATTGGCTTTTGAAAAGCATTAAAGTCTGTTTGCTTTAACAAAATTGAATTGAGATCAAGTGGAAGAATGACAGGCTAGAGGAATGAACGAATGGATGAACAATAGCTGCACTTGTACATACGGCCAATGGCAACAACTCAAACTAACTATATATATTTTATACTGATATGGAGCAAATGACTGGCCACATCTTTAAGAAAATCTCATGGCAATAGCATTAAGAAATATTCCATTATAGACTACTTTTCTTTTTACCATTTCCTTTTTGTATTATTTGCATACAAAACATATCATTGGATTTAAAGGGCTGCTTACCCACACATTCACCTAGTAAATACTAGTAAATTGCAAATTGAAGACAGAACAAATAGAGAAAAAGATACAAAGTTAAATGGATTTTCTAGAGAAAGTAGAAAAATAATGTAGTATAAGTGATTGTCTGGAAAGTGAAACTCTAAATTTGTATGTCTTAAATAAAGAAAAATAAAGTCTTTTTCTTTCACTAACATTCTTTGCTTTATTTGAATTGCAGCTGATAAACTTAAACAATTCTGAATACTTTAATTTAGCGTGTTTTTAAATTGTATTCATATTATGTTCCTGTAATATATATTATTTCTGCTGTTCTTATTAAGGGCTATTACAAATAAATTATCTAACAATTTAACCTCAATTTCATTTCTACTTCCTTTTGGCGGCGTGGTCAATGTTAACAAGTCAAGCAACAAATTCGTGTTTCCAAATCAACGTAATTTTTTTTTTTTTTTGTTAGCATCAGCCAATGTATGTCCTCAATTCAATTTCTGCATACATGCAAGTTAAGTTTTGCGATTGAAGTACTAACTACTTGGTTCACATAATTGGACAACTGAGACAATTAGTTTTAGCTAATCCTTATATTTCTGTCATGCTATTTCATATACAGTGTTTACATTAAGTACAGTGTGAAATCTATAACAGTCGGGACAAGTTTACGAAAATTTCGGCTTTAGGATTTAAGAAAATAAATATGATAATATAAATCATCATTTGTGATGTATTATCAAAAAAAAAAAAAAAAGTTCGAGAGCGAGATTATGTTTCTAGGAGTGTAACTGAGAACTAATCTTAGATATAGAACGGAAAATATACAGAACGACAAACAGCCCAATCATATCTCCCAAATTATATATATAATTATAATATATAATTACGAAAGAAGCATCATAATATCTATGCATATTATTAGAGTAAGTTCGGGTAATGCGATATATGCGGATAGTGTGGTACAGCTGCAATTTTACTTATGTGTTTATTGTATATTTTTAATTCAATAATTATTTGAGTAAACCGCGTGGTCGGCTAATGTGGTATAGCTAAAGGAAGCTAAACTCGCAAACTGTATTACATTAACCTATTAAGGATATAAGCATGTCCAAGAGAGATGACGTAGGAACATGGGCAGCGAAATATATGAAGATATAATTTACCACATTACCATATGATAGTGGTATACTATTACCCGCCAATATTTTAAGTGGCTTGTTTTATGTTTTTTTACTTTTTATCCAATTTCTCTGCAACTTGGGCTTCAAAGACTTTTTAACTTTCGCGAATGTAAGACTATGACTTGTAGTATAAAACCAGCTGACTTCTGTTCTAATCGAAGCAAATTTCTAAAAACTATGCACATATGATTATTGTTGTCTTCACTTGGTTTCCCTTGTGGCTTCAACTATGTCTCTCATTACAGAAGTTTCATTTAAAAGTGGTGCGTATGTGTTTGAGATTTTTGTGTAACTTGTAAGTATGTATGTGTACCTACTTTCAAATTGTTTGCATGGGTTCATGCTCGAGTTTTAGCGTTTTGATATCTTCGAGAAAGTGCAACTACATGGTAAATATATATGCCTTGAAATTATAGCTAAATAAAAATATGTATACCATTTTACCCGAACTTACTCTACACTTTTGAAAGTGGCAAACGGCCACTGCGAGACTATAATAGTTATTTTCAACGATCTCGCAACTTTAAAATATGTATGTCAAGATGTATAAAATGTTCAATCATGTACTTTTAATTATTCTTTGTTCTCTAAATATCATATTGCGATTTCGCTGAGTAAAAGTGTTCTTTCCTGGGTATCTCGAATAGCGGCTTCGATGAGTGCCTTCTTTCTGCTATTTTCTGCTACTTTCTGCTGACGTGACTCTCTGCGGTTTTCTTCTTCGGTAATGTTGAATAGCGCAATCGCTGAGTAAAGACTTTCGATAAAACAGACCGTTAACCAGACAAAAAATTTTCTTTCATGTGCATTCTAATAGCGCCTTCTCTGAGTAATGATTTTTTTTGTCTATCCAGACTTTGAACATGCCTAATGATTATATTATACTGGCTTTCGCCTAATTCACAGCATATACTTTATAACAGTTTATTTGTGACACATGATATAAAGTTCATGGACATTATGGCATATAACCAAGAGTAATGTTGATAAAGATATTAACAAAACAATAAATATCAAAAGTTTGACTTCTTGACTACATCCTCCACTTCCTCCGCCCTCTACTTTTCCTAATGTCATGGCTTGTGTATTTAAAATCAACTATTAACTTTATTCATTAAAACAATTTACAAAGAAACTTTTAATATTTTAATTGCAACCTGTGCTGGTGCTATTCATAGACAAACATAAATTTCTATTTCCTAGAAATAGTATTTCTGTATAAACTGATTCAAACAGTTCAACATCACTTTAAGGCTCAACACAAATGATATTATCAACAGCACAAATTTTTTTTCATTAATTCTTTAATACTTACTTCTCGTCCGAATGAAAAAGTTTTTTTTGGAGTAAAAACTTTCTCTTAAATTTATCTGATTCCATAAACATAAATCTTAAAGCGAAAGTAAAAAATGGGAAATTAAAACTTTCTTGTTCTGAGAATAAAATAAGAAAGAAAGAAACAAGAGGTCGGAGATTCAAATGTGTTTAAAAAGGAGAAAAAGTTTAATGTTTCTAAGCAGTGTTTTTTTTTTAACTGATAACACGTTTATTAACCTTTTACTTAGCTGTCGGAGTGTCTACTTGTCTGATGAATATCAATTTCTGGTTGTGACTTGATGCTCCTGACAGTCAATGCCACCAATTTTTTAAAAAAAAATGTTTACTACCATGAATCATATAACCATTACATCTGCTGTAATTTAATCAATTTGATTTGGCATTTTAATTAATATTTTTTTAAATTATTTAAAAAAATTGGTGTGGGTACGTACAAATAAATAGATAAATAGAAATGGAGTTGACTGAATTTCTTCCGTATTCCGTGGACATGTTTTTTCTCTCCAAAACTTTTCGTGTTACCAAGAGAAAGTTCCATTCAAATCCATTTAATCATTATTGTGTGATTCTGTATCGAATATCCAATAATATAAACGTTCATATTTATAATATTAATAGAATAGTATAATTTGACTAAAGATTATTAATTGGGTGAAACACAAATGCTTGAATTCCGAATTTAGTCTTTATTAGCTTAATGGACACCCTCGAAACTATTTTATTAAAATTTCTCATATTTAATTAATAAACTAGTTAATTTATATTCTCATTAAAAGCAAATAATTAAGGTTAATCAAATAATATAACTACTCCATAGCGCACACACATTCTATTTAATATCAATTATAATTCTTTGCCAAATAGCCAGAATGTGTAAAAATGACAGCAATGTCAATAAAAATTATTTCCTCTTTTTTCGCACATTCAATAATTTTATTCAACCATAAAATCCATAGTATCCTTTTATTAATGCATGCCAAAAGAGTAACGAAAACCAAAAGGTAGGGAAAGGACGAAGAGGGCGCAGAGAACAGAGTAAAATAAATAAATTGCTGACACTTCTTTATTTTCAAAGTTGTTGTTTTAGCTTACTCGATGTCGATGTTTCGACACATATTCTCCATAATGAATGTCAGTCAGTGTAATTTATAAATTTCAATTAGGCACAAGTATCTTAACGGAAGAAAAATTTTTATAACAATCGTCAGTCTGTTAGAAAAACAGACAGGAAAGACCCAACACTATTAACCATTAAAAGCGTAGACAGTAAATACAACAATAACAATTATTAAGAGAAAGGAGGGGTTAATGCATATTTATAAAACGTGAATATATTTTAAGTAAAAAGCTTGTTAAATTTGCTTTGCCATTGTGAATGGCGGGCGGACATGTCGTATTTGAGCACATCCGTTGTGACATCTTGCAAACACAAGTACCATCAGTCGTTCTGTCAGGGCAAGTATGCATATTTGTTTGTGTACATAACTGTGTTTGTGTAGTGGTAGTGGTTAAAGCTGATAATGTAGTTGATGATAATTATGATGTTGTTGCCTTCATTCATTGCTATTGTTGTTGTTGCGTTGAATGCATATATTTATTATTATCATTTTCATATACTTACATACATACTTTCCACTGACAATGACATTCATAATGAACTGACAATAATATTACACGCACACAGCCTTCCATACCTTCACACAAACAAGGAAATAGTTGGTTCTTGCGTAGATTCTTTCATCAAGGAACCTATTTATAAATCATTTATTTTTGTTATACCCCTCTACTCCATCTAAACACTAACTAAACATTTCAAAGCGAGAAGAAAAAAACCTGAAATTAGAAAAAAATTAATGCCTCTAACTAAAATTAGTATTTGTTTTTTGTATTAAAAAAATGCTGCTTAGTTTATAAATTGTCCTTGTGATTGTAAAATATTTAAATACGGTTTTTAACGCTACTAATGGGGCGTTGGTATTTTTTATTTTTTTTACCGGCTAGAAGGTTACTTAATGAGGAAAATAACTAAAAACACCTACGCTCTTCACTCAACTTGAATAAATCAATAAATTTAAAAAAAATCTTGTATATATGTACACTGAAAAAATTATTTTTGAAGATTTTTCGAATTTAGTTATTTAGTCATTTAGTCGAATACTCACTTACTAGAAATTATTTTTTTTAGTTCCTGAAAAAACCGAATACAAAAGAGAAGTAATACTGCTCACATTTTTGGTAATCAACTTTTACTTTTACGAGAACTATTTGCGTTGCCCAAATTTCATAAGAATCTTTTCAGTAGAAGCTGTTGAAAATGAATATTTACTTTTCATGGGCTTAGCACTGAACAATTTTTTAGTATTGATGGATTATTCAAACAGCAGCCTAATGCGTGTGTTAAGTTTTATAAGAATTGGTTAAATATAAGTATTTGAAAAGGAATGTGTATTTACTCTGTATCAGCGCGTTCATGCCCACTTGTCAACACGACCAATCTGGAAGTAAGTCTTTTTAAATAAAGAAGAAAAATCCGAAATCAGTTTATAAATGTCTGAGTTTTGAGAGAACTTACATCCAAACGAAAGTACGTGGCGAATTGATAATCTTTCCTCTTTTTTTGAAGTTGCTTAAAAAAAGTTATCAACGATTAAAATTGGGTTTAATTAATTTTGTAATTGACTCAAAAGTGATCAAAACCAAAATTTTCTAAGCATTTATATAAAACGTAAATAGCAGAAAATTTTAATTTCAGTAAGTAATTATCGTCGTTGCTTCAGCTTTAGAAAAAATATATTTAAATATGAACTTTTTAATTTGAGATCAGATCCTGCAATAGTTCATTTATGCAATCATGACATTTAGGTGGCATGATATAAAGTCTAATTTGAAAAGACCATTATTGCGTAAGAAAAAATAATAGTGAAATCAAATTGTAAATATTTTTTGAATAGACGGCCTTCGGCCGGGCTTATGGATTTCCTTCTCAAACTCTGTCGAATAGGGGCTTTTTACTAGCCTCTAATGAGGAAAATCTTTATGACAGCCGGAATTGAGGATAGACGAAAATCTGTACTCAGTGAAGACATTATTCGATATACCTAGAGCAGAAAGTCTCCAAGTACGGCTGAAGGTCGACTAAGCAGAAAATCGTCACTCAGTGAAGCCCTACTGCGTAACGCAAAGTAGGGTATTGTTTTCAATATTTGCATTCAACCGGTATAATACTATACATATTTTTGGGAAATGTCTTGATTTTGGTTACTTACGCAAATAACATGATATGACAACAATGTTATTTTCGCTCTTATAACAAGCACATTTTTTCTTTGGAATTTTGAGGTTCGCATCAAATTCGATTTAAGCTGACGAAAATTAGCTGTATTTTTATTTTCAATGCTTTACATATTGTGTGTTTAATATTTAAGAAGAGATAAACAAAAATTATGCTTGCAACCTTAATGATGACAAACGTAATTTTTGCTATTATATTTTTTCAATGAAATGCTGTTTTTTTGCTATTTATTGTTCCATCTTAAATTTAACACTCAATAAATTCTTTTATTGCTGAGACGATAAGTGGGCACAAATAAGATAATATAATTTATTAAAATTAAAAATATCAATAGAAAACTATTTAAAAATGATCTAAATATCAAGCAAGAGTTACTGATAGCGGGGCCAAATATACAGTGTTGCCACCAAAGAAACTGAAAATAGTACAGAAGCTAAGTAAAAATATTACACAGCCAAATGAAATAGTACAACAAATTTTCGACAAAAGGAACTAGCTAATACCCTCCATAATCAATGTCATTTTATATTAATAAAACTTTAGTACTTTACTGAATAGCACGTTCCAAAATTTAAAACTAATTGTTATATAAAGATTCCAAAAAAAATTATTTTAATTGGGTATGCGAGTAGTCGCGCAAAAATACATATTGACATCACTACTCATTAATGTTTGCGAGGACAATATGAAGCTGTTGCGATCAATGCAATCCCTTAATGACAACAATCCAAGGTATATTAATTACTTGTACCACCTCTACTGCAACAAATGCAACATCAAAAACACATTTTGTTGGTAGAAACATACACGAAATATCCCGGTTGGGCAGGTCGTCGTAGAGGACATTTTTATCAACCACTACTTAAGGAGATTTCGAAATTTTTCACGCACGATATTTGTCGATTACAGTTTCTTTAAATACAATCTAACAGAAACCGTACACAAAGAAAGGGTAAAAGAAAAATTACTCAACTGGCCATGGTAACTAGTTGGTAGAATTGTCCGCAAGCTAGTCTTGCAACGTTCAATTTAAAATTTTGTATAATTTCGTTACAACAAAAAAAAAAAAAAACAATACTCTTCGTATATCAGTAAATCAGTTGTTTTCATTGTTGCTCAGTCTGTCACCAGTTTGAATCATTTTGATACATTCCTGCTTGCTAAAATTGAGCGAAACTGAGCTGATGAAAAGTTCTCTTATTAGTATAAATCCTTTGTTTTTAATAAAACAAATAAAGATTTATATGTATAAGGATAAATTTCTTTGCAGATGTTAGATTCATTTTATTTTTATATATTTGTGAACGAAGTCTATTTGCTGATAGTTAAGCATTGTCTATATGCATTTCATTGGCAGACTTCAACCACAACTTTGGAAAATAACGTGAAATGCATATAGACAATGTTTACATCCGTTTTTACTAATATCTAACCTAAATTCTTTACAAGAAAGCTAAAAGTATTTTTACTTTATAGCTAATAGTTGTGTTTATATTTTTTATCCCTGATATTAAAAACATAAAAAAATTATATGAAACCTTTTCTTAATAATTTAATCGGAGACAAGGGCATCTTTTTTATCTTGTGTTACCCTGCGGTTTAGTTGCAATGTTTCCGTTTTTTGAATATGAGTGTAAAATATTTAAACAGTCATTTATTCTCCACAGTGAAAAACATGAACCCTTTAAATTTCACGCCCCAAAATGATAAGTTTCCATATAACAATTATAGGCTTATGAATGAATGTTGGCACTCTGTTTTAAATAAAATTAATTAATAAAAGAGAAGTTTTGAAATATGCCCTGGAGAGAAGAGAACATGTCACAAGACAAGTCATGTAACTAGTTCCCAAGGACTAGCAAGTGGTTCAAGCTCTGTAACTTTATATGAGAGGTATCAATTGCCGTATATAAAATAATTTATAGATCCAAACTTAAGTTAATTGTCCTCTGGTGCGTTCTTTCTCTAATACTAGCCAGAGTGTTGTAAATTAAAGAAATATTTTCGATTTAGAAAAAATTTCGTACTACAGTGACGACACTTTGTTAAGTTTTTGTACTCGCAAACTGATGTGTTTTCTTTTCACCACCCACGACTTAGAACATATTGTACCACTCTCACTCTCACCAGTCATAGGACAAGTACGTTGAAGACAATAGTATACAATTTCCCACGGTGATTGTTTTCAAGATTCAGGTGTCGTCTATAATTGTTCATTATGAACGACCAACAGGTCTGCAATAGCCTCCAAAAATTGAAGCACAACGTCCAAGGAAATTATGGTATTGAACATTATGACATGCAAACCGTTAGAAGTTTCAAGGAACCTGATTTCTCAGAATTTTTAAGCAGTTTTTTTCTTGCAATGGTAACGGTTATAAAAAGTTATGGAGTTGTAGCTAGTCCGTATGCCTGCTATAAACGGCCTTCTGCAAGGCGTTTTTACTAACTAATTTTTTTGTTGGATTAATATATGTGATATTTATGTATTATATACTATGTTCATATATGTATATCGTTACAGAAAATGCAAAAAGCCCTATCTAACATTTTAAAAGTTTAACAGGAGAAGCATAAAACTTCGTTACATGAAAAAATATATTGATATATAAATAAACAAATGTGTGCCTCCTTTTTTACTAGTATTGCGAGATTTTTAGCTAATTGTCAATATAGTTTTCATTTAAACAAATTTTATGCTTCTCCTGTAAAACTTTTAAAATGTATGTAATGCTTTTTGAATTTTCTGTGACGATATGTATATTAGTGTTGTGTTTTTTATTATTACATTACTGTTATACATATATTTCTTTTAACGTACAACGATTATAGCTGACATTTTGTTTGAATCCCCGCTGTGTAGTTTGTGTATTTTTAACTCAAACAACATCTTTTTAGTATTTTAAATTAAAATTCTGAAAGAAAATACAAACAAACACTGTTTCTAAGTTGAAAGCACAAACTTTTTCGTTTACTGAAGCAAAGTTTAACACCTGAATATAAAACTCTTAAATATTTTTGAACATTAAATTGGCATAGAAAACAAAATTGTTAAAGTTTTTTAAAACATAAATCGTTTTATTGTTTTAAATGTGTTTATGCAGATGCTTTAATTGAAAAGTTAAAGAAAACTTTTTTAGATCAAAGGTTAGATTTATTAAAACTTTTCGATTAAAAGATGTGTGTTGTGGAAACTCATAGTTCGTTCAAAGTTATTTAATTTCTATTGACTTTTAAAAATCGTTCTCAGTCATTCATTAAGAAAATATCCAGTGTTTTTTATTTCAAAGAATATTTTTTAGAAAACTATTTCTGCAAAATGTAATGTTTTTGTGAAAATGTTAAAAAATTTTAAGCATAAACCATTTTATTAATACAAAAAAATGCCTGAATCCTTATCATAATGTCTCTAGCAAATTAAAACATAGTCAGCTTATTTCCTGGTTTTCAAAAATATTTTAAACGAAAGTAAAATCTCCCTTGTAGTTAGTACACACTGTCTGCATATGCCGGAACTTGACCTACCGCACTACCATGCGTTTATATATAATATTTAATAAAATTTCAAACTTAATTTACATCCACGTCTCAGACAGGTGCATATTGTATACCCACGTTTTCTTTAATATTCATCATCAATAGTTAAATAAGAATTTAAAAAATTCACAATGCAATCACTCCAATTGATTAAAATGCAAGTAGCAGAGAGTGCGTTTGTCGAAGCATTTAATCACCATCATCAATATTGTAGAAAATTGTTGCATTCAACACTTCGTTGCACTGCCAGTTACACAGAAAAAAATAAGTTTCGTTTTTGATAACAAAAATCCTGGTATTCAATAATTTTTTTTTCAAATTTCCTGTGATAAAGAATTCCCCTATATTGATAACAAAATTATTTCAAAATAAATATATATATATATAAATTAAAAAAATGTTGACATGGCTGGAATACGAACCCGGGCTTTCCGGACGTAAAGCATACACTCTCTAGCTGAGCCATATCCCATTTATTTTTTTATGGGATACAACTTGTTTTAAGTACTTATGTATAAAAAGAAAAGAAATAACCGGCATGGAAAAGAAATACTTACAACAAAATATTTTATTATGTTAAAGATAAATGTTATTGAAATTCATATTTTTTTTTAATAACATGGTCTTATTGAATATAATTCTTGTCTATTTTTTTCTGTGTACTGAATGTGTTTTTTGCAAGAGCTCAATAATTTTAAATTTAAACTAGATTTTTATTTCTTTTATTTTGCACTTTTACATCCCTGCAGCTGCAAATAAATAAAAGTTTGAACCGATGAAAAAGAATGAAAGACAAATGCATTACAATTATTTTTAATTTGAATTCTTTATTACATTGTAAAAGTTTAGATTGTATTAAAATTGCAACAAGTGCATAATTATTGTACAATTACTTTTGTTGTAATGGAAGTGCAAAAGAGTTTATTTTTTGTGGAGAAAAGGTTTACAAAGAATTCATTCTCATTATTTTAATAGAAAATTTAAATGACAATTGTAATTTATGTGGAAAACTACAGGTGAGATTTTTATTTCAGATAAAAGATTTTTTGTCACAGCATAGTAGTGAATTAAATGATTGTAAATTATAGTTTTCTTTTAAACAAGAATATAAAATGGTGTTTTTTTAAAAGCACAAGTAAAGATATTCAGATTTTCAGTGAACAAATTGCTTAAAAATATAAAACAATTTGTCTAAAAATATTTACAAATTGTAGACAAAACAATTTACCTAATCAAACAAAAATATTTACTGTATTTTCTGAAAAAGATCAAACAATATTTCTGTCTGAATTTAATAAACAATTAGTCTAAGAATGCTAACAATTATTAAGTAAAATAATTTACTTAATCAAACAAAAATACAAACAAAATTTTCGTCTGTGTCATCATCACGTTAAATGTGTTCAAGTCTGAATGTTTTTATAAATACTCTAAAAAATGAATGAGAATTAACGCAACGACATTAAGTAATCGATTCACTCAAAAATCTTTTGTAAACAAACTTGGTACAATTGCATTCCTCTTGCTATGATTGTTGTTGTTGTTGTTATTTGTGTGTATGTCGTCATCGGGCTGGTTTTTTACGACACAGTTTTTATTGTTGTTTTTGGTGTTTGCGTTCTAAATAAAAGTCAAACAAACAATTAATAGATTATGGACAGAGCATTTACTGAAAATTACATTTATTTTTACACAAACTTTTGTTTGAAAAATTTTTGGTGATAATTTGTTCTGTGAGATTAAACAGTCGATTACATGTGCCATTTTTTATGAATTTAAAGAATAACCGAAATTCAAGTTGCGGTTTATATATAGTATTCGGCATTTAACGCAATTTAGTATTCCAAGTCAGTATCTTTTTCCACTTGACTTATTTTTATTCTCAGACAAAACTCCCCTTTTTTATACAATTTTACACCAGCTTCAATAGTAATTTAATATCATTGCAGAAAATTTGAAATGGAATAGTAATAAAAAGATGTTTAAAATTAACACAAATGATTCTTCTGTGTGTTAACTCGAATTATTAAATGTTTCTAAACCACAATTATGGAAAATTCTATAAACAATGAAAGAAAATAAAATTTTTATTATTAAAGAGAAATATTGACTTTTATAACGTGAAATATCGCAATAAAAAATAATCAAATTTATTACCATAAATTATGTCACATTAAGTGTTTTCGATAACAAAGCCAATATTTAAAAGAATAAATATATATTTGTATTTAATAACTTTAATACAACAAGTAACTTTAATACAACAAGTATACATTTTTAATGATTTCGACTCGAAATTTATTTTCTATTTTTAATGGAATACAATTTTTATTATTTTAACATAAACAAGTTACAAAAAAATAACTTTTGCACATTTACGATAGAATGTTGTAATAAATATTAGTTCTATTTTATGTGAAAATCCTTCATGTCTGTTCTTTTCTTACTGCAAACCTTTTTCAATTCATTGACAATTTAAGCAAAAAAAAAATTAAATAATATAAAGTCCAGGTTCAGTTCACATAATACATATCCTTCCAAACATTTGGAAGATTGTTGGTGATTATCCTGTTTTCCTCTGGAACACAGTAGTAAAAAAAATTGGAGTTTATAACAACGAAACATGTTCTTAACCCATTACTGCATTCTATTTTCTTCCGAAGGAATATAATATATTTCGTTCATTTGCGGCAAGAACGTAGTAACTCAAAAAAATTTATTTTTTAGTTAATAGTTGATACTTTGTCAAAGTTTGATACAAATGTCTTGTATACTTACTCTTTGAAAGGAGAATATATTTTTCGTTTTCCATTAAGTTGTGAGTTAATTAAAAACTTTAAGCTCGTTTCCTGTAAAAATTTCTCAAACAGCTCTTCCCTTGAAGAAATAGGATTTCGTAGAATAAGAGGTCACTCCTTATCAATGTTCACAATACATAAAGTTTGCTGGGATACATATTACGTACTGAAAAACACACACAAAACAAGCATTTTAATGCTTTATTGCCTTTTAACAATAAGGATGTGTGTTGAATTTATGTGTTGACACACTCTCCCAGAACTTGTACAAATACATTATCATTGGATTGTGCTTATGGATGAGTGTTTGTAAAATTGTATTTGCATTGCATTGTATGCAGTTGGAATTGCAAATACATACACAGGCACACACATATACACGTTTAAATCAGCAAATATATCAGTATGTTGGTACTTTATTTTTGTTCTATTTTATGTCATTACATTTGTTTTACTCGTATAAATAAAAATGTCGGTGCAATGCGTTTGAAAAATGAAATAGAAAAAATATGTTAAAAATAAGAATCTAGATAAAAACAAATTATGTGGAAATTGTGAAGCATGTTTCAAGAAAACGTCTAAAAGTCTCCTTTTTATGTGTCAGTCGAACGAAAAAAAAACAAGGTTCTATATGCTTCAATGATTTGGGAAAATAAACCAGATTGTAATTTAAAAAGAGTGATAACTACAAAGTATAGTAAACAATGTTTTTTTAAAATACTATTTTAAATTGAATAGATGCGGTGCGTTCCACTGTTCCAATAATAATTTTGTATTGCAACGGAAACTCTATGTGTGTACAAAGTTTCAAAACAATCAATTTAGTAGAAGCGTGGCACTGTCCAATTTTCCATTAGCATATAGCTAAACGAGCCATCAAGCACAGATTTAGATTTACATATACAGATTAAGTAAAGGAACTTAATTCAAAAGATTCCGATTTCCATACAACACACAGACACACACACACACAATAAAAGGCTACTATTATATGAAAATTATTATATGTGAATGAAATAAGAACTTTTTGATCGATTATACTAATATAAGAAGTGATTTTTCAAAAGGGCTTATCTCCGCTTCTGACCTTGAACAAACCTAAAAACGCTATCTCCTTTGTCATGCTTAAAAGTATCGTCTAGATCAAAATCTATTGTAAAGAAGTTATATTTCCGTGGATAAAAAGAGCAGTTTAGTACAAAAGATCACAGTTCAACCTAATTTTATAGTCGCTCTAAGTGCTTCCTTATATCGTCTACGGCCAATGCGCATGCGTCGAACGACTCGGACAACCTTATTCACGAAACATTACAATAAAAGTTTCCGAATATTTCACACCAAAAGGGCACATTTCCAAATGTGTTTATTGCTGCTAAAACATTTCACAATGAGCAAATTCAAGGAAAAAATTGTTAAGTATTTTAAATTTTAAACAGTTTGACTAAGTATTTTATGTAACTACCTTTTATTCAAGCTTTTTAATGGTGTTGCTAACTTAATTCAGAGAAGAAAAGTATATTTTTAAAACAAGTGTAATAAAGCAATTAAAATGTCCTTCCAAAACATACTTCAGAGAATAAATTATTTAAATATTGTATGTTAAAATATGTTAGAGAATAAAAAACACTCATTGTTGTTTGTTTAACAAAGCCCGCCCGCCACTGATTCCTAATATTAAATCATTTTTGCTTCTTTTCTCAAAAACACATATACATTTTGTTAATCACTACCAGTTAATGATTCCTATATAAGCAGAGAATATTAAATACATCTACTTGCACACTTCCCTTTCCGTTGAATACCATATACTACATATATCTACTACAATTAAACCTTTGTCGATCTTAATGTTAATATAATTTATCCTTAAAATAAATGAGATGCTGAGAACAAAACACGCTTGTACCTACAAAAAAAAACCTTAACTATAATAAACATAAATTGAAAAAATTATAATAAAAGTGAAAATAATTGTGCGAGACACGTTGCTTGAAAGACAAAACGCTGTTAAATGTATTTAATAAGAAACAGCTGTGACAGTTAAACAGTAATAAAAACAACAACTTACTAGAACAGCAAATTGCAATAACAATTAAATCAACAAAATTCTAATGACGTCGAAATGAGATGATGACGACCGACGTTACTTGATTGTTGGAGTGCTTTGGTAACCAAACAAATTTTAATTGAAGCCATTAAATAAGAATTAAATTTTTTATTTTCATCTTTTTTATTTTTGTACCCATGAAATAAAAATTTTCATTATAAGATGACAACGAGCTTGAAATAAATGACTTTTAAAGCACACTTCTTTCTTATTTAATTCAGTCAATTCTTTTATTTTTTATTTACTTTTTTTGAGATTTCATTTTATTTATTTTAGATTCTATTTTTCCATTTGTATTGAAATGATAGCACTGTGCTACAAAAAGTTCTTTAACAAATTACATTCTAGCTAAATAATTGAATCAGAGATTGTTCTAACTTTCTGTTAAGCAGGTCATACAAGATAAGTATGTTTATTGATTTGGTTTGAAAATACCCTGCGGAAAATTTGGTGAGAAACGATCCAAAAGTACTCGTTCTATGACTTGAGAAAATAGACTAGTACCAAAAATAAGGAGTAGTGAATGGTGAAAAAAGACATATTGTGTAAATGGTGACATATTAACCATTTTCAGTCAATTTATTTGGGACTCCGGCTAGTATTGTAGTAAACGGCACTGGACCTAAGGCCTATCACATGGTATCTATATAATATTAATTGTCTCCCTTCAATGAGAGCTTAACTGGTATCTATAACATTGAAATATAAGTTCCTCTGTGGTCGAGTGGGTATGTACTAGCCTGTCATGCCGGAGGTTGCCGGTTCGAATCCTATCAAAGACACCGCTTAAAAATAAAATACAATTTCTACTTGGATTTGTAACAGTAAAAAAATAAATTAATCGATAATTACAGCTGAATTTTGGAATAATATTTATATATAATCTATATTATTCTACACCGATTGGGACTCTACAAGATAGTTCAGAGACAAGATACAAGGTGCATACAAAGTGTCAATTAACGCCATCCTAGGCCATCTCCATGTAAAAGTGGCTGGTTCGCTTCATAGGAAGTGTTAGAACTCGGACTGGTACCTACCACCTGGGTACCGGTCACGTGACTTGTTTTGTGTCAGTTCCGTTTACCTTATGGTAGTTGCACACATGGAAAATTAACTAGCATAACTTTAATATTATACTGCATTTACACCAGAACGAAATATAGTAGATTTCAATTAAAAACTTTTATTTATACCTTTTGCATCAACCTTTTTTGACATTTTCTAAAATTTCGCCACCAAACTCCATAAAAAATAGACCCGCCCTTTAAGAGCAAAATAGCTAGAGTATACAACTTATAGGGTGTGCAAACACCTTACTGCAGTTTATTTTTTTACTAAAATATGAAACATCCACCTTTGTAGCACTCTAATGAAAATAAAGTATATTATGGCCAAAATGTCATTTGAACTAGATTTCATTCAGCTGTAAAAGCAGTGTTTGATAAAACAAAAAATTATATTATAATATATCACTAAACTCTTCTAGAAAATATATGGCCATACTTGTCGACGAAAATTTGTATCATACTAAACTTTTATATGCGGACAACGCCATACGGTAAGAAACAAGTTTGCTGTGTATTTTCAGCTTAGGGATTCGTTAAATCTAAGTAAACCAGCTTCATATTACTGCAATCACTTAAAATATTTAAGGATATATTGATTTATTCAGAAGACCTTTTCTAATTGATAATTTGTTAACTTATCATATCAATGTATTTTTTTAATGCTATGAAATCGTTGATTACACATGTTTACAGTATATCGCGTCCCGGAAAAATTTTAGCCGTTACCGACTACATATCGTCGTTGCTCCGACAAAATTAGTTATGTGTTTTCTACTAGGTTTTCAGGAGAGGCAAAAAACTGTTTTATGCCGTTACCATGCGATATTTTTTTAAAGTTAAACAGTTTATTGAAACAATATTCGCATCACTATAATTATGTATCAAAATACAAGATACATAATTGGATACTGGAGTGCTATAATCAAATTGCTCAAAGAACTCACTTTGTTGAAAAATTTCTAAGAAAATTATTTCTTATTTTATAGTATTTTTGGGCATGTAACTATTTTTTCTCGCAGGATTTGGTAAAAATATCCTTAAACCCTTTGGTGGGAAGACGTATAAATAATATATGTTTATATTGGTGCAATAAAATATTTTTCGACAATCTTCACATAACTGATTACGTCAGAGCAACGACGATATGTTATGAAGATTTTCAATATATAATTATAATTTTTTTATCAGCTCTAGTTTTCGAGATATACCGTTATGTCAAAAATGAAGGCACTTGCAGGACATGTATGGGCATAATTTGGGAAGCCCATGCATGCTCTATTCAGTTAAGTAAAAAATTTAAAACTCCAAACCAACATTATCTTTAAGCCGTACAAACATTATTCCTAAATCTGCAAAGTAGTTTTAGCAATATCGTAATAGTTTGAGCTAAAAAAAATAATTTTTTATAAAATTTTTAAAATTTTTGTTTTTAAAATTAAATAGCAAAATAAAGATACTACAACGGGCCAGTTTTTTGTCCAGTAGCATGTAGCTAAATATATTCCAAAAGAATTGAGCTCTTTTTCATTGAAATTGTTGTACAACTTTTGATTTTATTCACAATATAGTGAAAGAACTGAATTGATTAAATTTTAATTTCTATACAACAGTAGCAAATACAAACACAAAGTCAGAAATTGCTGTTGTATGAATATTCAATTTTTATCAATTCAGTTCTCTCACTGAATCATAAATAAAATCGACGAATATGATTTTTAGAGACATTTACAATAATGACATTTCCTAAAGAATTTTTTTTATAGAAAAAAGAATGGTGGTGATTTTTTTGGATAAAATTGTCAAAAATTCAAATATTTTTAATTTTCAAATAAAAAATTTTATATATTTCAACTCAAAAAAAATTTTTTAACGGTATAAAATTTCGTTGTTTAACTAACGAAGAAAAATTGTGGCAATTGGTTTTTATTTTGATCCGAGATATTGAAAACGCTGGCCTAAGATTTTGAAAAATTGGGAAATTTTAAATTTCAAGTGAGTATTCTTCACTAACTATAAATGGTAAATACTTAACCAGACATAATTTTTTAGCTACAAGGGCGTGAAAATTTTTTTGATTTCTCTTAAGGAGTATGTGACGCTCATCTTCTTTTGTTAAATAAAAATACTCTTCTATGTCAGTGTAAAATTGTATATTGATCGTATTATCAGTTTAAAAATGGCTTATGTACTTCCAAATATTTTGATGCTGCCGCACTGTGTACTGGAATCAAATTTTATTTCAAATCAATTTACATGGAAATTTTCCAATTGGAAGTTAATTCCTCTTAAAAATTTCAAATTTGTGTCTGTAGGTTGGTGTTATTTTTATATTAAATTTGTTGATGAATTGTAACGAATCTCATTTACATTTGATTGATTTGATGATAAAATTCTTATTTAAAAATGAGCAACAATGAATTTAACTGAGTGGAATACGGTGAAGGAAGATGGGAAATTATACATAAATAAGAAATGAAAGAAACCCAATAAATTCAAAGATTAAAAGCTTGCCTCTTATTGTGAAAAGATGGGCTACTTTTACTTGGAAATTGTTGTATCTCTTTATAAATAGTTAAACAAATAAAATGAATATTTTGCTAACACCACAAGGATATTGAAAAAGTTATATCTCTCCTTTAATGCTATATAGTCATATATAAAAAAGCAACATTTTAAGGTTGCTGAAGAAGAAGTGTTTTTTAAAACCTTGCTCAGAATACATACCTGCCATATACTTACTTACATTTTAAAAACTTTAAACGCATTTTTTTAAGTTTCACTTTTGAGATACGACTACGTTGCAATGTGTATATTTGAAGCAGCTTATTCTCTAAATAAATACTATTGACTATAATTTATTTGCGCTTTAAATTTGAGTTGTCGAATTGGCAGCAGTATCGTTTAAATCCAGTATTTGAGACTAATAAGACCCCCATTATGTTTAAAATTGGCTATTTTCCCTTTAGTGAGACACATAATAATCACACATATCTGATATTTCAGAAATTTTTCTTCGCACTGTATTGCTTTAAATCGAATATTCCTTTGAACTTTAGTCTATTTACAAAAAATATTAATAAAATACTTTTGTTGTGTAAAAGAAAATCCTAAAATGGATTAGAATAGTATTTTAAGGGCATTAAAAGTTTTTTCATATAAAGCTTTTTGTCTCTTAAGTGAAAGCTATTGAGAGGAATTATAAATGTCTTTAGGACTTTTTTAAAAGTTGTTTGAAATGAGAAATGTACTAAAAGCTATATAATAACACAGATAAAAAGTTTTGAAGGATATTGAAACTAAAGTCCTTTTATTTATACGAAATACACAAACTTATGAGCAATTTAAGAATGAACGAAAAGTTTCAATGCATAAAAGCTTATTTTTATTTACAACAATGTTAACAACTTCTTGAACACATTTGAAATTTTAAATTTCAATCAGTTAATAAGAACTAACGTAAGAGCTTTTTGTAACTGAATAATGAAGTATTACAGAAATTAGAAACTTTTACGCTCTTTTAAAAAGTAGTTAGCAGGCAATAGTTGCATCCAAAGCTGCCATTGGCAATTTTTTTATTTAATCACAATAACTGATAACTAAAGTATAATATAGCGTCAGCTAAAATGCTATATCACGTAACTTCATTTTTCTAATTTTTATAGGATAGAGAAAAAACTAAATACTTTAAGTGACTGAATTAAAGTCCTTTTTTTAATTTAGCTGATTTTTATGATAAAGTTATACAAATTTGTAGAGAAACGCGTTTTGATGTAATATGCAATAATTATACGCAGAGAAAAGATATGCTTGTGGCATGGTTGCATCAACAATGTCATGTTACCCAATATAATTTATAGTTATGGCAAATAAGCTATAATTGTTTTAAGTTATTGTGAACCTTAATTAGTTTACTCATGTTTACATTCAATCATGACATTATTAGCATTGATAAAAATTGAAACCATGTTTTTTTTGCGTGCGATCGAAAGTGCGATTTTAATTTTTGGTTAGTTAAGTGCTTTTGGATTTCAGCTAATGATAGGGAATATATTGACTTCCAAAATCAACGCTGTTCTATTCTACCGTTCGCAATACACTGCTCAGACATGAACCTCTATTGCGCAATTAGCAAATTTACACAATTAAGACCTTAATTGAGCTCAATTTACCATACAAGAGCTCCATTATTAGATTGAGCAATTAACACTTAATTGTTTCATAAATTGAGTAGCCTCTACTGAACAGACTTCATAAGTCTGGTACCTCTACTGAAGAGGCTTACCCAACATCTCGAAGTAGCAATATTTATTGCGGCAATTGCCAAACTTCATATAAAAAATACAACATAAAATAAATAATTTAATTTAATTTAATATGGAGTTTGACAATTGCCGACAATAAAAATTGCTACGTGGAGACGCACAGTTATGTACAATGTAAGGCGTATCTAAAAGGTGAACTCACTAGAACAGATGACTATCTATTCGTTACTCGTTTACACGGCAAACTTAAATAAAATTTAAATAAATAAATAAAATCAAATATAAAAACTTGTTTCTTGTATCGCGAAAATTCGCATGTTGGAAAAATAAGACAACAACAGTAGTAGTAGCAGCTGTGCTAGTGCTCTTACCTGTTAGTTATGCCTCCAAATGCTATTTGAGTAAGCTAAATTTCATATGTGTGAACACCAAAATTGATAACTCAATTTATAACTTAATTGCTTCAATTAAGGCACATGTCTGAACATAACATAACGCTATAAGCGATATACAATTGCCTATAACAAAAAGAAAGATGTATAATGAATAAACATTGAAATTTCTTTTCAACGTTTTATTAATAAATAAATGTTATGTCTACAGTTTTCTTTTGTATGGTGAAACTAATCGCTTCGCATTATAAAATAATAATATGAAGCGTTACGTAAAAAAATTATAATATATTTCAAAAATTTTATGTATGAAATAAAAGAACCAAATGTACAGATTTTAAAACCGTTATAAATTTAGTCTCGTTTTTGAAAAAATTCATAGTTTTATAATGTGGAAAATAAACACCATGCATTACGGACAGGCCATTTTGTATGAAGAGGGGAAAAACAGTATTTATAGTTTTCGTTTTTAACACATAATGGACAGTGTTACACAAAAAAAAAGACTTATGTACATTTATTTACAGTCTATTAAATCATGCAAAAGCTGTTTTCATTTTAAAATTTACACGTTTATTTCATGATATATTTTAGTATACTTTCAACGAACGCAAACAAAGCATTTGAAATTACAATGAACCATATATTAGAATGTATCAAAATTGGCTAATAATTCCCGTGCAACAGAATCAGTATCGTCCTGTGTTATCTTTCCTTGCATTTTACTGTCATGCATTACATCCAAAAAATATATGTATTTAAAGTTCACAAACTATCATTTCACATTTTGCAAAATTATTAACAAATGTTTTACTAATAAATAAAACTTCAAGAATCAGACAGTATACTTTAGAAATACTTGTATAAATTAAAGTTCTTTTACTTTGTAGTTCTTAGAAAATTACATAATAATATCTAACATCTTATCGGCTACTTATCTATCGTTGAGCAAAATTGTGTAGTCAATATGCAAAATTTTGATTAATTTCAAATTTTTTTAAATTTTCTTATATGTTACATTGTTTCGCTTAATTTGCAACTAATTGATTAATTACATTATGCATAAATCTAAAGGTGTTGAGTGAATTATAAAATACGACTGATATTTAAGATTTTAATAAAGCTGAATGTGCAATTAATGGACAAAATATGCGGTCGAAATACATTTTGCAAAGTCTGCAACATGTGCATGAGACAATTCACAATTGGATGCGGGAAAGAATAAAATCGTGCTTCAAATTCAAAAGATTTTATTAAAGTCATGCTAATAATTCTTATTTTAGTGGCCAATTAATTTTTAAATAATATATTTACCAATGAAAAAACATCTTGTGTAGAAAAATTAGCGAAATTAGCTTTTTACTAATCCACTTTTTATTCAAGTAAATCTCCTTGGTAGAGGAAGAAAAACAGAAAAATGCATTAAATTTGATACAAATCAACCACAACAAGAGCAACGGCAACTCGAAAAAAAATGTAAAAAGGTGTTGATTAATGCAGCAACTAAAACGAGAATCGAAAGAAAAAAAACTCATACACCACAAAAAAACATTTACCTTTCAGTCCATAATTGTAATTTTGGTATCGATTGACAAAACAGGAATCAACAATTAAGCTGCGTTGTTTGTTGTATAAACAATATATAAAAAAAATTTTTAAAACTGCAACAACCAGAAAAACAAATGCAACATGTTTAAAATAGTATGATATGAGTGCGAACATACGTACACAAACAAACGTTATTGCGTACGCAATTGATTTGACATTTGATTTATTACTCTTTTGCCAATCAATGAATGAGTGAAGGCAACCAGCCAACAAAATACCGGCTGAATGCATCATGCATAAATGCTGTCGACCAGTATTTTTGGCTTGTTGATAAATATAATGTCACTTCTATCAAATGTTGTATTTACTCGTTCATCATTGTCAAATGCACAGATTCAAAAGCGTACGTACGCACTGTAACCAAACCAATGTTTGCTGATTAAATTATGATGGTGCGTTATTTTACGCATTTTTAAACCATTTTTTTATTCTTTCTTATTTTCAAGTCAAAATGTTTTATGACATTTACACTTTGTTTAGATGTTGTTTTAACAGCAAAACTTTTTGTATAATAAACAACGTGGTCGGGCTTATAAGTAATTAAAAATATATGTTTTTTTATTTATTTCGCCTATCTATCTGTCGATCTTATCTTTAATCGTTATTTTATGATAATAGTGCGAAAAAAATTTAGTTATATTTTCCACTTTTATATATATTGAGATTACTTAGCAGCAAAGTTTTGAATTTAAAACATTTTTTAAAATTTCGTGCAACATTGTTGTATCTCTACAATTAATGAAGGGGAAGGGGCATTGCTTTTTATTGCTTAGAACGTATAATGCAAAACAAAACACGAAATTCATTTTAGAAAGGCAAAAGTATCGTCTTTTGCACTTCCTTATACTTTTTCATTTGTAGCATAATGAACATATCGCTCAATTACTCAAACAAATTTATAAATAAAAAAGACTAGTTCTGCAGCAAACGACTTTAAAGTTTTCAATTTCCATACAAACTGGTGGAAAAATAAAAATATATGCTTCTCTCACGAAGTGAATATACAAGATATTTACGAAAATTATGCACAATATAAAGAACGATACGAAGCTTAGTTTTTTTGCATTATTAACTCAAAAGTCTCCATTTTTTACTTATGACGTTGTTTAAGTAAATGAGCGATATTATTATTAATTATTTAGTAAAAGTGTAGTTTTTGCGTTCTGTTACACTTTTTTCATTTAAATCCTTACAATCGCCACGAGTCATAAGGAACATAATTTAATTTTAGTTTTTCAATGAAAGTTCTGTTGGCTGAAGTAGTGTGATAATATTAAAAAAAGTCGTCGGCGAAGTAAAATAATTAATGAAATGGCTATACAGCTTAAGAAAGTTAATGCGTCTACTTAACACCAGAGGCGCTGCAACGGTGCTATGAAATTACCAAAAACCCGCAACAGCAGAGTTGTAAAAAGAATAGAGCTAAATAAATTGTATTAAAATATTCCCTCACAAATTATTTTATATTTTTTCTCTAACAAAGACATATTCTATAATTTAATATTTAATTCTAAGACTGCTCTCGTATATTACATTTATGAATTTAGCCTGTCAGTATACGTATGCGTATTTCTTGCCAAAGTGCGTATCTGTGTGAAATTAGCCATCATGCTGTTTAAT
The DNA here is from genome assembly GCA_956483635.1 of Panzeria rudis. Taxonomy (NCBI): domain Eukaryota; kingdom Metazoa; phylum Arthropoda; class Insecta; order Diptera; family Tachinidae; genus Panzeria; species Panzeria rudis. The sequence goes on along the minus strand of OY101449.1, from coordinate 154,372,172 downwards.
GTCCGTAAATTGCGTTGCGTGTATCAAATTGCTTTATGCTGTAGCTGCTATTTTTGGTTGCCGACCAAAATTTTATGTTAACTGATTTGTTTTGGTTACATGTCCCGTATTTTTTGCTTTTTTCTTGGTTCCTTTAACATTTCTAACAAGCCAAAATTTTAACGCAACATATGATTCGTTATGAACTCTAAACAGGTTTACCTTTTTTTCTTCATTACAATTCATTAAACTTTTTATTTTCGTTGTTATTCTTATTTTTTATTTATTTTTTTTTTGGTCCACAGACTTGTGACCTGCTAAAGAGTTTTCCGCTTATTCAAATGCATTCATTTGCAACAACGTTGTATTTGCAATCAGTTTTTAGCTGCTTATTTGAGACATAATTTTGATTGCGTTGTCATGTTATTGTGTGTGGGGGCTAATTGGGGGGAATTTGGGTTTATTTAACGGGTTAATGCATGCGTAGATAAATAAATCAAGACTGCATACTGTGTATTTTGTGTTGTCCGCCGAGACTGTTCTCAATTGCCAATTATAATATGGTCAAAAGGGGCCAACAATTTAGAAAAAAAATGCACACTTAATTTCAGGTGCGTTTTTTGGAAACTTGTGAAGTGGAATAACAAAACAAACAAAAAATTGAAATTGACAGTGAAATTTGATTTCATTTCATTCTTTTCTATTTGATTAACAGGTTTAACATAATTTGTAGTGAACTTACAATAAATTGTTAAATAATTAATATTTTTCTGTCAACATAAATTAATTGTTTTACTTTTAAGCTAGCTATATTATATGTATCGACATACCTTAGCCATTCTATCTATATACCACCACAGTTATGTGCAACTTAAAGACGCAATAATTAAACACAATTAATCTACATAAAAACGGCATATTGTTGCTCATACATGCAGCACACAAAAATATATCAAAACTGTAGGGCAACTTCAGAGTCAAATCATGCAAAGCTCAAGCAACTATTCTATATTTTTATAGTAAAAATAAAACTTACAAAATATTGTCATTCATGTTTTGTCTAAATAACAATTTTTCAAATAAAATTTACCAAACAAATGATTTTCGTTAAAAATTATGCCACATTTTTCACTTCTAATCGCTGGCAATTATCGGTCTTTAGCCAAGAATGACAACAACAACAGCGACAGTCACAACTTGCTCCGCTTGTTAAATCCACAGTTTGGGGTCTTAGTAGAGATTGATATAGACGGATGCAGTTTATTTAAAATTATCGGCATAAGTGTTAGTACACAGGTATGCATTTGTATATGTATGACTGTGTCTGCGTATCTGTTCAACTAAAATTTTTTGATAAATCTTAGCTTGAACGCTCGACCGCACTTTATTTGCTTTTCAATGCTCTTTTAGCAGCCAAAGTGTTTAAAAGTGAAGAAAGAATTTTAAGCGAATAAAAGCAAAGAAATATATTAAGGAATATATTTTTCTAAATTAATTCAGCCTAGAACGTGTATCGAGTTTTAAGGTGAGTTTTAATTATGATTTAATATAATATAAATTTTTCTTTACTTGTTGCCTGAAATTATTTAAATTGTGTAGTCTAGGGAAATTAAACTTCAAGTGTCTTAAATTAAATTGATAGAAGTTTTATTTTAAAAGTTTATTCTTCATTTAAATTAATTTATGTAATAAATTGGTGGTAAACGCAAAATGCCAAAGGATATAAAATATAAGTGATCAGCTAAAAATATTTTAATTTCATCCTATTTTGATTAAAGAAAGTAAGACAAGCGAAAATAAAATGGACCCTGCAAATTAAATCGAAAAAATGGGTGCGAGGTAATATGTTCTATATATCTAGTTGGAAAACATTTTCTTTCGACTCGAGTTATAGAGAAAACCTTCTGAGTTTCTATATTTTTTCTAATTAAAGTTCAATTTCATCATATTGTTGTGGTGGTGGTTTAATTGGAAAACATATTATTAAAGATGTTAAGCACTATTTATGATTTGTCATAATTCCTTTCATGTGACTTTCATGTTGAAAGTTTGTTAATTTAGCTGTGTTTTAGTACTTCACAATTTGAAGCAATATGTACAAATTATTACGAAATTTTACTGGATTTCATTCCAGTTCCCGGGAACGGAACACAAGTTTTCCGATTACTGGGAATTTAAAAGTGTCGGGAATTCGGAAACCATAATTTTTAGTTATAAGTATGTCCATTAGAGTAGTCGTAAAAAATAAATTTTCCCGGACGCACCAAAAAAACTTTCTTTTGATAAAGAAAAATGTAAATGGAGCAAATCGGTAGAATTTTACTTTTGCAATGGACACTCAATTTTACGGATGCAACGATCCTATCGAGAGTAAAAGTTCACATTCCACACAATTATAAAATTATTAAGATCTTGTGTGGATGCAATTGCCGACACAAAATCATTCGAAGATAGATGTGTTCTAGACATGCCAAGTTGTCCGGAATATTCTTCAACAATGCCCGTAAAGGATCAACTCCGACACTGAACATTGTTGTCGGAACAGTGCAATGAAACGATTAATTATGGTTCGGGTAGGTACATTTGAAACAATTTCGACAGGCTCGTTGCTTTAGTAAAATTAAACGCCCGTGGAAAAAGTAAAATTGTGTAGTTTTGATCCGTCGCTAATTCAAGTAAATTGGTGTAAGTTTTAATGAATAAAGTCTGAAAACTATATATAAAAAAATAATAAACAAAATAGTTATTAACTTTGGCCAACCCTGTATTATTATTGAAAAAAAAAACAAGTAGTAAGCACAGAAGTTAAACGTATAATGCTTATAAGATAGCGTAGCGAGCTCGAAACAAATAATTTTAAATTAACTAAAAAAACTCAAGTATTGAAAGCAACATCCGAAGTCTGCTTACGATTACCCTTCCCACTAGGAAGATGTTCGCTTGCATATGAAATCAAGAATACTTAGTTTTTGAAAGAAATTTAATATTAATCTGGCAATATAATTTTGCAATTTTTCGTATTGTACAATAATATCGCCATATTGTACAATAATATCGCCATATCGTGTCATATTCGAAGGTGGCACAATATATTGGCAAAAATCAAACGACTTTTGATTTTTCAATTCACAAGCTCGTATTAACGTCGTATGTGTTGTGTAATCGTCTAATTATACAATATTGTATTTTTGTTGTTAGCAATTTCCATACAAAACTGCGTTATAATTATACGATTGATTTTTATATGTTTTCCAAATGGTTGTATTGTCTGGAAATATTTTATTTGCTAGATTAATTTGTAAACAAATATAAAGTATAGAATGGGAACCAGCTATAACAGCTTGCAGAAGAGTTGTTCAAAAAACTTCGCAAAACTATGATTATTTGCAAAATCAAAAGTAAATAAATGTAAACATTGATATCAAGGTTTGATATAGATTGAAAGTCACTCGAGCTCTCAAAAACTTGGAGTAAATCAAGCATATCGCGAAAATGTCGAAAATTCGCGAAAAATTTCAATATTTTAAACTAGCCCGAAAATTGTAAGGAAAGTCAAACACTCGGGGAAAACGCTAAAACTTGCTAAAATTTTAAAGATTATAAAGCGTAATATTGATTAAAACACTTTAAAAATGTAAGAAAGCCAAAAAATTCGGAAAATTACGCCTGTCGCGAAAAAAGTGAAAATTCGCGAAAAATTGCAAAATTTTAAACAAGCAATAATATTAAAAATCGCTAAAACTGTGAGGAATGCAAACAATTCGGTAAAAATCGCGTAAATAGCGAAAATTCGCAAAAACTTGCTAATAGCGGCATGACAACACAGTCTAATATTGCTTAAAAGTCGGCCAAACTGTAAGGAAGCTGAAAACTTGCAAAAAGTCGATTTTATCGCGAACTTTGCAAAAATTCGCGAGAATTGGCAAAATCGGTAACAAGCCCTAAAATTGATTAGAAATCGCCAACACAGTCAAAAACGACAAAATTCGCAAAAATCGCGAAAAAAAATCGCTAATTAGCGAAAACTTGCTAATTGTGTTAAAGAAATCTTTAAACCTGTAAATAGTAACAAAATTCGTTTTTCGGCATAAATTATTTACTGAAAATGAACTGACTACATTGAATTAACATATAAAATACGACAAAATAACGATACAACAAATTTGTCTGTTCACAAGCACATAAACAAGTGTCGTCTTTTTTTAAACGATAAGACATACGACTGAGCATGTGAATTGAACAATTGTTTAGTGTTATGTTTACTTATTAATTTTCTTTTGAAATATTGTGCCATTAAATGCACAGTATAGGTTAAAAGGACAATAATATGCACAATAACATATGCATTAATATTGTGCAATGTAGTGGTCTACAAACTACATATTTTCAAATTAGTCCATACGCGCATGTAAAGTATACTCCATTTAGGACTAGGACTAGTCCAAAAGTAACATAAATGCATGGAGAAAATATAGTCGACTTAACATTACGATGTCCTAGGGCAGGACCATATAACCCAACTTTGCACTACATCGGAGTAGTCTCAAAACTACTCTTTGATGGATCACTAAGCTGTTCGTGTTGAAATTGTTAAAACACGAGCACTTGTTGCTTAACTACAAACTCTTGTTTGCAAGTGACATGGTCCATGTCCAGGCGTGGATGTAGACGGTCGGGATATCCCGCCCCCTCCCAAAACCAGTAAAATATACACAATTTCTATTGAGTTTTTGAAAGAGGTTTTGCCAAATAGTATGTTTTGTTTAGAAGTTCCCCCCACAAAATCTCAAGCTGGATTCGCGTCTGCCCATGTCTGCATTACATCGAACTAGTCTTAAAACTCTATATCACTAATCGATGGACCACTCAAGTTTTCGTATTTTAACGATTGCACTAGTTAAAACACAATCACTTGTCGGTTAACTAGAAGCTATTGCTTGCAAATAATATGCTCCATGAGTGCATTACATAGGACCATGTTGTAACTACTCCATTTTAGCTAAAATAAACCACGAGTCCAATATTATCTGTAGGGTACATTTGCATTTTAGCTAATGTATATGAATGTGTATGTATATGCATTAGGGCATATTAAAATTTTTGGCATAGTACCACGGAATGGCCAAGAATGTTTTAGTAGTGAAAACACCTGTCTCCCGTCGTTTTGCTAAAAAAAAACCTTATACAGGGAAGCAAATTTCTAAAAGGTAAGCATAAGTTATTTTACTTAGGTTTTTACATATAACGAATTTTGAACCGCGATGAATTGTAAACCGTAGGAAAATTTTTAAATCTAAAGCAGTGGATAAATTCCAAAATAGCATTTAATACATTTTATGTATATATTTTTTAAAATTTCCGTGAGATAAAAATGGTTTTTTTTCAAACTTCAACCCGATCCCTGCGTGAACTTTTTTAACGATCTGAAAAAATATTCATATGTTTTATTAATAACTTTTAATGTTCTACTCTGCCGGTTTTAGTACTCGCAAAAAATTAGAAAAAGTTATGCCCTAATATGCATGCTTATGTTTGCTTTTTTTTAATAGAAAACAAATCCAACCACATGTTTGAAAAATTACACTATACATTTTGCTTTTACTCCAATGAGTTTTGAGAATATTCTACATGAGTTTCGTGCAAAAATAAGTATAGTACTTTTCCACTTGATATAATTTACATTCTAATTAATGGGATTTTTTAGTTTCTTTAATTACATTAAACTTAATACACCTTAAGCTCTATTTATGAATATTAGCATGAATTTGAATTTTTTTTTATTCAATTAATTTTAATGAACATCTACATATGCACAGATATAAAATAGTATGCGTGCAAAATTATTAATTTTGTTTAAAAAAACCATACTAATACATAAGTAAGGAAGATAAATAATGTATCTCTATAAATTTTAACTTGCCTCATCGTTGTGTTAATTTTTCATAATGTTTGTTTTAATTTTATCTTTTCCTTTTTTGTCACCTTCAGACAACATTTATTATACTTGATATTCTGATTATTTTGATAAAATTTTAATTCAGGTGGTATGTTGTTTATTGGCATTTTTCATATTCCCCGGTAATTTTCACTGTTAACCTGTTGACTATTTTTAAAAAACAGCAGAGTTGGGTTTTTTATTTTGCGGTTACGCCTAAAAGTAAACAACGAGACTGTAGAATGTTATACTCATTTTATTTAACAGAATATTTATAATGTAAGAAAGAGAGAGAGGTGTATTAGTACAGGAACTAGACTTGTTGTGTTATTTCTACATTTAAAACTACACTGCAAAATATCTTTGAACTTGCAAATAAAATATGTATGTAGTTGGAAATATTTGGTAAAAAGATTTTATCTGTTTTATTGTGGTGTTTTTTTTTCACTAAATATGTGTTTTCGCAACGAGAATTGCTTTAACTTATATAAGCGTTGGTGTTATAAAAGTTCCTTCTAAAGAAGATCGACTCTAATATGATTTTTAACTTAAAAACCGATTTATTTTTAATTATAATGTTGAAACATAAAAAAAAATTCATTGAACTTCGTTACTGAAAATGAAATTTAGTTTAAGCTGTGTAAAACGCTTTGCTGAGGGGAATTGCTTCACTTTGGAAATAAATGACTCATATAATAATACATGATACACAATACCAAATCGGTTGTGAATTGAACAAAGGTTTTCCTTTATGTAATAATAATAATAATGATTTGGTTTTCTTTTCAGGTACGTATGAGTGATATTTGTCTTTAAAAATTAATTCAACATCTAAATAATACCGGGTAAGTCTTATTATATTTTGACTGAAACTCAATATATAACTGTAGCTGGCAGGTAAACTGCACTAAGTCACATTCTAAATACTGTACAGGAGTCCGCAAAAAAATTTTTAAAATCGCAAATGGTTCTATCTCACTAGGATTAACAATTTGACTTACCCCAAATATTTTATATAACTCTAATACCAAATATTGTATACAACTCTAATATTATTTTCTTTATATATGTATGTATAACATGTCCTTTATAAAATTACGTCATATAATATTACCGTGGCTTATTAAAACAGACTTGGAATTCTTTACCTCCCAGATGATTTTGAGCAGTACTGCTGTCCCTTGAAACATAGGACTTACTGGATTTCACCTATCGATAGAGTAAAAAATGCTGATTCCAACAGTATAAAAAACGCACTTTAAAAAAATATGACTTATCGTAGTTTACCTCCCACCTACATATAAATAAAATAACTAGTTTAAGGAGTACCCGTTATGAAATCTCTAAAGTGAGACAATAAAGCTGATTCGTTATATATATATTTGTTTGATACAAATTAACTAAAATATAAGTGCATTGGTATACAGATTTTATTAGTTAATATAATGTATGTTTCTGTTCTTTTGAACTATAGATGTGGATATCTCTCTAAGTGTATATTTAATAATAAAAAGCTTTTTTACCGAAAAGCTTTCTGTTAAGAACGTTACAATCTGATAATTCAGAAAAAAGAGAATAATGTAAAATATACGTGAACAAATAGCGGGAAAACACCATACTTTCAGACACACACATATATGCTCATTTGTTGTGGTTTTCTTTCGCATGCATCTAATCAAAATAGATTTGCACAATAATAATTGTATCCATTATTATTTTGCAAAATCAAAATGTAAACATTCTACCAGCAGACGATACAAAAAATAAAACTGTCTAAAATGAAAACAAAAATTTATGAATGGTTTGTTGAAAATGGAATGATAATTTTTATTTGTTTTTAAATGTTTTTTTATACAATATACATATTCCTAGTAAACATCCCTACTTGTATGGATGTGTATATATATTTCCAAATGAACGACTATTTATACATTCATATGTGTTTAAATATCGTCACTTAGATTCCAATATCCGTTCTTGCATATAGTTTTACACACTTTTGCAACTAAATATGATATGGAACACAACACTTTGCACATACATCAGGTTACCATGACAATACAATTCTACTTGATCGATCCGTTTAAAGCTTTGCACGCATCTAAAGTCTCTTTGAAAATACAACAGATAATATGATTAAAAAAGTGAGCAGTTCCACTCCCATGCGAGGTAAATAGGTTTTTTTCAACTACTTCCAGTTAACTGATTTATATGCAAACTTATACACACATAATTTTATTCTGACAAAACAATTTTTTATAAGAAAAGTGGGCAGTGCCACGCCTATATTATTTAAACACATGGAAACAATAATAGTTCACCTATATTTAATTTTCTATTAATGGGCCTTTTGAATATAAGCTAACGATATTTATCTGGGTACATATAGGTAGTATGTAAAAGTGTTAAAAATGAAAAACCATAGCAAACATTTTTATTCAAAAGAAAGATGTGATAATCAAAATTGCTGTCGTTCTAATTAAATTTGTATAAATGGAGAAGGGAGTTTGTTTATAATGTGAGGAATACAATTCATATGTACAAGTACGTGTTTGAATTTATGTACGTTTACTTGTACGATATGGACGGATTTTAGTGCTGTAAAGCACTTTTTTGATAAAAATAAAACCATATCTTCGAAAATTTCTTGAATGAGGCAAGAATATTAGCGCAGAGGGCTTCGTCGTTTTTGGTTCGCGTTCCCTTTATGAACTTTTTGCTTCATTGCGATCCGCCGACTGTAATGATTTTTGATAAATATAATAAAAATAAAAGATATTTAAAGAAAAAGTTTACTTATTTCAAATGAAAAAAAGCTTCCAAAGAAGTCAATTAGAACATGTGGTCCGAAAGTGGTTCCGGAAGATTTGAACTCATGTTCACAATGTGGAGTACAACGATTTTTTGGAACTGCTATAAATGATATTATTCCAGAATATATTATCCATTGTTATGTAAGTCAACCTTGCATTTAATAAAAATATGTAAATGAATTTCTTAAAAGATAATTTTCCGCGTATAAGTAATAGAGTTTATGTTACAAAAAATAACTTTTGACTGCTACTTTTTTGTATACATCATCATAAAAAACCAATATGGCCGCTGACTGTCACTTAACCGCAAACAATTTTTGTGGTTGACTGTTGACTGCCAAGGTGTACTTTACTTTAGTGAATTCCATAACGCATTACAGAAAAAACTCGTTCTTTAGCGGAAAAGCTTGTACGTTTAATGAACTCGCTGTAGAGGCACTTTCTGCCAATTTAAATGTTGGAATGTTCAAATCAAATATCCACAAACGCTACACCCTCTATATCCAATTTTCCTAGTTCCGGTATATGATTACGAGTCATCTTCTGAGTGCTGGTCATTATTAAACAATAAAAAAAAGTAGAATTAATTGAAGATACTTCTCCTGTAAACTCTCCGTTCTGAGGGTTACATTTTGCTTTTGGTAAAGCCTCGATATATTAAAACTTTTTCTCTTCTTTTTCTTAATAAAGCAAAATATTTTCATGGTACTTTTTTTGTTGATAAAAATTGTACTTTTTCTAACCAAAATGTCTATATTTAATTAAGATTTCATAGAAAACCACCACCACCGATATAAATATAAATACAAATATTTCAACATGTGTCATTGGTATCTAAAGAATAAATAAAATGAAAATATGTAATAACAAAAAGTTGCACGTAATATCAGGTGTGGAATTTTATTCCTGAATTAGTTGTGGGTGGTATTGGAGGGTGCTCCATCAATTACAATAAAAACAGCATGTCACAGATTTGTTTTTGCCTAGACATGTGAGAATCTCACAATTTTACTCTCTTTATGGTTGTTCTTCGTTGTCTATAGCTGGGGTCTGTTAAGAAATAACAAAAACAATAAATAAAAGTTCTGTTTTCTGCTGTTGTTGGCTCAGCTTTTATTTAGTCTGTTCTGTTAGTATAAAAAATATTTCTTGTTGTTAGTGTATAAGTGTTTTCCATATAGACAGTATACGTCTCTGTATGTGTATCTTTGTTGTCATTTTGTCTACATATAGTTTTACGCATTGGCAGCGATTTGGCAAACTCCGAAAATCCAGTTTATCCCAAGAAGGCAAAATGTGCGGACGATTTTAACGGTTATAAAATTAAATACTCGAATGAAACGCCAAAAAATCGCCTTCAGTAAACAACGTCGGACGTTATCGGTCGGTTACAATGCAATATGCAGAGATTTTTTAAAAATTCAAAATAAAAACATTTCTGTTTATTAGTTTTAAAGTTCAAAAAATATTATTAATGCATTTACATTTTTTAAAAACAGGCTTAAAAACGAGTTTTAGTTGTAACTATAAATTTAAAAAATAGAAATATTTATAAAATTTTCTAAGTGAATAAATTAAATTTAATGTAAATGATAAATGATTAAGCAAAATATTTTGTTTATGATTGAAATTATTAAAGCCTTAAATGAGAAAAATTATATATAAAGTGGCAAGATAAGACAGCAATAATAATTTCTAAGGTTTTTGAATTAAAATCTAAATATGTTATGATGGTAAATAAATCAGTTCAATTAGTATTTCAATTAATGAAGATTTCTGTTAAAGAAGTGCGCAAAAACACTTCAATAATAAAATAATAGAAAAATTTTAGACAAAGAAAAAACTAATAAAAAATGTGAAAAAAAAACTTTTAAGTAAATATAAAGATTTATGCAAAACATATGCTAATTCTTAAAGAATGTAACACTAAAGCTATTTAAAAAGCAAACTTAAACTATAACTATTTAAGCAAATATTTCTTATGTTTGTGAAAAGATTAAGCTTAAAGTGAATATATAAGTGAAATCTCAAAACTATAAATGAAATCTCAAAAATTATTGCGCGATTTAAATACATAAAGATAAAAATAACGATAAATTATTAAAAGAAAACTAAAACAAATAAAAGTGATAATAAACTTTGACGACAAAAATCAATTTGTAATTATAAAAATATTTAACTTGGTAAATAATATATTTAAATAAGTGCAGTGAATTCTTCCGTCGAGTAGAGTGATATCGCATCAGATCTTTACTCTTCAGGGTCTCTTTTCAATAAAGTCATCCCTTAACTCTTTCTTTTTGCGTAAGCAAAGTGCATCGTATTTAACAAATAATAAATTAAATGAAAAACACTTTCAGTTTTGACTCCAATGTGATTGCTATTAGAGTAGTGCGTAACATGCTTAGCCAAAAAGAATTGGACATGAGATTTCAAGTATTTATAGAAAAAAAAAAACGTTAATTAATTCTACAACCGACCCGGCAGAACACAAAAATGCTGTATTCGCATGCCGCAAAATTTTCTCATCGGGGTTCATGTGTATTTCATGTCTGTCGTCACTATTCAGGTGGCTCGGTTATATGTGAATTTAAATGTTATTTATTAGAGTCCAACCGAATATTCGGTTTCTGTTTCGCATGAGGCCGAAATTGTGGTTTTGGGTTAGCCCGAATTTTTGGCCGAATACCCAAACCGAAACTTTTTATTTTATATATATAAAGAAGTTAATCGAAATAGTATTTTCCGAATATAAAATATAGCACTACCATGAATATGTTTTTCACCGTCCCATATCTTTGTAAATTGGATTAAAATCTTGCTTAGTTTTATAAAACACAACCAAATTATTCAACTGTTTGTTGGCAAAATATAAGATATAAACTAGGAAATGGTAAATCGATTTCGATTCCAATCGAAAATCAATTTTGTGTTATAAGAAATCGATTTATGTCAATCGAATTTATGTCATTTTCAATCTTCTCGACAAATTCAATACTGTCGAGAGAAATTGTTTATTTTGTACAGCATCGATTGTGCGCCAGCGTTTCGCAATAACTTTACTTTAAGCCCAGTTCCCACTATCGGCGCAATGCACCATAGATAATAGAGTCAAATATCTTTATTTCTTAACTAATTGAGAAATAAGGTTGTAATGGCACTACACTGTAGTGTTAATAAAGCCATACAGCCTTATTTCGCAATTAATTGAGATATAAGGCCATTTCGCTTTATTACATATGGCTTCATTGCAGTGAGCCGATGAAGATCGGTGCATTGCTACGATAGTGGGATCCTAGCTTTAGTAGAGATGAAATCGTATAAATATAGTGTTAAAAGTAGATAAATATTCCACTTTCATATATCTTATTCCGACTCAACTTTTTGAAAGGTACTCTTGTTCAGCTGATATTAACGTCATCAATAGAGACTGATAAACAACACTCCTGAATGTATGAGTATAGAATCTAACATTCCAGTGCTATTCATCATTTATGCTAACTTCTTGCCATGTTTTTGTTAGTCATACGCTCGCAAATGTTTGTGTTTTTTTATTGCCCGATGGAATAAAATATTTACTATTTCTGCTATTATTTTGACTGACACTGTATAAAAATACTCTTAATAAAATAAATGAACTTTTAATTCTTATAAGCTTTAAAAATGTCAATACATATTATTAAGGCTAAAAAACCGTAAGTTTCGGATTGATACAATTCAAAGGCGAAAATAGAATACGAGAATTATTAATTATATTATTTCAAAGCAGTCCATCTATTATACAGTATTATTGCACATGTTATTGTACATATTATTGTCGTTTTGAACCTAAACTATGCTATAAATGGCACAAACAAAATATTGCCCAATTTTTTTGACACTGATAAAGTAATCATAACAATGAACAATGTTGCCAACACATTATCCATTTATCTTGATTGTGCAATATATATCAAGAGCTTATTGATTTTGGCCAATATATTGTGCAACCTTTTAATATGACATACACATTGCCGATATCATTGTATAATATGAAAAATTGCGCAATTATATTGCAAGTGGGTGGGGCGGTACGCTTAACGCAAACTCACTCCACCACAATTAAAAAATTTAAATTTACGATCAGTAAATTAGCGTTAAATTAACCCATTGTTGTTTTTGACCCACTGATTTCAGTGCACAGTAGGGCATTTACGCAAAACAAATAGCAAGATGTATACAACTTTTAAAATACCGATTAAATTTGTCAGAAAAACTAATATAAATAAAGTATAAGTAATTCAGAATAATCCATGTGCACTTAAAAGAGATTATTCTAGGAAATACATTTATGTCGCATTCACTTGATATTTCCCAAGTATATATTCAAATAAAAAATAGCCCTTGTACATCCTGGGAGTTGAATCTACATTCCTACATAACGTTACATCTTTAAAATATAATTAGATATCTATACTGTTACTTCGAAGACTTTGCTGCATTCTATAAAAAATAAATAATATTTAACTATCAAATAACAACTAAACAATTTGCAAAAAATTTAAATATAAAGACAAAAAATTGATTAAAGACCCTGAGAAAAAAATGGAAAGAATTGCTTGAAAAAGATTTAAAAATAAAATTTTGAAGAAATTTGCAAAAACCCAAACAAAACAACGCTTTTAACAAAATATGAAAAATAATCCTAAAAAAGATAAACTAGAAATATACTAAAACAATATTGTACTAAGAGTTACTTAATTAAATATTACACCTAAACCATAAAAATGTATAAATAAATTTTTTCAAATACAATTAATGCATTTAAGTGGAATTGCAACTTAAAATAAAACCAATTAATTCAATCCAATAGACATATTTTACATTGTAATTTAGTGAGTTAATGAATAAAAACAAATATTTATATAAATATGCATATTTAACGATAAAAAATTAAAAGTTAAATAAAAATAAAAAATAAATTAATAGTTCCCCAGATATAAAACTGAATATCTAAGTGTGATTCATTTTAATAAAATCAAATAGTGTTGTTTATAATTAATCATAAATAAAAAGTTAATAAACTGTAAAATAAAAATTAGATATCAGAATCCAAAAACAACAATTTAATAGTAATAATTTCTCATATTATTTATTTAAATAAATTTTATCAACTTTATTTGACTTTTATCAATACTATTATAAAATATTTTTTGTTAAAGATAATTTAAGCGTTAACACGCCTTTCTTTCTGTTTTAAAGAATTTACAGGTTTCTGCTGTTTTATTATTTAGCTGTTAATAACTTTTTTCAACAGAAACATACAAATAAATTTATAGTTCGGCTGTAATTTAAAGATGTTTTCGGAAAATTCACACAATTTAAATGAAATAACAATAAAATGATTTAACAGCAGTTCCCAACATTTTTTTAGTTATTGTGCTAACTTCTTCACAATGAAACGACTATTGGTTAAATAGTTCGGAATGCTTTTAAAAGCTTTAAAATTTTATTAAATATCATCATGTTGTGAACAAATTCAGTATGGGCATTCTCACAGAAAAGTCCACTTTTTGTCACAGAATGTTAACAAACAATTAGGCTTGTATCTTACAGTCATATTGTTTGATTTTTTTTATTATCTTTTAAGAAATGTAGAGCTATAAAGCTTAAGATTTTCTTTTAAAACAAGCTTAATTGCTTGGTGACTTAGCGCGATAAAAAATGGACTTTTCTATAGAACTGCTCATATATAACTGATGTTGATAGATATAATTTCGTTTGTCAAAACAACTAATATTACATGCCGCATGTAAAAATCTTTATTGTTATTTGCATTTTGTGCCATCTAATATGACTATTTTTATGTGTCGAATATAAAAATTTATTTGTTTGTCATAAGTAATGTTAGTTATTGTTTTTAGTTATTCTTAAATAAATTTAATATATATTATTTATTTATATACAGGTAAGCCTCGATTTACGCTGTACTTTATTTACGCGATTTCAATATAACACGGTTCAGTTACAGAACAATTTTTTCAATTACGCGATTTTTTTATGCGAATAAATGATGGTAACCATGAACTGTGTGGAAAAATATCATGTACTAATACATAATTAATACAACTAAAAAGATTTATAGTGTTTTTGTAAAATATTTTAGAAATGGCTCAAGCAAAAATATAATTACCAAACGTAAAGTTAAAATGTTGGACCGCTTGAAAAATGGAGAAAAGTCTACAACTCTAGCGAAATCTTTTGATTGAAATGAGTCAACAATATGAACAATCCAAAAAAAATCAAACAAAATTCGAACTATTGTTTTATGTTCATGCCGCTGGTACAGCAAAACACATATCATGCATGCGCCAGAGATAATATAATAGAAAAAAATGGACAAAATCTTTTTAATTTGCACATACTTTGTCAATTTACACGTACTTTGTTAGATTCCAAAAGACCGCATAAATCGAGGTTTACCAGTATTTTTTTTTGATCTTTCATTTAATTTCTTTTTCTACTGAAAAAATAAACAACACAAATTCTAATTTTTTGGGAAATATTGTAACTTCTTAAATGTATTTTTACAATTACATTGCTTCCTTTTCTTTTATATATAAAATATTTAAGTCACTTTAAAAACTCTGAAAAGAATACATAAATAATATAAAAAAGAGAAATAATTTTGTATAAATGTTTTGACATAAATATTAATTGTGAATTCACGTTTTTCTAACCATCTTAAAGAATACAACCTATTTTAAGTTTACGAGTTGAAAGGTATTTATTTTATTAAATTTTTTTTGAGATGTGTTCCTCTGGTAGTTTTACTTTGGTGACGGATGCTCGTGAGTTTTTCAGACTCTCTAAAGGCTGCGGAATTAAGTCAAACATTTTGCTAAAGGTCAGCAGTTGACCCTCTAGGTTGACAGTCAGGTGGCGCTAAAGTCTATTTTGGGTTCCAGGTCACTCACTCTAATGTTAAGGGAAATGAAACGCCGACGAACTGGAAATAATAAGTTCGCTGTTAGATGAGGTGTAAGTAATGGATCAGTTAAATTGCTGATTTCTTACTATTATGGGGAACTCTATAATTGGGCAATCGACAGCATCAATTGTTCCTGGAGGAATAGAAAATATTATAGTCTCGATGGCTATTCGGCCAAAACTGGATTTAGGAATATCCGAACTATTACTAGGTATGAAAACGAAGGTTTTAAGTGTCTTGATAGGTGAGTTGATGGGTTACTGCTCGATTGGGACCAAAATCAGCATTTTGAAAACTAATATTTCCGATTTTTTGGATGAGGACGTAGACGAACCGGAAATAATCCAGCAAACTACTTGACATTTCCCGAGGATTAGTTACATCGTAAAGTGTAAGTTTAAGAACATCCATGGCAATTTGATCTCCGAACTTAAGCTATGTTCTTATATATACAGTCAAAATTAAAACGAAAAGCTTGTCCTAAATTTTTTCTAAAATACATAAAAATTTAAATTTTAATCAGTTTTTAATATTATTTTTATATACCGTAGCTTTGTGCAAAATTGAAGAAAATTTTAGATACCTTAAGGTCAAATTCACAGTCTGTAGTTAAGGAGCACCGGTGATTTAACTAACAGGTTTTCATATAAATATCATTGGTTAAACCATCATCATTAGTTAACTAAAGAATGTGAATTTGAGCCTTACAAATATATAAAAAATTAAAACGGCAAAAACGTTGCCACTAAGATAGCTGTGTCATGAAGCTACTTGTATCTCAGAAATAAAACTGTTTGCCATGAAAATTGATGCTGATAATATTTAAAATAAAAAGAAGATGCATTGTTTTGACCAATTTTGCTCAAAATACCTTAACAATTTTAAATTTTATGTGTCATCGACTTATTTAACTTAAAAATTTTTTGTATGCGCAATGGCTTGGGAGTTATTACCAACGAACGTTGTTTAAACATATTTTGCAAATCTAAAATTTATCAGTATTTCAAAGAGAAGAATGCTACATTTTTCCAACATAATAAAACAATAATAAAACAAAATATGCAGTTGTTTACAGCTTAATTGAAATTACATTTTAATCTCAAGAAATCCTTTACAACTAGCAGGTGGACGATTGGATCGACTATAAAAATCTTTTCTAAATGTTATAACATAACAAATGGCGCAGTTTATCTTTTCTTCAAATATAAATTTTTCTAATTTGTGTTTCTATTTATATTTCTGTGTCAATTTATCATAACATCTTAAGTCGAATTAAGTCAACATCGAGTTAATGTCATATTCTGCTTCGTCGTCTTACAATGCACATTTGGTTGGGTCCAATGTGTTTTCAAATATTAACATTTTCGAACAAGTTATCACGGCTTATTCTTTAACTTTCTAGAACACAAATACGCTAATTAGAGGAAGATATTTTTTTGAGTTGATGGGGTAAAAATACGGTTAACCGAGTGAGAACTCCAAAAGATATTGCAAAAGAAAGTAAATTTCTTTAGAATTTGGTATCCCGCTAAACACCCTTATACCCTATACTATAAACTTAAAAAAATCAAGCTAAAAAGTCATCGTCTAAATATCCTACAACACAACAGATGTTACATTAAATCGATTTTTAGACGTAAGATGTTATGATAAAACGACACAGAATTAATACTTACGTTTTTGATGGAGAAATTGTCGAATCGATTAATCTTTTTGAAAGAAACCTTTTCAATACTCTCGTGACCATAATCCAATTAGCACTTATCTCATCAACAGGTTCTACCAACTCGACTTCTCTTATTAATACGAATTTGAATAATTGGCTTATATGTCTAATACATACTCACGTCTACTGGTCTTAAGATTCTTATATTTGTTATCTTAACAAATTCGATGTTATTATGCTAATATTTTTAGAAATATATTTTCAAAGTGATAAAATCCAATTATTAAAAAACCAGTTAGTATCATAAATACTTGCAAATAAATTATTGAAGTCATTTGAACTTTGCGCAAAAAACAGCCAACTGATTTATATTGCATAATCTAGTTAAAAGTTCAGGAAATATCGAAAATTGTGTATCTATTTATTCAAATTGGGCTATCAGCAATTATATGCATATATATTTCTTAGAAAGACAAATAAAGTGTTTCATTTCCTCATTAGTAAAGTTTTCGGCAATTAATCTTTAAATTAAAGCTCTAAATATTGTAGAAAATTGATTCAACAAAACCTTATCAATAGAAGAGAAGAGAGCTATATTGTACTTCAAAAAAAATGTTTTTTGCAGAATGCACAGTCTGATTATTAGGCTGGATAGCACTGTACAACACAAAAAAAAAATTGTTGTAAGTTACAGTGAAATTTAAATAGGACATATTTTTAATGCAAGCTTGCCAGTTTTGGGGAATATTTTAGTACAAATTTTGCATAAGTACGAAATCAACCCTTAAACGAATTTTAAGTTATGAACGACTTCTGGAGTTCTACTTGAGTTGGGAGCCTTAATGTCTGTCCTTGAAGACCTGTAGTAGAATATTACAACAAACATTTTTGTAGGTCATTTTAGCCTATTGCTTGCGCATGCAAGAGAGGGTTTTACCCATTTTTAAGAAAGGGACAAAAAGAACCAAAGAGCGAAAGCAGTTAAAATATTCAAACATCAAGCAAATCTTATGCCTGGAACGTAACAGTTACATAATTTCCTATATACCACAATAATTAAAAAAAGAGGATATTTAGCTCTTCCTAAAATTAAACCGAGATATAAGCACATACGATCTAAAAATTTGTTTCCTGAAAATCAACAAAATAGTTTTGAAGTTTTTTTTTTCGTTTCACATCACTGTGCTTTATATCAGTAAATTTTATTATTTGTTTTTTATTTTTAGTTTTATAGCATTATTTTTAAGGGTTGGCAAAATTATCTCGCCAAACACCGCTTTTCAAAAATTATATTTTTATTACCAGCATTTATTTTTGATATTAATGCAGTTTAAATTGAGAATATCCAAAGTCGCAGCGATTGTCTCTATTTTCTGGTAATAATTTTTTTCTTTCAATAAAAATAAAATATCCAATTGATTTGATTTAATGTTTTTTTGTTGTTGCTGTTAATGATAAGCCGTTGGTGTTTGTATATGAAAAACTTTTAATGATATTTGTTATAGATGTTGCTGGTGGGAATGGTTGATTCGTTATTTTTTTCTAATTTATTTATCCAAAAAAGAAAAAATCAATTCATTTTCTAGACTAATTCGTTTTGTTTAAGTTGTTGTTCCAGTTGTTAAAGCGTTTGATCTTTATTTTATTTACTTGATAATTATAAAATGCCAGATAAAGTGTGATTAATTAAAATCTGCTATTTGCTTGGAAATGTAGCAAGTGAAAATGATATACGATTACAGTTTTATTTGGAAATCAATGAGAAAATTAAATACAGCCATAAAATGTCGTACATGCATGCCACAATAAGCAACTGTGAAAAATTAAAATATTTTTAACTTAATCTGTTATTTCTCAATGACAAAGCATTCAAGCGAATAGTTTAATAAAACTCCTGCTATGAAATCTAAAACTAAGATATATTGAGCACTCAAAGCTTGCCCTTCTTTGCATTTGTTTATTTCAGTTAGATATAAAAAATTATGTCTCTATTTAAATCATGGTTGTATGCGGTCACGGAGCTATACCATTTTATACTTAAAGTGTACTTTAAACATATACCGCCATATTCTTAAAAATTTATTAAAGTTAATGTTAGTTTAATGTTCGAATTTTGTATGGCATTCATTAACTTTACTAATCATTTAAGACTTCTTATTATCTTGTATCTGATGCACTTTTGAGGATCTCTACACCACTTTTATTTTTGGATATGCAGTACGTCTAAGTTTAACACATTAACCTTTTTGAGTTCCTGACTGAGTAGCCTGACTGAATATTCGATTGACGGTTTTGTTTGTTTTCCTTACAAAAGTTGCTTTTCCAACCTTTATAGAGATACTTTAATAAAATTTAGTCAAATCCTGAAATTCATTTTTATTAAGTACAATGTTTCTCTCTCTTTACAAAAAAAAATTGTTGTGTTTCATAAATTCTGAGAATTTCAACATTAATCCAATGAAAAACTTTATCAAAACTCAACCAACATCACGCTTCGTTGGATTAATGAAACAAAATTCGTTAAAAATATTTAATTTTCAGAAAATATATGTATGAAATAATTTTCTTGATGCAATGTAATAATTTCACTAAACTAGTGAAAAAGCTTCATTATTTTGACTAAATTTTTCCATCATTTGAATGAAATTATGCATTTTATTATTTTAATGAAATTATTTTGTTGTGTTGATTATTTAAATGAAATAATATCATTATTTTGAGTAAATTATTTCATTGTTTTAATGAAATTATTTTATTATTTTGTAGGTTGTCTTATTAGCTATTCTAATTTATTGACAACTCCATAATACAAATACGTACGATAGATTCTTAGCACATCAGGAAGCTTTGTAATGTTGTTAAACGCTCCTGGTATTGAACGCACACTCTTGGTTTTCAGCATTTGTTTTATAGATGCATTAAAATAAGAAAGAGTACAATAATAACAGCCGCTTTTGGTTCACAACTGCTGAAATAAGTACAATCTAAAACATTACTTGAAATTTACGATTTATTTCAAGACTAGCTTCAGGCAAGCCAACAACATCATGATTTTTTCTGATGTGCATTGGTGTGTCATTGTTTGGATTGTTATTGGACTGTTAAAGTGATGAAGGCATAGCACTGATCACTTTAGCAGTGCCGGTAGAGATTAGTACTGACATATCGTATGCACATCACAGTATCCACCGCCCCTTCATCGGTATTGTAGCAGAATCGCCGGCGAAGTAAAAGAACTAATAAACGTCTACACAGCTTAAAGCAAACTAATGCATCTACTTCACACCAGAGCTCTACAAAATTTCAAAAAAAAGCGCAATAGCAGAGCTTAATATTTCTCCCCTACTTCAGCACCTCTTCTCTCTACAAAGAAGGTAACACATTATTTAATTAATTTACTGGTAGGAATTAATTGCCTGATTGTGTTACTTCTCTATAAAAACAAAAAAATGCAATGAAATTTTTCATCAAAACTGTGAAATTAGTTTCATTGAAATTATGAAATTTAATAAATTAATTTTTTTATACATTTTTTAGATTTTATTTTTCAGGCTTTCTTTCTAAGTTTCCATTAAAACATTTTGTCAAGCTTAAAGGTGTTTCCCTAAAAAGACCAATGAAACTCTCTATGAAAACTTCTATAAAAGCTAACGAAGTAATTCCAATGAAACTCTTTCATAATATTCGCGAAAATTTAAATACATGTACTGTGAAATATTTCATATGTGAAAAAAATCAAACGAAATCGTTTTATTCGATTCATGAAGCGCAATTCTTTTAGTGTAAACATAGATTGGAGTATAATGTGACAAGTAAGCTGGTGCAGTAATAGAACCAGCGAGACTCTGTAATAACCAAGTATTGCGCTTACCGGACAAAACTTGCAAAAATGTGTAAACAAAAAAATATATTTATCAAAAAAAAAAAAAATATAAATAGTTAGCTACAGTAATATCTCTATACTAACAATATTTATATACGTACATCAATACTAAATAATAAATCATTGAGTACTTTACGACACGAGTAAGTTGAGTAAACAGCATTTAAATTTATATATAAATATTTTTCTAATTAAGTATTGAAAGTCTACAGCTTATTCCTATTAAAAAATAAAAAGTTCTAATAAAATATTTACACAAGAGCGATGAAAAATAAATAAGAGTATAATAAAAACAACAGTTAAATAAGAAACAAAATAACTGTGTATTAAAACTAGTTACTAGACAAAACTTTAGCTATAATACTCAAATATTCTGAACAGTTTTTATAATTCATTCAGAGCAGATGTTGGTTGCTACGTCTTAGACCACACAATACTAAGAAAACCATACTTGGTACCAAAGGAAATTGCAAAAATGTTTCGGCAATTTCTAGTATAGATAATAATAAATGCGATAATTTTGCAAAAAATTTATTCGCTGTAGCTAGTGATAATCGATAATTTTTATTCCATAGCATTATTCATATTCTCGAATATTTAAAAAAGTTATTATCCTAATGATTATGATTGAAATATCATTTTCAAATGTTTTTAACTTATAAACATCAGCTGTATTTTATAGTTTTACTGCCAATTTACTTGACATTCCACAACATTCCAAAACCATCCCAACGTAGAACAGATATATGTATCTATGTACGTATACTTATATACATATATTACGGTGGGTGTCAAATTGTTCGGGTCAGAAAAAAAGCGAAAGGCGTGTAGCAAGAAACGAAATCAATGCAAATTTCTAAGAAATTACCCTAAGAATTTAAGGGTCTAAAATTATTTTTAACCAAACAACGCATTGTAAAATTCTGTACTTTATCCTATCCGATTTTGATAAAATGTTGTACGAATGGGTAAGGGCCAAAATTTTACTTTTATTGTTTGGTTATAAATGTTTTACCCAATGAAAAACTTAAATTTCGATGCCTCTCGGCGGGAGCTAGGTTTTGATTTTAGACTCCTAGTTTCTTAAGGTAATTTCTTAACATTTTATTTAGATTTAATTTTTGCTAGATGCCATTTCACAAAAACAATTGATCGACCCTAATGTGCATACATATAAATACTCTATACATATACATAAATACACAAAAACTCATACAAATTCTTCTGTTTGCTTAGCACAACACATTTTTTCTTTCGCAACTATTTATACGTTCGGTATTCTTGGAAATTGAATCTTGTAAACTGTCAATCAAATAAAATTTTATAGATTCAGTATTAGCTAGGTGTAAAATAAATTAAATTAATTAAAGGAAAACACCTGTTACAAAGAATAAAACCGACAAAGCATTGGCTTTTCCGGTTTAGTACGCATTAGGGTCTCACTCCAATATTGTTTGCTCAATTAATCAAACAATTAAAATTCAGTAATGTTTGATCAAATAAAAATTAAAAAAATATAGCATCTGTCAGAGGAGCTAACGTCTATTAATTAGGTAAGTGCGATTAGTCAATTATTCAAATAATGTGACTAACCGATTATAAATTCGATAAATAAAAATATTTTATTATTCAAATTAATGATATGATTATTAAGGTTTTTTGAATAGTCAATATTTTCAATAATTAAAAGAACGACCGAAATCAATTTTTAAATAGCGAACCCGAACCGATAAGTAAACATTTACTCTAATCTGATACTTACTGAAAATTCCCCCTTAATATGAATTGATTTCGTTAGATTTTACTCACAATTTTAATGAAATATTTATAGGCATGTGCGATTAATCGATTAATCAAATTTTTGAAAATTGTGATTAATCAATTAATCGATTAATCAAGAATCCTGACAAATCAAAATGCTGATTAATCATATAATTTAAAATTTGATTATTGAAGATGAGGATTATCTGATTACCCAGCTGAAAAAGTTATATATGAACCATATATTGGGGATATATGAATATATATGTATATATATGAAGTCATATATGGAAATGTATAGTATCATTTTTGAAACGAATTTTCATATATGAATAGATATATGGACCCAGATATGAAAAGTTGTATAATAATATGCACTCATATATGGGACCAAAATTTCAAAGTGAGACATGTATAGATTCATATATGAAAATACCTTGCAATATATGAAGCCACACATATGTGTGATAAAATATGTATGTATGTAATTGAAATTTAAAATTTTGACTTTTCAAAACAAAAATATAAAATAAAAATTTATTAAAGTAAATGTCAGGCATACGTAAGTTAAAAAAAAAACTATAATATTTATGCCGAAAGCAACAACATTTTGTCATTTTATGAAAAACTCTTTAGGTTTCGTCAACATGCTTTAATGTATACTTAAAGATCTTGAAATATTACCCTTACAAATTAAAAAGAATTATAAAAGTTTTAGTTCTTGAACATAACAATTGCAATGAAATGCATTTAATAGCTTAAGGGCTAGTGCTACAAATGGGCAATAGTTAAAGGCAGAATTTTGTAGGGCGGATAAACAGTTTATCTTTGTTACAATTTACTTTAACTAAAAATGAGCGATAAGTTAAAGGCCAGTTCATCCGACCTGGAAAATTAAAGTAACTTTGTAATAATGACAAACTGTTTATCTGTCCGATAAAATCCTACCTTTAGCTATTGCCAATTTGTAATAATGGCCCCAAATGAACAATTTCATTCCATTTATAAAAGACAGATGTGCAAAATTGGGGTAACTTTATCTCCCCATAAACTGAGTCCCCGATATAAATTTTTAAAACGCCGATACACGTGTAGTTTTATTTTGTACCCACTACAATATTATATTGCTAAGAAAGTAAATATCTATATAAATCTTTTTTTTTTAAATTACAATCTTTTAAATATCATGGTGTTTAACTGCAACATTAACGTACACGATAACAACGATACGTCCAGACGCAAAAAAAAACATTATTTTTAAATGGAATAAGTACAAGTGCAACATAACAAAAAACATTAAGCAGCAATAAATACTCGCATGTAAATCCTCTTTGATGTAGTATTATTGTTAAAAAAGAAAACCTCAACTAGCAATAATACAAAGTAATGCCAAGAGGCATCGTTAACATTATTTAAATACAAAATTTTATGTTTGTGTTCAGATCTTGATGATTCGTATACTTTTTATATCGATTTATTTGATATATAAATAACTTTGAACTGACAAATATGTTAATATCATTGAGTGCTCTAGAAATGTATACAGAGAACGTGATCATTGAAGAAATACTAGACCTTAATCCGCCATAAAGGGCACTAAGTTCGAAAGCAAAGTTGATGTATTAAATACTTGATCAAGCCATGTTGGCTCTCGAATAAACATGATGACGTTGTTAAAGCTTACGCTGACGTTTATGACGTTGGTTAGCTAAAAATAAATAAATAAAAATATACGAAAACAAGTTTTCAGTGTTTTTACTTCCACTGCAAACAATTTAGGTGATGCCGCCAACTCCAACGATGAAGGCAGCAATGACAAGAAGAAAAAAAAGCCGGGTGAAACTTGTTAACTTTGAATTTTTAAAATTTAAATTTTGTTAAAACAAATGAGTTTACAACAAAAACATCTTTGATGGTTTTGCAACGAAGCTTTTACAGCATCAAAGTATTCTTTTTGTTTATTTTGTAAAACTTTAAGTGCGCTACATCAGTTTGAACGAACATAATAGTTTTTGAAGATTCCTTGTTAAGAACTAAAAATCTTCTCATTATCATAAATATATATTTCATGGCCATTGTGATCAATGAAGAAATATATAAATTAATATGAATTTAACAACATTTTCATGGACGTCGAGTAGTTACATTTCTGTCGAAGCCAATGAACTTTTATTTTTAAAGTAACTGCTTCAAAATATTTATTTAATTAATTTTGTTGGCTCTTAAAATCTCCCCAAGTTTAAAAAAATGCCCCACATTGTTTTATTTCTCTAAAAAAAAAAACATCACTGCCTGCATAGGGAATAAAAAATTCGCCTTAACCCTGAAACTTCTTTAACAACTTATCTGCAAATGTTCATCGTAGCAGTGATAAACAACTTTAATGATCAGCGGTAGCCGGTTTAAAATGTTAAAAGATAAAATAAATATGTTTCCTTTAACGATATCGATTCACTAAAAGGTATTTATAATTAAATTTTAATTAAAATTTAATGAATTTATAAACATTTTTGTGACTTGTTAAAACGATCATGGATCATGTCTTTAATTTAGGTCATCGCTGTAATTATAAAAGTTGTCTCAAGAGATTTTTAATATGTCTCATTTGCAATCAAGTGTACGAGTAAAGTTATTGTGTGATTTTTTTAATAATAAAGAATTGTTTTTCAGCTAAAAGTAGGGACCACACAGACAAATATATTAAAAGAATTTTTTGTCCATTAAATGAAAAATAAAAAATAAAAACAAATTAAACGAATATTAAGGCATTAACTTACAACCCGAAATCAGAAGCATCAATACAACGATAAAAAAAATGTCATAAAAAGAGCAAAAACCCAGACAGATAAACAAAAAAGTATCTTTGAAATACATCTGTACGTACTCGTTCGTACTTACTTGTTTACTATACGTGCTTATAATTTGCAATAGCCGACACTTTAAAGGCACTCAGTTACACACAATTATAGGCATAACAAAAAATAACAAACAATTGCAAAGAAAAAATTAATAATATATAAAAAGAATGTTGAATTTACAAGCTGACAAATAGTTTTAACAAAAAAAAAAACTATTAATTTGAAAAAAATATATATTTCACAAATTGTTCTTATATGCGGGTTTTGAAATAAATATCAAGCAACTACATCATCCAAGTTCTCATTGCATGGACCATTGCACAGTGGAGCTGTTCATAAAATAAAATATATTAAATATGATAGTAATCGATTTAGAATATGAAATACCTCTTCTCTCTCTCACAGATTACGCAAGAAAGCATGCTAAGTGACTTAACCAAAAGGTGTAAAAAAAAATTGTTGAAAAATTTATTGAGAACAATTAAAATTAAAAATGTCACTGATATTAATATATATTAAAAATGTCACTGATATTTATTAGGGTCTATCGTTCGTATTTATATCGTTGAATTGCTAATAAGCTAAAATAATCGAATAATAACGTTAAATAATTTCATTTAAACAATGAAAAAGTTCATTAAAATAATAAAGTAAGTTTATTAATATCAGGAAATAAATTCACTAAAATAATGAATAGCTTCATAAAAAATATTGGTGGCTATTCTGGAATACGCGTCGACTTAGTGAAAGTTACATATAAAACAAAAACAAAATAGCACAAATCTAAAAAAATTGTTTTTGTTTATCATACAAAACTTACCGTTTTTAAAAGAGAGAGCAACGCCTTTAAATTCTCGCGCTTATTTCATATTAGAAATGTAATGAAAAAAAAAAACAATTGGTGAAACTTTGTTTTTGTTTCAATGCAAATTCTCACTTCTTCGACGCGTTTTTTAGAATAGCCACCATTAATTTACTTAATATAACTTTTAATCTTTTATTTGCAGTACAGTATTGCTTATCCACACATAACAGTTATAAAAGGCAAATGATTGGATGCATTTGCTGAAATTTTTTCTGAAATAATTGCTGCATTAATTCAACGACGCATGACGTTGGTTGAAACTTCATGAACTTTTTCATTAAATGAATGAAAAAATTTACAAAATCTATGAAGAAAATTATTGCAGTGTATATATTTGTTTAAACTCTTAGGGCTAATAAATCAGAGCAAGTTAATCTCTCTTTTTGGTTTAAAATGTGTTTAAACCAGTAAATCTATAAATCAGTAAACGTATAAACTATATATTAAACGCATTAAATTGGTCGTTTAAACTAATAATACAAGCCATATGTTTTGATCGATATCCTACCACAAACCAGCTATTGTTTAGAATTATCGTGGTGCTGGCACTTGCTTATTGCTTAAACTAGGCATAATACATGGGTAAGTGATCTAGTGCTGCTGCGCTTAAACTACATTTAAATTTTAGTATAGTTTAACAAAAATAGCGCTTAAACGTTCATTGACTTATTAGCCATTAGTGATACTCCAAACCTTCCACCATTAATACTTTAAGTTTGACTAAAATCAGACTCACAGCTTAGAAGTTACATATTTATTAACATTTATATTTCAATCGGTTCCACTGTACATTGCAAATGACGTTATTATATAAAGAGCCGTGTCTGTGTCTTGTTGTTTATTTTTTTCTTACCATTTGATTGAAATCATTCATATAACTAAGCATCCGTTTGTTTATTGCATTGGATTTTCATGTTTGTTTGTTTCGTTAGCATCTTGTTGCAATTGGTTTTATCTGAAAGTGTATCTGTTCAAAAACACCTTTTAGTAATTACTCGCTAGCAAACGCATCGGATTACAATTATTTTTGAAAGATGAATAGAATAAACCGGCACATTTAGGTTGGTACACCAAGTCAAGAATTCAAAAGAATTTTTTTAAGTTTTTTGCGCTTTTGATTTTGAAGATGAAGTTTTTTTTATTTTATATGTTTACAATATTTTCTTTATGACAAGAGCTACAACTTTGCCTTAGAGAGTAAATAAAAATTCCGGACGGTTTGAAAGATATGAGCCTAAGAAAATGATCAGTTTTTTGCAAATATGACACCGAGGCCCCAAATCTTTGGGGCCCATAAAAAAAAGTGCATGACTTGGGGCAAAACTGGGAGACACGGGTCTTTTTTTTTGGTCTTTTATCATGTAGTGGTGTCTGTTATATTTCCATAACTTAAAAAATTACACACAGTGTTATATAATTGGTGTTAATTAAATAAACATAAAGATGTAAAAAAATAATTGATATTCTTAATTACATTGATAGAATATTGGCAATGCATATCGTCTTATGTTTATAAGCGACGTGCATATGATGAATTCTCAGTGTCATCAATATTAAGACGAGGTCTCATATTGCCTGTTCGCTTAAAAAGTGTTTTGAGTATGCATGTACGGTTTTAGATTTTACTATTAGTTTTGTCATAATAATAATGACGAATGCATATAAGTACATGTCAGTAAGCGATGTCAGTTTTTTTCAACTTTTTGAAGATTCTTTTTAAAACAAAAATCTTAAATTTGTGGTCATAACCCTTAACCGCCTAAGCCGAGTTAGGGCATAGTTAAATTTTTGGTGTGATGGACTCCAATCGTGTCTAAATGAAATCGCTACCAGTTTTTTAAGTATGTACGTTTTTTAAGACGACAATTATCTATAAATAAGTTGAAGAAAAGCAAAATAACGACTGATTGGAAGCGAGTTTTTGGTACTTTCAACAGCTCTCCAGAAAAAATTTTATATCGACTTAAGCGGTTAAGGCTTCTGACCACAGAAATAAAAAACCAAATTTGTTTTTAATAAAAATTGCAGACATTTGAACAATGATTTTCTTTTTTAGTTATTTTCCTGTTAATAATGTACAAAATTTGTCACTTGATGATGTCACTTCAGTCATGATATAGATGACACATAAACTATTACAAAACTGTATGATCACATTTCTCATATCACACAATTATGATAAAATATCCGAAACTTGTTTTTTCATTTATTCGACTATACGCAGTAAAAAGCTATGGAATTTTATTTTAGTCTAGAATAATGGACAGCCTTGAGGCATACAATTTTAATACACATTTTTAATGTGTGCCTTCACATATTAACAGAAAACTTTTGAATTTAACTTCCAAAGAAAAAGTTCTTTTCGTAAGCGCAAAATGTATATCTTAAGAAACATAATATTTTTTCCAATTAGCTTTCCCTTTAGCAATGATTTATTAATGCTTTATTACAATTTAAAGTAACATTTTTGGTTAGCTAAAAGAAAATTAATAAATAAAAAATGGCTATAAGGAACTTATAAAAAGGAATTTATATTTTACATTAAAAAAAGAAAAGTGTCCTCAGAATATTTAAGCTTATTTATACTTATTTAGTAATTTCCTTGATTTTTTGCCTGAATAATTTCCTACTTTCTCTTATTATTCTTAATTTCAATAATTTTTAAACTCAAAAAAGTACCAAACAAAAGAACAAAGATTAATGTATAATTTGGTCTGTTTGTATAAACTTTTTTTAAGAGTAACAAACTCAAACATGAACTGAAAATAGCCTCCAGCTAAAAAGTTTTTAAGTAGAGTATAATTTGCCATATGTATTATTTCTCATAATAAAAAAAAAGTTGCTTGGTTTCATTTGATGGCTTAGTTTGAATTGGTTGCGTACTCGCACAATTGCCTAGAGGAGGGCGGGTTGGCATGTTGAAGGAGGTTTCAGTTGGTGTCAGAGTGGTTGGCTTTATTTTTGTTACATTGCATTTAAGTTTTAGACTCTTAAAGACTCTGCCGCCATAGCTGCTGGGCAAGCAAGATGTTATTATTGCTGCTTAAAACAAAAATACAAATATTTTTACCAGTGTTAAATTGTAGTCACATAAATATTTCAAACCGATTTTTCATTTTTATAAATACTTGTATTGCGATTTATAGTTTTTTTTTGTTCATGAAGCAAATGGATTTAATACGAATGGGATTTTCAAACGCATTAATAAAAGGAAAAATAGACAAGTTGTTTTATGGCTTTCATAACACAAGAATTTTTAATTTACACTTGGTAAGATTGATTGTATTGGCTTGATTTCAAACGCAAAAAAAAAACATAAAAATATGTTTTAAAAAATCCAATAAGTATTTGGGGCACTCCATGCCAAATCGGCCAGTTTGAGACCCGACCTTC
Organism: Panzeria rudis; assembly: GCA_956483635.1. Classification (NCBI taxonomy): domain Eukaryota; kingdom Metazoa; phylum Arthropoda; class Insecta; order Diptera; family Tachinidae; genus Panzeria; species Panzeria rudis. Next base: position 154,342,049 of record OY101449.1, on the reverse strand, counting down.
ATCGATTTCTTTAATTTTCGGATATGTTTTGGCACGTATTAAACGCAATCTCTATACCTATTTTCAGTATTTTACCACCAGGGATTTTTCAAAAATTTTAGCAAAAAATTTTAATTACCCAGCAAAAACTTTTGTCATTTTTGTAATCGGTAGTACTTTATTAATGGGCTACAAAGTAATGAGTGGTGCTTATTTATCTTATTACTATGCTTTAAACTAGAACTACGACTTAGTTTTCAATAAAATTAGTACGTATTTTTCTTATTATCTAGAAGTAGTTACAATTTGCTGGTATGTATTAATAAAATAAGTAGACAACCACTTTTTGAGTTAACATGTGTTTGTATACGAAAACTGAGTGGGTGAAGTTCTTGTCTTCATATCTGCACGAGCACAGGTTCGCTTCCCAGTTGGGTCAAATAAATAAAAATAAAAAAATATAAATAAAACATAATGCGTATAAAATTTTTTTAAATTTTAATTTGTTTATTTGACTAGTTATTTTTTAGCTTCAAGTAAACCCAATAATTACTCGTTAATTGTTGTGACAATCTAAATACATTTGTAAGGGGTACCACTTATTTTTTGGACTTCTCAAAGCAAAATAAGTAGTTATCGAGTCAAATTGTAACTAGTTAAAACTTAAATCCTCATATACTTTTTTGCCTACCAGTAAGCAAAGTTTTTGCTGGGTATGATACCAAGGTAGATTTACTTACCAGGTACTCTTGATTCCACAGCTGTTGACTCATTTCTTTATTTGTGGCTGTCAATTTTTTATCAAAATATACAAGTTATGCTGTGTATGTGTCTTAATAATTTTACATTTTGAAGGAGCTGCGACTACCTGATAAATAAATCTGCCTTGGTATGGTAGCCTATATAGTAAAATATTTTTTGCTCAAAACTTTGAAAAATCTGCTACTCTATCCCTGGTAGAAGTAAAATACTGAAAGTTGGTATGCACATTGCGTTTAATACGTGCCCAAACTTATCCGAAAATTAACGAAATCGAAAGTAGCCGACTTGGCATGGAATGCCCCATGTAGAAAAAAACTTAAATCTTAAACTGGCATGTGAGCAATTAAAACTACAATGTTTTATTAACAAAAACATATTCGATTACAAAATTGTTAATTACAATGATACAATAACAAAAGTACACTATCAATAAAAAGCTGCACACATCATGGACTAAATGATTAAATGCATTTTTATATCATGTCTTTAAATGAAATGTATAATGAGGCTTAAAGTCATAGGCAAGCATTTTTTATACTACTTATGTTATTGCACTAAAAAATCTAATAGTTTTAATGGTCATCCCATTTTTTCAAGATGATTTTTAAAGTAACTAACGTGACAGGTCATGAGGTCAATGGAACTAAAACCAATTGACCATACTGTGTTTTTAAAAGTGAAATAAAGTCAAGAAAAATTTTGCAAATAAAATTATTGACTTTATTTCACTATTCAAATAAAAATAACGTCAACAGTGCTTAAAGTATGTCGGGCTTAAATATTTTTTCTCTCAGTATATCGAAAAGTGGCTTCGCTGAGCAAGAACTATTACATAGCCGGCCTTCAGCAGGGCTTTAGGATTTTTTCCTCTCGGTATATCGAAAAGCGGCTTAGCTGAGTAAAGAGTTTTGCTTAACCGGCCTTTGGCCGGGCTTAGGGGTTTTTCCTCCCAGTATATAATAGTGGTTTCGCTGAGTAATAGCTGACCTTTGGCAAGACTTAACGATTTTCTTATTTTGTTTAAGCGAATGGTGGCTTCGCTGTGGTAAGCTTTTCTCTTTGGGCAGGCTTATGGGGTTCCTTCTCTTCGCTTGTCGAATAAATATATCCCACTAGTAAAGACAGGCAGAAAATCTTAGCACAGCTAAGCCCCTTCTCGATATACTGAGCAGAAAAAGCCCTTAGACCCGGCGAGAGGCTTGATATGCAACAATATTAGTCAGCGAAACCGCTTTTCGATATACCGAGAGGAAAAACCCCTTAAGCCCGACCGAAGGCCGGCTACTTAGGGGATCTTTAGTGATAAAAAATATTCTTAACATAAGTAACTAGAATGAAAAAAACTAATAAAATATGGCTTTTAATTGATACCAATATTGACTTGGTATATTCAGACTATTATTCAATATGAAGTATCGCGATGCTAAGCAAATTAAAGATTTGAAAGTACAAAAAAGTCAATTGTATGGTAATAGCTGATATTTCCTTAATACTAGTATCCACGATCAAACGTGGTAAAAGTTAACAAATGACGCTGATGATGACAGTGTAGCGGCTGTCGAAATTAATAGTATTAATCCGTTCTGCTAGTCTGATTAGATATTCTAATATTCTACTCTTAAAAATAATTTTAATTTACATTAATTCAATTTTTGAACTTCAGCCGAATAATAATAAATTTCCGACTTTAAACTTTTTTCATATTTTTCTTGAAGGCTTAATAAAAATTGTTTTGCGGGAGAGGGTTTTCTTCCAAATCGATTTAAGTAAATTTTTAATTTGTATATTACTGGCCACCTGGTGGTGCTATCTACAAATTTTGGCTGTATGTCTAATGTACATACTTAAGCATTTTCGTGATACTTCTTGCCACTCAATCGCAGACAACCAGTTTTGATTATTTTTTATTTAAACATTCTTTTCTTAATTTCTGTTAATGATCTGAAAACTTTTTAATTTACTCAACTTAAGTAAAACACGCACACACAAAAACTGGCTTATAATTATTTCAATTACATTCAATATTTTATGTAGTATGTACCCAGGGAACATTTTTTGTCGAAATGTTTAATGTCAAAAAATATCTGACATCAATTTTTAACAAGTCTTTTATTTATGCTACTCACCACTCATAATAAAAAATGCAACACCGTGCGTCTGCATATTGTTTGATATTTATATATGTAATAACTTATATTTATATATGTAATAACTCTCATGGGGAGCTCTCAAAAGCGGCAGAAACATTTATAGCACATGAAGATTTGCACAAGTCTTAAAATTTCTTGATTAAATGTTCGAATTTTATATGGCTTTTCTAATTAGTTTCTAATTTAATGGCAGACTTTATCGGTATTAATACGATTATATATTGGAACAATCGGAAGCGACTTGCTTGTATGTGGAAAAAAGCCACAGCGGAACAATTAAAAAAATTATAGATTTTTTTTCAAAGATTTTGGCGACATTGTTTAGACCTGTCGAAAGTTTTAGAATTTTTTCAGAAGGCTATTCTAGAATTCCTATAGTTTCTCTCAGATATATCGAAAAAGTTTTCAAAACTTCCGCATATAAAGAGCTGATCTCAACCACTTGTGAGTACTTTTTCTTACCGACTTCGGATACGAATTCGGCAACTTGTGCAGTCTTTTTGAACACATTCGTACAAAATTCGCAAAAATTTTCGTTGGGTAGACATCAAAATAAAAATAAAAAACAAATAAGTATGTATACAAAAACAATTCAGCTGAATTAGCAGCAATCCATATAATCATAATAATAATAAACATGATTATAAAAACGATTCTTGTATATTTTACGAATCATTAGCACTTCATTATATTTGTAATACAATCAAGTGATTTCTTTATAAAAGTACCAATAAGGAGTCTCGTCTAAGGCTAACATATCTATTTTCAGCATTCAAGTCATTTAACTGTTTTTTTTTCAATAAAACTTTTTCTGATCTCACATGTGTCATGTGTATTAGGTGTGCTACAAGAAAATTATCAATAACTATGATGTTAATGTGTTGATTAATATATATTTATTTTCCTATTACAAAGTTAATTGCAATAATTTAGCTCTTTCATAATTATTAACCATATAAAATCCGTGTAAATTTACATTATTAATAAAAATATTGACAATAATAACAATTACAATAAATATGACTCAATATATGTATGTGTGAATGCGTATGTATCAGGGCATATTTTTTCGGAACTTAATTATAATGTACATTTTTTTTATCGACGCAACTTGAATGTGCGTATTTGTATATGTGTGAACCAGTGATGAGAATTGAAGTTTACAATTTCGGGCCGAGCTTGACTCGAAATAGTGAAAAAATGACTTAAATAGGGCCAAACTTACATTTCATATATATAAGTAAAATGTTAAGCCATTTAATTTCCATGATGAATTCCCTGATATCTTACAATTTTCACTTCGCGATATCCCTGATGCTATAATGAAGACGTCTGCTGAGCCACCGAAGCTTATGGCATTGCAATCTTGGGCAATGGCAGGTAAAATGCTCAATCGTTTCTGGCTCCTCTTCATCCTACAGAAATCTGGAATGCCAGTTTCCCAAACGCTGCTTCTCGCTCTGACCGAGCAGTGACCAGTCAACGCACCTATCAAGACTCTTAGCACCTTCCTATTCATACCCAGTAGTAATCTAAATCTTCCTAAGTCAAATTTTGGCCACATATCACTCTAGACTCTACAATGCTCCTTTTTGGCAGTTTTGTTTCTCGCAACATTGCAGTGACCAGTAATCCAACATAGTCTGACATTATATATGTATGTATGTTCATAAGTAAATTGAAGGCTCTTCTACAGACACTAACTAGTTTCGATTTGACACTGTGTCCCTTCGAAGCTTTTAGCGTCGCCTGACTGTCGACGTTTTCATTACAATGTACAAAACGGTCCAAAAAAAGAACGAGTGTGCCACAGTGCCAGGCAATATCTAATAGTGTCAAAAATGGCACAATTGTGCCACATTTCCCATCACTGGTCTGAACATGTGTAAATTATTTGTTTTATTATCGTAATAAATTATGGACACAAATTAATGATCAATTGACACATGCTGTTATCTTGCAATCAAATAGTATGAGTGAGCATTAATAGAATGTTTACAATAAATAAAGAATATCACGCTTTTCAAATGGTTCTTAATTTAATAGAACTTTAAAGATTTATTTATACAAAATTATGATTAGTAAAATTGTATTAATACTAGCCGCTGCCAGGGTGTTTCTCCACCTCATTGTTGTGAAGATATAGGAAAATTAATAACTCAATGTTTTGGAATGCAGCAATTTAAAGTTGAGTGTTGTGTTTTTCTTCCGAAGGGGCTTGTTTGAATTTGGAATGATTTTCCGTCCGTCATCCTACGTCAAATTTGGTTGATAAACAGACCGGTTTCGGTTCAAGACTTATGGAAAAAGTAATATTACAAGTAGCTAATCAAAGACAAATTTTACAGGCGAGAAAGCAGAAAATGTAAAAAAACATTAAATCAATAGAGGTATACTCTCAAAGGCATACTAAGTTTTATGTGTTAAGAGTTATAAAATTGTTGTTGAGCTTTTTTTTTATATTTAAAACATTTGTTTAACCTTTGCTAAACTTTAACACATACATATGTACATCCGAGACAACAAGTTGTAGACTCTTGCGAATATCTTTTATTTCAATAACAAACTACGTATAACTTTTCACCATTAATCTTAGAACATAAATAGTTTATATGTAATTTTTTATCGATGTTAAAAAAGTAAACTTCCCATCTAACGAGCTTTTATGTAATTTATGGCCAATTTTGTTTTTATTTTTTTAAATCAAAACATTTTCTCTTTGCTTTAATATTGAAAACAAAATTACTTAGTTTAACTTCCACCTGGAATTCCCATTCGAAAATTGTATATATCCTCCAAGGTATAAATTGACATTTCTCACAAACTTTATAAAGTTTATAAAGTTTATAAAGTTACTTATATATATTTTAAAACTTCTTCTTGGCACATAACAAAAATACATTGAAATAAATTTAATACATAATTTCTTTGTCAAATAAACATTAACAAGCTTGTTTTCTACCTTGCCATAAAAACTGTCTTAACTATACTATTTCACTTTTATGTCCTATACCCAAATTCCAACATTGATGGAAATTGTGACATGCACAAAAACGTGCTAAGATTTCTTTATATTCTCTTTAAAACAATAAAAAAATTTCTAGTATTTCTCAAGACTTTCGAAAAGGTTAAGGATTAAATTGGCAGCCAGGCTAGCAGAAAGGAAGGCAGATATTGAAATGAAAAAAGAAACATAACAATAATTTAAAACTTTTTCTTCGGCGAGGATTTTCGTAATTCAAGGATATTTTTATCTTTATGGTGTGAGTTTTGTGTATGTGTGTGTGCTAGAATTAAAGTGACACAGTTACATTGTTGTTATTTAAAAAATAAATATTTTTATTTCTTATTTTGGTAAATTATTTTGTCATCCTTCTTCTGATAGGGTAACTTTTCGAGAGAGTATTCGAAGAAGTTTATAAAATCACAAAAAACTTTAATATTGTTTTTACTCTTTTCCTATACAAGATCGCAGGATGTAGTGCTAAAACCGCAAGGCCGTTAATATTAGCATTATGTATTTAAAATATACTGCCTCCAATTGAGATATTACCATACTAAAACTCACGAATCTTCTAAGCAAAAATCTTTCCTTTCTTCCTTACTCTTTAAATTTTTTACACCCTGTTCAGAGATACGCCTTAATTGCGCAATTTAAAAAATTTACACAATTAAGGCCTTAATTCAACTCAATTTACCAATTAATAAATTGAGCAATTAGTACTTAATTGTTTCATAACTTGAGTAGAGTTCAATAAGCAATCCTTTCTGACAAGTATGTTTACTGCGAAGTATATTCACTGAGAAGCAAAAATTGCATACAGTGCCAAGGCCATGGGATAATAAGTATACAGATGGCAGTATAACGTCAGGTGATTATATTTTGCTCTGATAATTTTGTGCATAAGCTACGTCAAATACGTGTATTTTTTGACAACCATTATCTAGTTTTTGTTTTATTGTTGTATTCGTTGCCCTTATGTGGCAAGTCAAATGCTAATTGAGTAAGCTTAATTTACTATGTGTGAGCACTAAAATTAATTGCTCCAATTAAAATTAAATTGTCTCCATTAAAAATCCATGTCTGAACAGCGTATAATAAATATCCTCTTTTTATTCTTTTGACAGTCGTTATTGATTCCTAGTATTGTAATTTAAAAGCCCAGCAAATAACACTAAAGCAATAATTTTCAACTTTGAATAAATATGGTTCAATATTGAAATAAAAAATTTCAACATGACTAGACTATCGTTAATATTTTTTATTGAATCAATATGGCTGTTATTGTTTTTTTCTCTGGGTGTAGTTTCAATGAGTGCCAAAGTAATGAATACTACTTATTTACTTATTTCCTCATTATTTCCTATTTTTTTCACATGCTTTCTTTATTTCAAAGGACTTTTACCACCAAATTGGCCCTGCGCTTTTAATTTGGATTCGATATCTGGTTGTCCGCCTACACCTTTCGTCTAAATTTTTTTATGTTTTGGAGCCGGATTTTCTCGCAAGAAGTTTTAATGCAAAAGAAGATATTATGAGCTTCGACCAAGCTGACTACAGTTTTATGACTAGTTTCTTTATACTTGTGAGTTGTTCTAAAAATAAGTTAAATCCACAACAGGAGGCGACTTCAACTGTGTTTGCACAATTTCATCGATAAAACAATAAATGAAGCCCCTTTGCTTTTGGGCAATTATCTTTCTTTCCTCTAGCTGTTTGGTACTAGTGTTGTTTTTGCCACTCAAGTCAATTTCTTTAGCTATTTTTGTGTTTTTTTTATTTGGCATAATGCTCGCAGGATGCTAATAAAAACAATATTTGTTATTCAAGAATGGCTTCACCAGCTTAATAAAACAAAAAGCAAGAAAATTAACCAGGAAAATAAAATATTTGTTCATTATGATGATGGCAAAATTGAGGTGTATCCTACAGTGAGTGTAATGTGTGTGTTGAAAGAACTTCCTCCTGTGTGTTCAAGTGTTTGTGTAAGAGTCGATGTGGTTTCTTTTGTAGTACAATGTAAGCCGAAATGTTGACAATCATTTATCTTCATTTGAATTTACCAACAAATTTTATGTTTTTGCAAATATCATTTGTTAGCCAATCGATGACGAAAGTAATTGACAACAACAATTAATTGACATCAATTAATTTCTTATGGAAAATCAAACAGTGACCATTCGAGCTACATAAAAAAGAAAATATTAAAGCATTTATCATTCATTTAAATTTGTCTGTTCAACACAATGTTTTATTGATCTTTAAACTTTTAATTGGCATCTAACAAAATACATTATTCTGCTAAGGGAAAAAAGTTTTATTTACAAAAGTTTTATTTATAAAACTTTTTGTTAAAATTAAACTTTTGCATTTCCATTCCAGGTAAATCGCCCAAAGAAGATATTTTGCCTGCCCAACTACCCTAATAACAAATAAAGAAGTTTTTTATTAAACGCGAGGCAAATGGTGGTAGTATCTTTTGATTTGTGACATTTTAAACTTTTTTATTGTAAAGTTTTTTTGATGCTTAATAAAGCTCAAAATCGATTACATTTAAGCATTCCCATAAATTGATATTTCCAAATACATAATAAAAATGCTGAATACAAATTTTGTTTGTGGAGAAACATTAATATTGAAAGCCCATCAAATGAAATTTCGCAGGAAAGAGCACGCTTAAGTTTTTATGTGGGATAAAATAAGGGCTAACGTAAAATTATTTAACTAAACTTTAAGTGATTTAGTGTTCGTAGTATATACAAAGAATTTGTTTAATTCATTTACAGCAAAAAAACTCATCGGAGGACAAAAAATCCTCAGTTACCTTTCAGGGTTAACATTAGTCAATTTTCTGAGCTTTTATTTTCAAAGATATAGTATCCTGAATGATTACATATTAGGCTAAGGTTCGTAACGCTATATTCAGAGAGTATCAGACAGGATTAATATTTCAAGGAAAAAGGGAAAAATCAACTTGATTTTTCAACCTACTCTGCAGAACATAGGAATGCCATTCATTCAACTATTCTACAACTCTTTTAAAGATCCACAAAGTAAAGTGGTTACTTACTATAAATGCACTGTTCGCTTAGATTGAATATGTATTTTAAAGCTTGATATCTTAAGCTAGCTTTTTTTTAACAAAAAAGGATCATCATTTGGGATGCAAGTAGGCCGAAACTCTTTATTTCAGCTTCACCAACAAACCTGTCACACCAAATCACGTTTGCAGCCGTTAAAATAATTTTTTTAGGTAGTTCACATATAATAAATTCTGTAAAATGCGACTTTGACTCGCACACGAAAGGTTACGTATGCATACCGTATACATATATCCCGTTTTATCGTTTTGGCAATTTTTGTTTGTTTTTTGGGACTTTTTAATTTTAACGTATTTCTTTCGTCTTGGAGGTTTTTCCTTTGCTTTCACGATTTTAGTTTTGACAATTTTGTCGTTTTGGTGCTTTTTCTCGTTTTAGCGCTTTTTTATTTTTTTTTAATTTTTTTCGCATTGGTATTTTTTTAGTTTTTTTGTTTTGCCAATATTTTAATTTTGACAATTTTTATTGTTTTTCTGTGCTTTTTTCGTTTTAGTGCTTTATTTTATTATTCTAAATTTTGATTTATTTTTGTTTCGTTTTAGTAATTGTTTGGTTTTTCGATTTTTTTGCAATTTTTTTTTTCTTTTTGGTATCACGTTTTTTCGTTTTGGTGCTTTTTTCATTTCAGCGCTTTTTAATTATGGTGATTGTTATTGTTTTTTTAAATTTTGGTCTCTTTTTTTTTGCTATTTACTTTATTGGATTACTTGAAGGGATAGCCTTTAATTCTTCATTTGCCCATTATTATTAATATTATTTGTCTCTAATAATTAAGATTCATAAGATACAGTTTAATTTCAAAATTACATAACTTGATAGAACACCTTTTAATTTTTAGTTAGTTTGTTTTCTTACCATTCGTTACTGTTGCTTTTATAATGCTGCACTCACTAGCTGTGAAAATTTCAAGAGTTTACCTTTTACGACTTCTAAGATACAGCTAATTCTCAAAATTTCGTAGTCAAAATTATATATCAAGTGGATGTATATTACGTTAGGATTTCAGCATGTTTCGTTGTTCGCTTTAAAAAACCCCCTTAAATTTTTAACTTTCATAAACTTTTAGTATTTGTTATTGTAGCATCCATAGTTACACATATTTGAAAATTGCAGGTCCGTATCTGTTATAGATCTCGAGATAAAAGCCTGTGACAGACTAACAATCGGTTCGAGTTCTGGAACTTTATACGACAGGTACCTGTGACTTTTACATGACGTTGTCATTTGTTATTACTAAGACAACCAAAGCCTATTGGACATATTTTAATACAAATAGCAAATTTAAGGCATATTTTAACAGTATATTTTTTGCAAATATTTCTTGATCAAGATTTTCTGCAAATGTTTACACTTATATGCGTTTTCTATTTCATTAAATATTTGCTTAATTTAAAACAATAACGCTAGCAAAACAATTGTTTATAATTCTTTTAACTACTGAAAAAATGTGAACTCATTTATAATTACCACTTTGACTCTTATAGTTTATTTTTCTGGAAATTTAAATAAATTTGTATCGTCTTTTGTTAAAAATAATACAAGCAGCTTATGTTCATTCTTTGCTTTTGTTTATTTTCACTTGATTTGCTTCATTTCCTTTTTGAGCGTAAATTTAAATAAAAATTTTATTTGAAAGAATTTGCCATAAAAATTTTACGCTTTTCTCCACAAAAAACCTTGTTTATTTTTGTGTGATTGTTACTTTTACAAAAAGTTTGCTTTTTTGGTCTCATTAAAGCTCTGTTAGTATTTGAGGAGCCCAAGCAAAGGACGTTTTAGTAGAAACAAAAATTTGCAACAACGTTTTTTACAAAATATTCGAACATTCGATACTTTAGCAATTTTTTCCACTCACTTACTCATACAATTTTGTATTCTTTTTTCTATATTTCACTTTTTGTTTTTGTTCGCGATACTGTAAACGTAATCAAAGTGCGCTTGTTAGTACTTTTTCTTTACCTCCTTTTTAGGAAGAAGCATCTAAGTTGGAGTTTTTGTATTATTTTAAATTTCCAGTACAAATACGGAAAAACAGAAACAAAAGTACGACACAAAATATCTACTTTCAAATTAGAAGAATATTTTATTTTCAGACAAACAAAGTAAAACATCTAAAATTTTTTAATGCAGGTATTTGGATTTAATATCGGTGGACATATCATCGCTGTTTTTTCTAACTGAAATTTTTTTTTAAAATGACTTAAGAATACAAATAGACTTCAATAGTCGTACTACACTTTGTAGACACATTTTGTGGATATAAATATTACCTTTATGTCTACAAAAGCAACAACTTTTTAGACGTATCTGTTACAATGCAAATAAAAATGTTCACGAAGTGTCGCAATAACACCAAATAGTGATGGATTTAGTTCACATTTTTAGAGTATTAGATTTTTTTCGATATAGCGGTAAATGTATTTACAAGAGATCAGATCTCGACGCCATGTTCCACAAAAATTTTCGCCGTAGTGTTCTGCATAAAAGTGCAGAACTCATCTTATAACAAAAGTATCTTAAAAATATCTTATATAATTAATAGGCGAGTGCCTTTTTTATGCTGCAGTTTATGATTACATATTATAGCCCATTTTGATAAAACCTATACAATTTTGCAGATATTTGATGTGCCAATCTATATTTTGTCAACATCGCTTTAGTATTTTAAGAGCTATAAGCGTTTAAATTGGTTACTAATGGCAGTCTATTCTGTCTGTTTTTACGATGATGTCCGTATGTATGTGAATATGGATGTGTGTATGTAAACCTCTCATAATACCTGGTTCACACACTTCAAGTTTTCTTCATTAAGTTTTGATTCATCTGTGAGAAAGACAGAGAAATGAATAAAAATTTCTCTACCTCTCTCGCAGCTGGCTTAAAACTTAATAAAGAAAACTTGACGTGTATTAACTAGCACTAACTTAAGAAGGACTTAACCGATTGGAATTAAATGTACGGTATTCAAAAAGTATTGACCTCATTTTGCGATATAATGAACCGATTCGATTCGGAAGATTTAAAATTTTTTTCAAAAATAACATTTTCCAAAAAGTGTTTTCCAAATAAATTCTAAACAACTAAGCCGGTCGAATCTAAAATCTTATCTCTTAAAATCATAAAACATCGTCGACTGCTGTAAATTTGATTGAAATCGGTTAAGTGGTTCGACAGATATCGTTGTCGAAATCTTCCGAAAAAAACTCTTTGTTTCAAAAACTCTATGCAATACAATATCTTGTCAAATGCATTTCTACGATTCATTTCCGTTTTTGGACTTGAAAAACAAAGGTGGCTCGCGAGATATCGTGGTCAACATTTTTGAAAATTTTTTACTTTTTTTACAGTTACTCCAAAAATCTATGGATTTTCCAGCACTTTGAGCTTGAAATTACCGGCAAGTTCTAGCGATGGCCTGCAAAGTCAACCGTGTTCCATATTTTTGATTAGCAAATATAGTAAAGGAATTCACAATGTCGTCCTAAGTGTTCTAACTGTTGTAGGTACTAACGGCATACAAAAGTTGTCAATAAAAAATATAATATGACACTGCAACTTATTTAGATCTGTTTTTATTGTGTGCTATGTGATCAGCTGAATAATTTTCGCATAAAACTATTTCTATTTTGAATTTAAATTTTTGTAGTTTAGTACCTGAATATATGACAAGGTATTCAAATATGTCGTATTTGAAATATTGTACTACGTTAGTACCAAGACATTAGTACACCTTGTGAATTCATTTAGTAAAATAACGGTATTATTAACATTACAACTGTAAAAGATTTTACGTTTCTTGTCTTAAAATTGATTTTAAGAAAATTATGTTACGCTATTTACCTCCTTAAACAGAAGAAATTTTTTGAAAATCGGATATAAAATGGCATTTTAGTCATAGTTATGGTCATTTTAGTCAAAAATTCTTGCGTGTTATTTGTTTTATAAGCATCGGAGAGTGCTATATAGGAAAGAACTCGAAAGTTCGCGGAAGATATCTTAATGAATTTTCTCACTAACAATGTTGAGATTTTACTAAATTGAATTGCAGATGCAGCCGGGATAGGAGAGCAGCATATTTTTGGTGTAGCAAAGTGTTATTAAGGAAATCTCTCTGATTTGATGCACCTTTTTATTTTAATTTTCCTCCTCTTAAGAAATAAAAACAAGTTTCATTAATAGATTTCATCATAAAAATTCTTTTCTACTTGTGAAAAAGAGAGAGGGTCAGAAAAGCCAACAGGGCAACATGTATTATTAATATTAATAATATAAATTTTAATTTGTGACCTCTTATTTAGAGGGCTAATAAATTAAGGCTTTTAAGTATAATAATTTTAATTTCAGTTCTATTAATTTTTATAGATAAGACTCCAATCATTTTAAAAACTTTCAGCGCCAACTTAATTGTGGGAATATTTCATTCCAAATAAACTGGAAAACATTTATCATAAAAACAAACGTGATCATGACCTTTTATAAAACATTTTTATTTTGGCTGTTAAAATTTTAAAATATTTGTAACTTTTACACAGGTTTGTGAAAGTATATGTATGTGTGAGTTAAGGTATGATATTTCGAGGGCTTATATTTAAATAATGCTACCTACAAACAGAACATTTTTTAAGATGGGCCAACAATTAGAGTCTTAGACCAGCCTTGCCCAAGCCTTATGCGCTTGGTGCTAATTTGTTTTTGTAAAAGCATTTAGCTATAGGTTGTGTGTTTTAATACACACATATAGCACTCAGCACTAGCAATACGAAATACACAAACAACTTTGTCTTAATTTTTTGTCGTTCTTCACTGTATAAATGCAAGTGCAAAGCATCAACAAATAAATATATGAATTATTTTTTTTTCTTTGTATGTATTGCTTTTTACAAAAAAAAAATATTGAATAAGAAACTTTTGGGCACCCCTGTTTTAGACCATCAATATTCTACAAAAATCGGAAGCCTTGTTAGGACTGTGAGTAGCGTGATATCGTGTCAACGATGCTCTGGCATCGTGTTTCACTACAGCGATTGAAGGTTTTTGTTATTATTCTCGTTTAAATACAGTAACGATATAATTTTTAATTGTATTTGTAACATTTAATAAATAAATAAATAAATTTTCTACAATATTGACAGCTTTGATTGTGCAAAACTTTAGTAATCCCATATCGAAACGATTGTTTGCATCCTAAAATAATTTTGTTGTTTGTAGATAGTATTATTTAAATATAAGGCCTCGATATAATGTCAAGTAGATCTAAAAATTAAGATATAAACACTTACACGGCCATATAGGAAAACTTGTGCACAATAAAGCAGCGATAACTCAAATTATTGCACCGGAAAATATATATATCATATTTTATTTAATATTATTGGAAATTAATTTAGAAATTTTAAGAAAAATCTAAAGCATCGTACTTTTCCTTCCATGTCTATACTTTTTAATTGAATCCGTTTACTATGATCTATTTCAATTTTGTTATATATCTTTGGTCTATCAGAATAAATTTATTAAAAATACAAGGCATCTTCTAAAGATTTGTTGAAAATATTTCTCAACTACTATCATTCTAATGCTTTAGAAATAAGTTCAAGGGCAAAAAAAATCAATTCTTATTTTTTTGCAGTGTATTTTAACTGAACTCACTTTTCATTTCCGTTTCGTTCTTCATATTGCAAATTCTACATTTGTTGTTAGAATTTATTCCAATCTGTTTTTTTTTGTTGTCATTGTTGTCTGACACTTAAGTAAATTACTTTTAATTTAACGGTTGTTGTAACTGTTTTAGTTGCTGTTGACATTTCGCTGTCGCTTTTATTGCCTTAATTCAACGGTTGTTGCTATTTGCTACAGCTGCATAATAAAAACAATCATATTTCTGCTCAACTTCCTACAAAATATTTATCCTGCTTGATACTTAGAAACAGTCAAGAGAAATATGATAGAAAATAAAATACAATAGAAAAGAGAAAACAGAACAAAGCAAAGAAAAACGAATAACGGCGAATGAAAATGAAAAAGTCATTTTAATATACACACATACATATTTTCATTGTTGATTTGAATTCTTACATGTTTAAGAATTTGCATTATTGTGAAATTTATGATGTCGACATATTTTCTGCACTACAAAAAGAGACACACAAACTTGAGATATGAACAGTTGATGTCATAACACTTGTCATTAAGCTATTAACACAAATACGAATAAGCACACACCGACACATGCATACATAAGCACACATACATGTGCAATCAGTGTCACTTAGATGGTTGTATGGAAATGGATTGTTATCTGTGGCAAGTTTTATTACAAAAAGCTAAACGCCACACATACTCGTAAGGCTAGAGATCAGTTAACTTGGTGCGATTGTTGATTTATAACAGCAGTAAAATATTTCAAGCTAAAGAAAATGTATTAATTATTTGGGCCAATTACTACTTCAGTTAAAATAATGCTGCCTTTGCTGACTTTGTCGTTGTCAGATTAATTGGCATGCAGATAATCATGCAGACTCCCAGTGAAAAATACTTAAAATCATTTGTAAGGAACTACTTTTTAGCTGTTTCCTAACTAACAATAAGTATGCATTTTCGACATCTCGGGAAGTAATTACTAACAACATCAAATTTCTGCAATCCTCTCTGCTAAAGACATTTACTCTCCCAAGTACTCTCGAATTTATTTTATGCATATGCTAGCTTTGAATCAATTCTAAAAATCGTGTTTTCTGTTTTTTCATTTAGTATTTTGGAAGCTATACGCGATTAAATTTGCTAATAATAAGTGCGCAAATAGTGTACATGCATATCGTCATATGAATTCATTAAAGCCCTGAGTTACATTGAAATAATTGTACAGGAGAAGCAAGCGAATTCTTTAATATGAAAAATGAACACATGAATAGAGGTCATGAATACTTATAATAATAATTTTACATATACGAATAGAGGAGTAAAGCTTATGCAGAGAGTCGTAATAACATTTATTTTGATACGTTGCGTCATAATCAATAAAAAAGTCGGTTTGGAATTGTTTGTTATTTAGGGCTTTTTTGAAATCATATGACGATATATTAGCTGAAAGTTAACAAAACATACACATGAGTTTGGAGATTTAGCTTTTGCAAGTGCAATAGCATTGCAACATTTTTTTTTTCTTCTTTGAATTGGTGTTGTTGTAGGACAGCAATAAAGTGCAATAAATTGAATTAGCTTATTTGAAGGGATTTAGCCTTTGTATTTTATATATTGTGGCTGTTTTCTGAAAGAGATTTCTTATGATGTTTGGATATTTTTAGTATGAACCTTAATAAAAATTATTTACATCTAGGATACGGGGATTGTGTGGTGCACTGGTTTAACTGTTATCTTTCCTCTTATAATAAAAATATGTCTGTGTACTAAATGTCAATGTGTTTAAAAGTGACTAAGACTTTTTCTATAAAAATTGCTCCATTAACACACATTCTTTGTTCTTCATTGTTTAATTTTATAATTATTTATGGATGTGTAGATGTTGTCGAATGTGTGTTTTTCTTGTAGTCGTATATAATACCCTTTTGAGGTTTTGAGGTTATATGCTGTTCATTTCCCTTATTTAACACACTAGGCTCAAAGTTATTTGCTAGAAAGAAATAAATAAAGTTAAGTAAAATGCCTTTCTATTATATTTATAATAACTGCTGACTAGTTATGGCGATAGTATGAATAGGAATTTGAAATTGTGTGTTAAGGATGAAAAGGATTTTCTTGGTTTATAATATATATTTAACATGACTTGTAACATACGCCATAGAAGAAAAGAATTAATTTAAAACTAAAGTTAAATAAAAAGTTTAGAAGTTACTTAAAGTTTATTCATAATATTATTATGAAACTTTGGCTTATGAGCTGCTAAGCTCCGGCAAGCGATATTCCAAACAGCTTATTTTATTTTTTATTATAGCGCGTAGAGCTATTACAAGAAAAATGTGTAGTACTTAGAAGAAATATAACGTCACAGAAAATGCAAAAAGCCCTATCTCACACTTTAAAAGATTTACTGGAGAAGCACAAAACTTATTTAAATGTAAAATATATTGACAACTATTTCAAAATTTTACAATACAAGTAAAAAACCAACAAATTTATATATTTATTATAATATTTTGCACTAATGGTCAATATATTTTTTTATTTCAACAAGTTTTGTGCTTTATATGTAAAACTGTTAAAATCTTAGATTGCGTTAGATTGGGCTTTTTGCATTTTCTGTGACGATATATAGAAAAGTCATGGATAGCTGAAACATGAAAAACCTTCAATACTCTTTAACATATATTTAAAATTTCAAAGCTGATTTATTTAAAGTTCACAGGCGTTAAAAGATCGCAGACAATCTATTTACTTTACGCAGCTGGCTTTACTGTTTAGCCCAAAACCTCTAAAACAAATAAATATTAAAAGTCGAGGATGCCTTAATTTTCTTGAAAATTGTATTATATTGAAAAACTGAAAAGAGCACATTAAGTTAATAGAATTAAATAAACATGTTCAAGTGTTCTTGGAGTAATAACAGAATTTTATTCCCATGCATTATTTATTATTTGTAGTTAGACGTAAGAAAATGTTTGCATAAAATATGCAAGGAAACAAACAAAGGAGGCAGGATAATATGCTTAAGTATTTTATTTCTTTTGATTCTGTGTTTTTGTCTGGCCCCACTCCATATGTGTCTACCAAAGGGAAATAAGCTCAAAAGCCTAAAAACAAACCGTATTGTTAATGTTTAATACAAGGCTACAAGCAATGATAAACGTTTCGTTGTATTAACATTAGGATAAATTTATTTTGAATATATAAGAAAGATTTTAGCACCTGGCATAGCGGTATCAACGCTAAAGTACATATTTTTATCTAATTTATATATTTTATCTCATATAGACAAGAAGAAAACACCCCTCACTCTTGATCATATTCATAAAAATATGATTTTGCGAACATAGCCCCTGTAGTCCAAGTTGCTACCAACGACATTGTCATCGATGTTGTCTGCAAGACAATCAATGATTTGTCGCCTATAAAACACATTTGGAAATAAGTTTGGCGACAAGATGGTATAGGTTGTCGTGTAAAAAAGTTTTTTCTGACAAGATTATGAAAATTTGTGTTACAAAGCATTATTGACTACAACAAGAGTAACAACTGCTTCGAAGTTGTTGTGTTTACGGTTCTACTGCCGACAGCAAGAGTAACATCTGCATCGAAGTGTTCTTGTTTCCATTTTTGTACATTAAACCGTTTAAGTTGCCCACAAACCGAGTTTTTGTATAAAGGTTTTTGAGTATCTCGGTATTTTAGTAGGTAGCGTGCTAGCCTACCAGTGTGGAGGTTGTGGGTTCGATTTGATTATTACATATTAAAATTTTATTATTCTTCATTGACAACAGCTTTAGTAGTATGTTACCAACGTTGTCATCAATAAGTTTTGTACTCTTTGTTCGAAAATGTCGTCAATAGTTGGATTGGAGTGTCGCCAATTTGTCGTCTTCTGCTCTCCAACATGCATCGATTTTGTCTCAAAGAATTGGACTACAGGGATATATTAACACTCACGCACGAACGTACACATACAAACACGCACACACACACACACACACACATACACACACACATACCAGGAATGCAGTCGTGAACAAAGATTATTTCCATGGAGTCATATTTCTATAAATTTCACGATTTTCTTTGATTATCGCTGTAGTAGTGATTTTCTACATGTTGGCCTTTGACAGGCCATTGGGGGTTTCTTCTATCGAAAACTTTTTTCGCAAACGAAGTGGATGAGAAAGTTAACCGTTCCCAAAGGTTCAACATTCCAGGGTTATAAGTCATATATGGTGTTCAAGAAATATTTTAATTCATGCCTATTAATGCAGGATGGTTTGATCTAGGTATATGCAACTTAATAACAAAAAACAATATGAAACAAATGATTTGTACTTGTAAAGATAAAGGCTGTGCCGCTCTGTTTTTTTATAACAAACACAATCCGCGAAGTGATTTAGCTTGTTTGCGGAAAACACCCAGAGTTAATGGCGGGAATCGAACGACCTCTGGAGGACTGACAGGGAAACATCGCTACCAGTCAGCCACAGCGGCACTCTTGAAAGCAGTGTTGGCATTAGTCGATTGATTTTTCAATCGATTGGCTAATTTGATTAATTGTCAATCGGATTAACTTAGTCATGATTAAAATAATCATGATTAAATAAGTTAATCGGTATCGTGATTAATAAAGATAATCTTTAATCGCTAATTTGATTAAATATATTAAACAGCTGACAAAATATCTAAGGTCTTTATGAAAATATTTTTAATATTGATCATATTTGGCTTATGTTTTCTTTTTTACTTTTTTGTCATACATAAATATACTTTATTGTCATCTCAGTTAATACTTGATTATTAGTATAAATATTTGTATAAATATTTCCATATCTCTAACAAATTTTTAGCCATATGTTCAATGTTACAAATATTTTCAATTAAAGGGCAAATTAACAGGAAAACTGTAGAAAATAACACACATGTGCGAACGCGTGCTTGTTTTTGGGATTGATAAGCTGAAAATATTAGTTCAAAAGATATGAAAACGGAACTAATACGACATGTGTCATGAAATTAATAAACGACTATGTCAGAATAATACATTACTAATTTCAAGAATAATATTTACAATTTTGCAAAAGTTATCAAAAATAATGAAATCCAAATTTAATCGTGCTTCTGTTAGCTTGTTTCAGTTTGATTCAGTCAACTTTATTATGTTTCCAAAACGTTATAAAAATTAAAGTTATTTATTTTCACAAGCCCTCATAACAATAAAGTGTGGGAGATTTTATTGATTACAATCTAAAGTAGAAATATGGGAGTTAATAAGGAAATATCGTGACGGTCACATACACAGACGTCGCATCAGTTATCTCGGCAATGCACATAGGGGCAAAAGTATATCAAACCGCGCGATAAATCAACCGCCATCTTTTGATAAGAAAAATTGGTACCAATGGAAAAGTAATTTTCTATAGATATCAAATATATTAAGATATTATACCCTTTCGAAGAAATTTATTTAAAAAAAAAACACAAAAATAGAACAATTTATAACATATATTTATTAATTTTTCAGTGTATAAGAAAGCTTTTCGTATTTTTTGTTACTCCCCTGTGGAAAACTTTTGTACCAATTATCTTCAACGTAATTGTCCTTTCACGGGTGAAAATGGCGATATAATACGTAGGTGAAAAGGAAAAATTTGCTTAATTTTGGGTCGTGGCATAAACTGAGTATATTAAAAGCTAGACATACAAAGTTTTAGTAAGGCTTTCTTGCCAAAAGTATTAAACAAAAGTCATGTAAAAAAGTATCCTCTTTCAAATTACATAATTTCTTTTTTAAATCCCATTTTTTATTTCTGATTTGTCTCGTTAACTCAAATGTCTGCCGCAACGTGCAATTCAGAATTTCATCCGTTAGGGCAGCAGCTGTTCATCGTTTATCTACGTAAGCCTAACCCTTGAAACAACACAGGAGATAATCCAGCGGCGTACAGTGGTATTGGAAGAACCCTGATTACCAGGAAAAGTCATTCGAATTTTTACCTTTTCACCTCAATCCTACCCACCATTATAAGGGTACGGTCATAACCAATAAAAGTAACTCATGATGGCTTTATTGATAAATATTTAGAAAGATTTACTTTCAAGTCAACACCCACTAGGCCTATTTATGAAGCTATTTGTTTCTATTTATTTGTTTTTAATTTTTAAAGACATATTTTAACAAAAATATTAAAAATAATTTGATGTTATTTTAAAGAGTTTTTGTCACATTTGCTTGGAAAGACAAATGTAATTTAAAATTTAATTGTTAGAAATATTGTGTATTTAAATACAATGGAAGTTTGTGATACGAAAGTGTTTTTTTTTAGAATATTTGTCTTGTATACATTTTACTTTGGTCTATAAAGCATACATGGAATAATAAAAAAGATAGCAAGGGTGAAAAACCTTAAGGAATAAAATATATAAGTTTTTATCCGAAAACTTACTTGGAAGTATATAATAGAGGCAAGACGAAATTTCGATTATGTGTGTAAAGCTATCTCACAAACCCCTCTACCAGAAAATTTACATTTACGACGACAGTTAAAATTTAATTATTTTTTTTAGATTAAAGTTATTAAATATAATATTTTATCTCTTTTTTCAAAATCCGTCATAAAAATTTAAATGCCATTTTCCAACTTGCATGAATTTAAATTGCAATTTTTTTCAGTTAAATGTTGAAAACAATATTAATAAAATCAAGCTGCAACAACTAAAATAATTCGAATATAAAAATCAAATTTTGGATAAAATGTAAGCAATAAATTTCTGGTATGCAAATATGAAAAGCTTGATGAACTTTTTATTTCAGAAGCTGCATATTAAACCCTTAGCGCTAAATTATCGTAAACGTAAACATTTAGGGGAGTAGTAAAACAAGTTCCCAATTCGTGAAAACTGAAAAACATCACTTAACTAGATCAAAACTGTAAACAAAATCAAATCAAAAATTTTTGCTTAAAGTACAGTAACTTAACTACTATAGTATTAAAGAAACCACAGGACAAATACCTTAAGAATGGGTCTAGGGCGTATTACTGAGTATTTTAAATATGTCAATTGACTTCCCCCCCTGATAACGCCATGTAAAAGTAACAGGCTCTTCTCATATACAGTTCCAGAATGCGAACCGATTGTTAATCTTTGGGTACCAGTCACCTGAATTGTATTGTGACAGGTCCTATACCCTCTAAGGTACGATAAAATTTTAACATAACGAAAATATTAAACTATTTATTGCTCTGTAATATAATTTAATTTTTTTTAAAATGTAGCTTAATATAGTTTACCGCTAAGGGCTCGATATTTTATTTCAGTTACTAAACTATATTTATGTTAACATTGTCTTCTTCACATATGACTAAAATTTCCATGATAAAATCAACCAAAAGCCTCAGCTAAATGTCCACAAATTCATTAAAGTTTATTATTTATTGAAAATAATAAATGGAATTTGCTATTTTTCTAACAACAATGTTTCCTGATACAACTAAGAGCAAATTAATAGTACAAACCCATACTTTTATATGAAAAATAAAGCAAGATGCCTTTGTATAGGTAATTTTAAAATCACACTATAAAATATATATTATTGTGCAGAAGCATCAAGTACATATTGATGAAACAAGCCAGCAAACAGTTTTTGTTAATTTCAATGCAAAGTCTGTCAGAAATAGTAGGAAAAGTAGCGGAAATCATATGAGTAGTTGACAAGAAAGCTGGCCCCTTTGAATGAGGATATAAAAAGAAATTACAAAATACCTGAGAAATTGTTTTATTAATTCTGAAGAATTTTCTGGAGAAACTCTAAACGAATTTTCGAATGTCTAAGCAATGTCTGACAAAACATGAAAAAAATTTTAAAATTTTTGGTACTTTGTACGTCCTGTCGTATTAAATTCGGCAGAAATTCGACAGTAAAACTAAAAATTTTTCAGAAATGTCTTATAAAATTAGTACATGGAATTGAAAAGTTGTAAGACTTCTATGACTCGTATTGTATCCTGCACTTTTCTGCTGCTTTGGCAGCTCCTTAGAAAATATTTGCCCATATATTATAACGTTAAGAACTCACACATTGACACACAAACTCTCAAGAGATAAACGAGAAGTGTAACTAAAACTAAAATTAGGCAACGTAAATCGTAGGTTAGGAAAAATGTGCAGACTTTCCTGTCTTAAATGAAACTAAATTGCTTTTCGATAATGTGTAGACTAACCTGAAAATGTACTGAAACGTCATACCACCAAATTGCCTACTGTTTCGCTAAATATCTAAGGGTCTAAAAGTTCCGCCCTTGATTATCTGGTAACATTTAACATATTTATACTTGGAAAAACTTGAAATTTCTTGATTTCTCTATTTTGGTAAGCTGTTGGTGCTTCTTTTGGGCTTACAACTCAACGGATGCACTGTTTGAAAGAAAATTTTTACATTTGCTTTTAAACTATCGGTTTTCGCACTCCTGTATTTAAAAAATATCTGTTTTTTTTATCATTTGAAAAATAATATGCTTGGCCAATTTTTCGCATTAAAAGCTGTGGTGGATGTATAACTATTCATAAATATTGGGTTTTATTTAAAATCATAAAGTTTAATTGGTATAAAAAACCTTAACTTAATCTACAACCACTTACAAAGTGGTAAAAAATAATTTCGACAGGTAAAAAATAAGGAAAATTTTCACTGTTTCATAATTCCACCACTTTAAGCAGAAATTAGAGTTAATTTTATAAAAAAATATTTTGTTTAACAACTGAAGTTATGAATTTTAGTGGAACTGTATGGTTTTTTATCCAAAGATATTTAATTATATTATATTTAATACTTAAGCTCGTTCAATTTAATTTTTCAATTCAAAATTATTTTATAATAATTGAAAAGAATAACACAAATACTTGGCTATATAATGGTCGAACTGAACACCATAATGATTTCGAGATCAACCATGATCTCATTACCAGAGGTCTTGTCCTAACCTTTCCAACTCACGATAGTGGTGAAGACAAGTAGATAAACGAATAATATTAGACCAATTCGCGATAAGGGGCTATTCACATATTACGTATCGCTACTTTCAGAGATTTATAACCTTACGTAACGGAGATTTTATATCTTAACGCTTTTTACAAAAATTCCAGTATAAATTATCTAATCTGTAAAAAATCTTTATGCCTACCCTGAAGCGTGATATGTGAATAAATAGCCCCTAAGATTTTTACAAGTACAGAAAAGTTTAAAGTTTTTATGTTATTATAGCATTGTGGTCAATATTTCTAGTCACTTTGTAATTTGCTTTTAGTATCATAACAAACGTTTTGTGGCTTTGAGTCTAATCCACAATAAATAGCTTTTTAGTAAATCTATTTATTTTACAAAAAATTGTTATTAAACTGAAATGGTGAATGGGATTTATAAAAAAAACAAGCTGTAAGGCATTTGTGTAGTAATATTAGAAAAAGGACTTAAAAACAAAAATTATTTAATTGCTTTTTAAGGATTTTAAAGAGAAAATTCCTACGTATTGACACATTCATGACAAAGATTTCGGGTATTTTATATAGTTGGAGAGAAAAAAAATTTTTAAATAAAAAGAATTTTTAATTAAAAAGACTTAAAAATATACTTTTTAATTATTTAAAGAAATAAAATATTCTAATTTGTGTAAAGAATTCAACCTTTTTTGCTGTTGTATATGAAATTAAGTATTTTATCTCTACTTTAAACATTGAAAACAGTAACAAATGCTTTATGCCTGAACACGCAGAGGAATTGTTACAGAAAAATCATCAGAGTAAAAGTTTTTGAAGAAAGAAAATTGCATACAGAATTTTAAGTAAATATATAAAAATAAATACAAGTTTATGGCTTACATTTGCATAAACAGTTTTTACTTTTTACTATTTCTTTTTCACAGTCACCGGCAATTAAAATTTTATACAAAGAATATTAGTTCAAAAATATTTAGTTATTAAGGCTTAACTTCATTCACTTTAATTTGTTTTAATACATTTTTTTATTGAGGAAGTAGTGCTTAAAATTTAAAAAATATATAAAAAAATGTTTCGAAATCGCAAAATTTTAAAAACGCAATATATTGTTCTTTTAATTGGACAATCTAGTGCAGTCATAGCTTAGTTCGGATAAAATATCTGAAACATCTGAAACATAAAAATTAACTGAAGGCTGCAATAAGTGAGACTTTTAGTTGAATTCTTTGCTGAAAGTTGCCGATTTCAAAACGAAAAGGTTTTCAGAACATGGCCGCATATCTTCTTAAACAGATTTGTGAGTGGTAGTTTTACACTTCTCCCTCATAAGCCAATTCTTGTCTAAGCGCAGTAGGAACAAATTGAAGTGTTAACGTCTTGATGATGTAACGCGATGTTACATATATTCTTAATAGCTACGATATTGTGCTATATACATCATGACTATGATGTAAATTTGTGTTTGAGTTATCGTTAGTGTTTACAAACCGTTGCTAGTTCTCCTACCGTCGCTGAGAGGAACAGAATACAAAATCGAGGGACGACATGAATCGGGGAGCAAATCACTACACCGTATCTCACTTAACCGAACATAAAGTAAGGCGGACTTACATCATACTCATTATAAACTACTTCGTACTTTGGCCGAGTATAAGGTCGAACGAATTAAAGCACATAATATTTAGTTTCAAAGCAAGCAGGCCTTTCTTTGGCTTTACTCTGAATAGACTGAGCATCAGCTGGTAAATAAAACTGCATACAATGATAAGAAAAACAAAGCATGTATTTTTTCAAGGGCGTTAATGTGGTCTCTGTTTTTATCTGTGGACCTATTGTTTGGCCATTGACTGTTTGTAAAATATGCAAGTATAAAGGCCACATACTCTCTCACGCATACAACAATCAGTATTTTAAATATTTTCTTTAACAACAATTCTTTTATTAAACTTTTTCTCTTTGTGTTAAATAAAAAAACAGTCTGCTATAAATATTTATTTAACAAAATTCTGAAAGATTTTGTTATTTGTTTTTTATTTTGTAATATTTATTGTTCATTAGCTTTTCATTTATCTTTTCTGAGCAAATACACACATTATGTCATATAAATGCCAAAGAACTATTCATATACACATGCATACATACCCTGCAGGAAATGTCGATAGGAAAATTGTACTGATTCACTATTGACATTGTCACCAGTACTACTGACTAGTTGTACCCAGGCAATGTTCTGTCCTATAGACATTTAACATGTGGTTGTCATTGAGATTCCACTTCTGACCTCGGAACTGTTGACTCACTATAGACTAGGTGGTTCTTATGGGACCATACAGAGACAATTGTACCAGAGATTCACTAGTGCATTTTAATGATTCTAGTCAACACATATGAAAATTTTTACCAGCTAAGACAAATAAATTAGATTTCTTATGAAAATTTTTAGTTTTCCGTTCAGCCGCATATATTTTCAACACATCAAAATGAGACCATAAAAAATTCTCATTAAAGCTAAAATAAAA
Organism: Panzeria rudis; assembly: GCA_956483635.1. Lineage (NCBI taxonomy): Eukaryota > Metazoa > Arthropoda > Insecta > Diptera > Tachinidae > Panzeria > Panzeria rudis. Next base: position 154,315,897 of record OY101449.1, on the reverse strand, counting down.
AGTGTAGATGATTCATTGACAAGGTCACCAAAAATTCATCAAACTTGTCGACAAAAGTGGTGACTTGGAGACACTTGGCCCTTGGCTTTCTTCAGGGTATGTATATACCGCACACTAAATAATAAACAGTCAAAAATCAAAATTTTTTAAAATCGTTTTTATTACACAAATCAACTTACGAAAATTTCTGTGCATCACGGTCTTCTTTAAGTGGAAAAATACCGTTATGCCTGTTTTTATGTTACTTGCTTCCCTTCTATTTCATCAACTATTGAGCAATTGAGTTGTTTTCTTTCAACTAACCAGTATTATTTCAATTTGTGACGATATTGATGAAAAAGCGTTAGGTTTTGTGGTGCATCATTTAAAGTAGGGTTACATAACACGCGTTGCGCCCGTCAACGCGTTACAGACTTCCGTCAAAAAAATTTAAATACTGTGTTTGCATAAAGCAAAATACACAAATACGCAAATTTTTAACTTTTGCTCGCGTTAAGCGCGTTGCCTGATCCACATGATTACATTTTTGTGCAACAAAAATTAAACAATTAAAAATTTATTTTATCGAATTAGAACGTTTAAACCAAACGCTTTGCAGCGTTAACGCGTGTCTCCTTAATTGAAAAAAGTGAGTATAATCGCCTGTATTGTTTTGAGAAGTGTTTTTTTTATGAAATATTCATGAAATAAAATTTCAACTATAGAGTCACTATTCCAAATTACACCTTATTTCCAAAACTACAAGACAAAACTGAAAAAAATATGCTAACTTTCTTTTAAGAGGAAGATGAAGCTCAATCTAATTATAAAACTATAAACATGCTTTTAAAAACTGTTTTTTTGCCTCTCCTGAACATTTGCGATATTTGAGTTGTGACTGTTTATGATTTAGTGTGCGATATGTACATTTTTATACATAAATGTACAAATATTAAAGTAAATTTTATACACACACATAAATAAGAAGAATTTCAGTAAAAATTTTAATGATTGATTTATATTTTCTTAATATATAGATGTACAAGAAAATATAAGAAAATATCTGAAACCTTACCAGACAATCAACCGAGTCGTCTGAAATTCCTTAAGACAATAAAACTAATACCAACCGCCGACACAATCGTCCGAATTCCAGATGTAAATAGTTTTTTATTAAGTTTCATAGATAAACTATCCATTCGTCACAGACTATGCATTAAGAATTGTCTTAAAAAAATAAAAACAACGGTAAAATACAAGCACAAAATTGCTTAAAGGTAATTAAATTGTTTATCTCTCTTTTCTTTTTGTATTATGCCTTTCCTACAACAACACCAAAGAATAGAAAAAATTTTTTTAATGTTATTCACCCTTATTTGAAATAAAAGTTCCCTAAATTGTGATCGACAATTTTGCGTTGTTGTTGTGTTAATATGCTATTTTGTTAGTGTTTTTTTTTTTGTTGATATATTTTGTTCATGGGAAATATTTCACGGGAGCATTATGTTCGCTTCTTATTCCCGACAAGGGTGATTATTTCTGCAAAAGAAAAATCTACAAAAACTTATACATGCATGGGCACTATGTGCGCAACTTTAAACGTTAGAGCTCCCAAAATACTGAATCGATCTTAACAATATGTAATTAAATATCTTTATAATGGTATAACTTTTTTACCCGACTGCGCGACGCAAAGAAGGGTATTGTGTTTATCAGCCTATGTATGTATGTATGTGTGTTCCTTTGCGGCACTATATAAACCGAACGCGTAGACCGATTTAGACGATTCTTTCGTTAATCGATTCGTCTTAGTCTGGGTAGTCAAAATTCAATATGGTGGCCAACAGACGCCATTTTGTTTATACGAAAAAAAGTCGCCGAACTATATCAAAATGGGTACCAATCGACAGGTATTTGAAAATCATCTCTTTTCATTCTATCATTCTTATCATTCTCTTATGATTATCATTCTTATCATTCTCTTATGATTTTTAATTTCGAATGACCATTTAGGATCTGTGACGGTTTAAAGTTGTTTTCTTTTTTTACGCAGTCGGGTTTTTTTTGATTTTTTAAATTTATGTCTTCTTCAAAATTGACTCTATAATGTGCGCATAGCAACATCAAAAAAATTGTCTCCCCTATTAATTATATACATAGATAATAAATAAATAAAAAAGAAGTAAAATACAACAAATTTCTTGAAAAAAAAAAATTATTAAAATCTTTTTTTAACTTTTCAGAAAAGGTTGCCTTTGCCACATGAAAAGATCAAAACAAACCATAAGAAACACAACAAATCCCTAAAGTTTTTATTCACAATAAATCTTTTACAAAAACATTTCTAAAGAAAAAATCTTTAATTGCATTAATTTCAATAATGTTTTGATGATCCTATTTTTTATTTCTAAAATCAAGAATATTTAATAGACAATTGTTCTATTTTATTATAGACTCAAAATTATTAAAATTTTTCCGGCCAACATAAAGTATTAAACAGACATGCAACTATGAGTACTTAGACAATGTTGTGGCTAGAAAGAATTAAAGGAATAAAGAACATAATGGCTCTTTAGTTTGTTATTACAGTTGCCTTAACTTCCGTGCATTACATACACACAAACACACACTTTCAGACTTTTATTCATCAGACGCAGGATAATAAAGTTGGTAAGAAGTGTCTGTAATATAATTGTAAGTTTTTCTGATATTTAATACAAAAGTTCTTCAATGAAATTTTTATGTAAAGGAATTTTCTATTTAAGCAAATTTTTTCCCAGCAAAAAAAGTAGGATGTTGTTCCAAAGGCAGACCATTTTGAGTGCATGCTAATCAGTGCTAGTACTGAGTTTCATATTGTAAAACTGTATACCGTTTATTCCTGGATGAATTACCACAAACAAAACTACTTTAAAGATTTGTATGCAATAAAGATTTGTATGCTCCCTTTTATGGGTTATTATTCAAGTGCCTCCTGTATATTAAGAATGAAAACTATTTTAAATACAGGTATAGCTTTTAAGAAGTCCAGGAAAAGTCAAGTTAAACCAGTGCTGGGAAAACACATTTTCCATACCAGCATGTAATTAATAACTGCCAAAAGTAACAAACATTAATATTGTGTTGTTGGGCAAGAGCATAATTTTCTTTTGCATACATTTATATAAAATTGCCAAATGTATGAAGTACAAATGATAATAAGTAGTGCTATGACAGTGATCTCCTCCCTTAGTATGTTTGTATATTAGAGAATTGCATGCCATAAGCAGATCAAGTCAGTCAAATTAATTTTTACAATTGCCACCGTCATGCAAATGTGTATAAAGAGTACATTAGGGGCATTACATTTTATATATTTTTTCTAATAGCAAATTTTTATGCATTTCAGACGAAAATGTTACTAAGAAACAAACACATGATGTCATTTTTAAGTTAGCTCTCGCACCAGTTTATAATATAAGGTTATTCTTTCTGAAAAGAACAGCACTTTTTATAATATATTTAGATCGCACAGTAATAAATATATTCAGTAAAAAAGGTCCCTTCAAAATATTCAATTATATCTAGTACTTCTGATCCGGAAATGTTATGAGTTCGTTTCTTTATTAATCATTATTACACAGGCTTGTCATTGAGGGAACTTTTTTTAATGATTCATATTCATTTAATTTGAAGTAATGACTGAAACTGGAAGAAAAAGGATTATTTGGAAGTGGTAAAAATTATATCATAATTATTTTTTTCAAAATTAGTAAAACCCTATTGTACATACTTGTACAAAACAGAAACTCAAATTCTCAAATGTCCTTATTATCACACACATAAACAAACTAAAACATCCGCCCACGTACATTTAAATGTAGAAATTTATGTCTAGGAATGATTTGTAGGAAATTATGATAGTGTCAGTTTTATACTTTCATATATTATTCGTTTGCGTGCATAAGTTGGTGTTCATTCTTCATATGCAGCAATGAATGTATGAGAATGGTTTCTTCAATTTCATTTTCTCTAATTTATTTGAAATTCACAAGCACATTTCAAAATAATAAAAAAAAAGCATTTTAAAATAAAATAAAAATATTCAATGCACTACAGGGTATTATGCTTATGCCAATATCTATTCATGACTATTTGGCTTTGTGCTTGACTTTTCAAGTAGTTTATCAAATATAATACACTCGTAGATATGTATGTTGGACTATACTTCATTGTAAAACCTTATTTACTAACAAACTATGATGATAATGATAGAACGCATCTGTGGTAGTAAAGTAAGGAAATTGTAATTGCAATTGTTGTTGTTGCGGCGATATTTTATCATTAAATTAATAATTCTAACGATTTACTTCAAATGTGTAGTTAAATACGATACACTCGAAAATATAAATTTTAATAATTCATTAAGTTAATGAAATTTAAACTTGAGTATTAAATTAATAATGAAAGAAGGATAAAAGTATATGAAGATAAATATTTAATCAAAACTAATTAAATATGATATCATGAAATTCATCAAATAATTACTGTTAATACTAACTTAGCCAGAATTTAGTTTAGCAAAATATTTTATTGTATAAATAACTTAAAAGCTTTTTCTTATACTAAACTTTATAAATAAATTTTTAGAAAATTAAGTTAAGCCAACTGGAAACCAAGCATGAAAGTTAATATTTTTTGACTCACGGCAAAACGAGTTAAGTGTAATGCTCAAAAATTTTCAGGAGATTAAAAATGGTATTGAAATACTAAATGAAATTTTTTTGATATAGTTCTAGAGGCCTCTTTAATCTTTTTTTACGTGCAAAATCACATTGAGATTTTTATTAGCAAGAAAGGCTTATAAATAAATAAATGGTAATTAATTCACCTAAAAGTATAATTACAGGATGTTTGATTCTAAAGTTTGTATGCGACATGGCTGTAGAGCAGTGATTGGGTTTTTGTGTTGAAAACATGCCAGAATGAATTAAATAGTGCCAAAACAATGTTTTAGGCCCACAAAAAAATAGAGTGAGGTTAACATGTGTACATGCATGTGACATCGTAGCTCCCGAAAGTTTGTATAGATGTTATTTTTATTCTTATTGGAACAAAGTTCCCTATGAAACGTTGTAACAAATACTTGTAAGGAATACTGGTAACGACAATTCAAAACGATGACAACAGGCCGGCGCGAAGGTTAAATTCCTTAAAAACTCTGTTTTGTGGCTTTGATACTTTCGCGGTTTTCAGTGTTGCCGTTGTTTTTCGGGTAATAGATTTTGGAAAACAGAGGAATTTCTGGAATTTTTAGGAGATTTTTATCCCAGATTTTAGGAATCCGGGGAACTTGTGGGATTTAGGGGAGACTTTTATTATAGTTTTTGGGTATCCTTAGATTAGGTTTGTGTATTGGTTAATGATTGGTTTCCTTGCTAACTGAAAGTGTTTCGACTAAACACCAGGTAGGTGCTCGGCTACATCTTGACAGGTATCGCCAAAGTATCTACCAGACGATAGTTGTTTTTTGTTGACGAATTGTCTTCTTTTTTCATCCAGGGGTTGAAATTACTATCATCATTTACTTGGTGTCATCTAGGTAGGTGAAATTTTTGTTTTAAAAATATATTTTTTATTTTTGGTGCTGGTCAGGGCGATATATATGAGGGGGCGTCCGACATAGCGACCAAACAGGGTCGGCCGAATGTGGCCAACCGAAGGTGGCTCGCCAATTGTATAAGGCCGAAAATAGCTGGGCAAACCCGTTATGGAGCAGGCCGAAGATGACAGGAACTTCGTTCCAGTCCAATGTCCCATGAGCCCGTGCGTCCTTTTTTTAAATAATGGTTTAGTAGAACGAGAGTTATTTAACCGATAATCGTGAAAGTTTGTTTATTGGCTTAGTAGCTACGATAACACGAATATAAATATCAAGAACTTAAAACTAAAAAAGTATTAAGTAAAATATCTGCAAATGCATAAACTCAATGTCACTAATAATGGATCAAATTCACATTAATTGGAAAATCTTTTGGCAAACCTTTCTTAAAAATGTGTCTATTGGAAAAACTTTCTTAAAAATGTGTTTATTGGCATAAGCGCCAATGAAATGCAGGCACCTAAACTTGTTTAATCAACAACGAAATACAATCGTTTAAAAATGTAATTACGAGAATATCTCAAATGTTATTTAATCAAGTTTTTAATATAAAAAATATTTTTGAGAAAGCACAATTTTGGAAATGTGTTTTGGAAAAACTCATTAGCGGAGTTCAGTGTTTGATGCAAATGGTCTTGCGAAAGTGTAAATGCGAAATATCGTAGCTTTTTTATGAAATTGTGTGTATTTTGTTGTTGGATTTCAGACAAAAGCTACGATATTTTGCATTTACACTTTTGCAAGACCATTTTCGGCAAATACTGAACTCCGCTATTGTCTACAAATTACATAAATATTATAATTTTATTGTAATTTTTCATTTTGAAACCTCCCCACCATCTGTGGGACAGGTTTTTTGTATCATGGATAAATACATTTCGAAATAAGACGCTTTTTAAGAAAAAAAAGACAGATAAGAATATCTTATTTGTTCCGGGCTAAATATACAAGAATTGTTACTAATGCTTTTATGCAAAACCTAAAATTCTTTAACATATGCTTAAAATTATAATTTGAGTTTATTTTTTCTTCTTCCCAAAGTATAATATTATGTTAATTTCTATTTAAATTGAAAAAAATTTGCGAAAACACATCTTATTATAAAAAGCAAAATGTGGTTTCTGTTACCAAAGACTGCGCAGTAAAAAATCCACATCACTACAACAAGCAAAAAATCGGTCAATATGCAAATACCACTTTAGCCTGCTTTCGTATACATGTTATGTTAACTAACGACCGGAAATATAATATATATATCACATTTCTATGACGTCAAACAATAAAAACTAAATAAATATCTAGAAAATAAACATCTCACATTAGTTTGCTTAAGGCACTCAAGCAAAGAAAAGGACACCATTGCTCATATGCGGATACTAAGGGCTGAAGGCAACGCCGGCCATTGCAAAGACCTGTTATACAAACTTAAATAAATTTAGTAGAGTTGGGTGGAGTAAACTATTTTTTTCTTGCAACTGTTCACAAAACACTTATTTTGTAGTTGAAATACAAACAGTTGTATCATTAACAAATCTAGAATAACTCAACCACGGTGTCTGGTTTTTCTTTTTTCTGAATTGAAATTATTCAGCCATTAGGCTTCTAACTAATGTGCTTACAAGTAAAATCACTGAAATAATAAGACTGAGGGTTGCAATCGTAGAGATACCATTGCTCGTACATTGTAGCAAAAAATTCAAAAAAAATATGAAACGAAAGAAAAGACGCTAAAAACAGAATGTTGCTCTCATTTGTAATGCAAATATAAACAAGTCTGGTTTAGTCGTACACAGAATATTTTGAATGGTTGGATTGAGAAGGCTCACCAAGTAAAAAAGATTAAAAAAATGCGTATATGGATAGTTTCATTATGCTTTTAATGTTTTGATTTTTAGCAGTTTGTTTATTTCACTTGCAATATATTTAAAACTAAACAAATGACTTAATATTCTATACTGCAGATTTTTTTCATTAAAACTTAATCGACCATTTGTAGGACAAAGAAGCAATACTTCCCCCAACAAACCTGCTTAAAAAGTTTATCAGGTCTTGTCTGTATTCCATGCGGAATGAAAATGTTCCGAATTATCAAAGCATTGTTGTTATAAACTAATATTTAATAAAATAATGCTATGACTTTACCAAATATTTTCATATCGCTTGTAGAACTTCTCGATTTAAACCCTGTAATAAATATAAAAATTAATTCCTTTTCACGCATTTGAAAATCATTACAATGCGAAGTAATTCCCGTACAATGTATTTCATTATAATGCGAAGTATTTCTGCTCATTGCATAGAAAATGCTGAAAGTTTTTTACTCGACGCTATTTAAACTTTGTTTTGTGTGAAACCTCCCACATATACAATTCATTAAAATGCATATTTTCATAAACACAAGAACATATTACCGTACAATGGCCAGCATTTAAAATTCAATTAGTGTGGAATTTTCTCTTGCTTTACAAATAGTAAAAGAAAGCATTGTGCAATGTTTGTAACAATTTTGTATCAAATTGTAAAATTTTATAAAGTTAACAAAAACGTGGCTGTCAAAAACAACTTAAAAACAAATGCTACTTTTTCCCCATCAAGAAAAATATATACATATATACAAAATATATGTATGCAAATACTGATTTCGTCCAGAATAACTTTTTAAAAAAGTATTTTCTTTCCAATGGAAGATTTTTTCCTACACTCTACATATCCCTACGAATTTCTGGTATTCCGGCTTCTGAGAACCATCCAAAACTTTTCACAAGCCTAATAGACCAGCCAGTTGTGCATTATGAGACAGCCCAGGGTTCAGTGATCATATCGAAAAAATCGTATTCCTGCAAAGCCGGCAACTCCTGTAGCGAGATACTGCCGATCGTATAGTACTCCGTAAGGACTGTTTTGTACTAACTCTACTGAATGAGGGCCAAAGAGTTTTAGATCAACTACAAGTGGTAATTGCGGAACTTCTGAGTTTCGTCTTCCTTAGTGCCAATTCCTTAATCTCATTTAACAGCTCAAATAGGGAAATATCAATATTCCTTTGTGAGTCTGCTACGTTTGAAGCCTGCTCTTGTGATTTTATCAGTCATATTGTTCCCCTGTATGCCTTCATGCCCTGTGACACAAACTATCTTGCCATAATGTCGTTATAGCAGAGCCATCAATAGAAAGCATGTCAGAAAACACATCGATTTTATCACTCCAGAATCTATGGTCCTAATTGCAGCCAGACCATTTACAAGCCTGGCAATTTTTTCGTAGATTGGGTTATGATATAGGTATATTTCTTAGTTCCATGTCTGTTCAGTATCAGTAAAAATCAGCATCAATCACTAATACCAATTCACGCAAATCCGTTGTACATTCGGTGAGAGCCATAAATATACCATTGCCGACATATTTAGAAAGACGGAACGGACAATGAATGGCAGTGCGCTGGACGTATGTAGACCTTTCCGTTTGAAATTAAGCAAATTACATTTTTCCCTGATATTGAGCGGAACTGATAGTATCATAGTCTGATATGGTACTGATACAAAATGGAAGAATTTAATTAGAACTGAAATCTCCGCCTGGAATACGGTACAGGTGTCAGTTAACTTTAGCGATAGCGAAAGGTCAAGTTATTCAGGGAATACTCCCGATTCAGTATCAATTTCGGTTAAATAATATCCCTTCCAGCCATTTCTATTAGGGGTGTCGAGTGAGAAGGGCTTGTTACAACTTTTAGCAGGATTCGTCTAGTCCGTTTGCCGCAATACGCTCATGGCTTCGGTCTCTGAGTATAAGGGCACGCCTACCAGATAATTATTTGATATAGACATCAAGGGGACTTAAGGGAAGCATTGTTTCTTGGCTGGTCTGAGAAGTAGACTCCATTGCACCCGTAGCAACAGGACATGCTATCCTTTGCACTCTGCCTATTGCCCATTATCTATTAAATAATACCACTTCTTTCTTAATAAAAAAATTTATTTGTTCAAAATGTCCTCCTCCTCTTTTTGTACTATAAGGGGCTACAAAGTTGTGTCTTGCCTACTAATACTAAAGATATGGACACATGATGTATAAAACAATAACATTACAAAGAAATGTATAATTTTATCTAACAAAAGATGAAAAAGAAAATATAAGCTCTTTTGAATAATAAAAACAGATATAAAATTATAAATAAGGACCATGAAGTCCTTTTATAGAATTGTTGTAATCAATTTTAAATGGTTGTTTTACTTAAAAATAATGACTACCATTAACATTCGAGGAGGAACATAAAAATGTATACTTTTCAAAAATGTTATTCAAGTTGTATGATACATATGTGATGCCCAAAAATAATAAAGAATTTTTTTTTAAGAAATTACTGTTAATGAGGGTCTTCTTGGCCACTAGTTTGTAAATTAAGGTTTGGTTTGGTGTTATTTGAAAAAGTCAAACGTTTAAATGAATCATTTAAAATTATGGCTACAATATTAAGTCTTCAATTATATTTAATTAAACCACAGACATTGCTGTTAAATTCTTCAGTTTGTGTGAACTAGAGATGGGTGCGTGTCGTCCTTTTTTCGTGACACGAACACACACGACTCAACACGAAGTGTTCGTGACAGAAAATCTGATTTCGTTCGTATTCGGGTCGTGTCGTGTTGAGCAAACTTGACACGAAACGATTTTAAGATTAAAATATGTATGAATGCAGAACCTTGCCGCACAAGATTATTGCGCGAAAATATTGACAAGTTACTGTTTCTCAAAAAATATGCAAATAAAAATACAAATAGAACATGAAACATTAAAATAAAAGAAAAATATGTCTTTGAATATAAAAATCTATTTTTTGTTTGTTTTTGGATTTGATTTCATGCATGTTGTGTCGTGTCGTGTTTTGAAAACTTTTGGCGTCCGTGTTTCGTACGTGTTGGATATCCCGGTATTCGTGTTCGGGTCGTGTAATGTTAGAAAATTTCGTAGATAGTAATATCTGAGGAGGGATAAGACACCCATATAACAGTTTATCAGTCTCAAAATTCTCTTCCTTCTAATGGAATATCATAAAATGATATTGCCCCCCAATGCTTTTAACCCCTTTTGTGTTAACTTGAAAGATAATAATTTACTTTTTCAAATATGCTATTAATTGGATTATTTGAAATATTTTTGAAAAGAAAACCTTAACATACTCTAGTAATTTGCATAAACAAACTTGTTAACTTCCGTTACATTTCTTACAAACGAATACCTCTTTCTTTTTCACATCGAACTACAAATTTCATTTCATTGTGTTTTTCAAGTAATTAATCTACAAAATAGTGAAATACGAGTACAACACAATAAATATCCCTTTAAAACTACAAACCACACTTTAAGGCCTCTTCAATAAACTTTGAAAGTAGGACGAAGGAAAATAAAACAATATAGAAGTTAAAATCAGAAAATTCTTCACATACTTATTGGCGTCGTTATGGCGTCAGTTACTGTGTTTGTTGTTGTTGTTAAAGATGATGATACTGACGGGAATAACAAAGAGAATGAAAGTTTTGTTGATGATAATGTTGATTTTCATGACGGGTAATTCTTGCTATAAAAATTAAATAAACAATTATATTCCATTTACTCAACTAAATCTAAGTCAACTTAGAAGGCCACAAGCAAAAAAAATATTTGCTATTTGTTGGCTATTTGTTTTATGCTTCTTAAGAAAATTGTTATTTTTATCAGGAAATATTAGAATCAATTCTAATTTCGTTAACTCATTTATTTAGTTCTTCCTATTTGTATTTTACAATATCGCAATCTACTCACGTGCTTACTGCTGCTTCCGGTATTTAGGGCTACAGAATTTCATTCATAAAACTATTTTCGCCATAGGAATAACAATAGTCTTTAAATTAATACTATTTCGTAATGACCTAATATTATATTACAGTTGAATTAAAGATGACTTCAGTACAGCTCAAAATTTCCTTAATTTTTTGCTTTAATGTTGATCCATAAATCAGCAGTAAAATGAATAATTCTTTTGGTCACATTTCAATTATTTTATATGCTGTGTATACAAACTTATGGAAGCAAAAGTTCCGGAAAGCTAAGAGAATTATGTGTAAAGTTTGTTTTATAGATTTATCTCTATGCTAATTTTTTAGAGGAGTTTTTGAAGCTAGGGAAATTTTCAAACTTTTTATTTAGCTTCTAAACTTATTTATTGCTTTTTTGAAAGCGTATGATTTTATCTGTTTGAAAGTGTTTACGTATGTTTTATTGGGGTTGCATATGAGTAATAACTTTTTTGATGTTTGGTGGAAAGAAGTTTTTATCTTTATATAATTTTTTCTCATTTACACGTGCTTTATTGTCATACAAGTAAACTATTATACATAATGCGTTGGTTATACATATTTTAAAAGTTTTTGTGTTCTGGTAGATTCTTGCCAGTGAATAAATAAATTTTTTAAGAGGATAATAAAATAAAGCTACGTGTAAGAACTTTTGTTTAAATAATGTTTATATCATGAAACGTATGCAGAATATTTAATATCTATCATACGCTCAAAGTGAAATTAATAATAAAGTTCTGATTAGTCAGTGTTGAAAAAACTGCAATACTTTTCATTTCATTTGATTGGACTTCTGCTTATGATTCTGAAAAAAACTGCAGTTTCAGTCAACGCGAAATTATATAACAAATCATTAACAAGTGTGTAGCAATTGTTGAAAAGTTTTGAATTTGCTTTTCTTTTGCTTTTATTTAGTATCGCTAGTAAAAGCAGAAGCAGTGTCTTTGCTTTTGCAAGTCCCCAAGAAGCAAAAACTGTTGCTGCTGTAAGTTGTAAGCATCGCTTTGACTGCGACTTCCGTTTATTTTGCAATAAGAAGCAAAAGCATTGGTTAATGGGAAAAAGTAAACATTTTACGACTTTTGCTATTTCGACTTAAATTATATAAGTACTGGCATTAATAATAAAGTATTAGAAATAATAAGAAACAATAAAATTATTCATCTCGTAATTTTTTTCATGCAAAATTGATTTTGATCGAAAAAACTTGTTTGTTTTGCTACAAATTAGATTAAAGCAAATTTGTTTGAAAGGAGCCTAAGGCATTAAAAAACTTAAAATTACTTTTCCATTTTAATGGTGCAATGTATCACAGTTTATGAGGAAATGTATAAAAAACACTTATTTCAAATTTAAAGGCCTGTAATTGAATTAATTTTTTTCCGATTCACACAGTCAACCTATTGGCTGAAAAAAAGAAACGTATATGCAACAATTCAAAATATGTTTTAATCCGATGAATCCATCTCGAAAGTTTTGGCGATAAACGAAAATAACCCAAAACGAATATTAAGAAAAATATATGCGTTTAATCTTCGCATACAGCGAACGCAAATTAGCGTAGAAAATATACTTTTTATTGTAATCCAAACTCTAAACTGGCATCATAATTTGATCTTAACTTTATCTGTAATCTGACCTTTTTAATATCATAATATCATATATTTTTAGTGTGCTGAGTTCCAACAACGAAAACAGCTTAAAATTTTGCATTATATGATATTTCGCAAACAGCTATATATAATCTTTTCACTATTTTCCCCATGTAGCTGAGAATAATAGGAAACATTCTAGTGCTATTTAATATTGAAAATCGGAAAAAAATCTAACGTTCAACCGTAATACAGAAGGGTTCAACTTATTTTTTTATCTATTAGAGAGAGGTTCATCTACCGAAATATATATAATAAAATCGATCTGAAATCCTGAGTTATTGTCTTTCCATATTAAGGTAACGATATTTATGTGTCAAAACTAAAGCCTGAAATTGCACATGAAATATGGGCAATCCAATTAATTATTTGATTTTGAATGCTACTGGCAACATTGCTATGAGTACTTATGAGAAAAACCTTTACTTACCGGTAGGCAAAAAAGTATGTATATGCTTGATGATTGAAGTCGTACTTTCTTAAAATTTGCCTCGATGACTTCTTATTTTTGTTTCTGAAGTTAAAAAAAGGAGTACCCCTTACAAATGATCTTACATTGCAATAAGAATTGTTAAATAAATAAGTAAACAAAAAATAAAAATACAGTACAAGTTTAAGCACCAAAAATTTGTTTTCATATACAAACGCATGGTAACAGTGTTTGTCTTCTTATTTTATTAAAAAACCACAAGTAAGAACTACTTTCAGGTAAACAGATAAAAACGTAATAATATTATTAATAACTATGTTGCAGTTCTAATTTGGAGCATAATAATATCATAAATAAATAATACTCATTACTTTGTAACCCATTAAAAGACTAATACCGACTACAAGAATGAATAAAATTTTTGCTGGGGGGATGATATTGAGCACAGAAAAACGAAATTATTTTTACTATTGGTATGATAGCAATTCAATTTGTTCACTTTTTGTCTTGTTTTTGCTCGGAACTAGCCAATACTCAAAAAACACACTGAGAAAATGCAGTTTAGTAGCAACTTTAATGATTCAATTCTCGTATTAAATTTCCACGAAAAAGTTGTATGTGCACTCTAAAACATTACTTAAAATTTACGATCATATATTGTCTAAATTTGTGTCTCCTTGTTTAAAATTACATCGATTTTGTAGTTATTTTATTAAAGAAAAAACCTTTCAAATTATACATATTTAGTCCAAGTGGAAAAAATGTAACATAAAGTATAATACGGCAATGGCTGAATGGTAGATACGTCAGACTATCAGTCAGGAGGTCGCGGCTCAAATCTGCACGCAGCCAATGGTTTTTTTTAGTAAAAAAATTTTATTGAAAAATATAGCGTGTGTAATTGTAGGTCGATAATAATCTGTAAAGTGTTGCCGACTATTATCGACCTAATTTTCAACAAAAGTGTTATAGAGTGTATAAGAATTGAAATCACATTCAACAGAGCCACCTGACAAGTGGTGATAAGCAAAATACACATAAGCACTGATAATAAAAGTGTAGCGCCTTCCAAAAGTAGCGCTGCTATGTTCTGCTGTGTATGTTTAAAATATAACGTTACGAACCTTAGCCTAATAATCAGTTTAGATTCACAAGCAAATGCGTTCAAAAGAATCATATTAATATATATTTCAGTATATTCATGCAGTCCTTTAATATATACACCAGGCTCGAATTTCAAACCTTTGTACAGGCAAAACCTCTAATAATTAATCCTACCTTAGAATTAGAAAAGCAATAAAATTGCTTAATGTGGCATACTTGTATTTATAAAAGAAACACTTAAACGTATTTTTTTTAGTTAAGTATTCTCTTTTTAAATTTAAAATTAAATGAAATAAACTACATAAGTATATGAGCCTCCTTCATTTAAATATTCATAAAAAGGTGTGCCTTGAAAGGAAATGTAATAAGTCTTTATAATTAATGCAAGCTATAATTATCTAGCCTGTTTTGTTTAGGTAATTTATGTAATTAATGCGTCCATTTTCCTATTCAAATGACACAACAAACTTATTCAAATATATGCAAAGCATTAATTTTACAATTTGTACTAAATAATTAATCTTATAATATGCACGAAACGAAAGAATATAATATAATATTAAACGTATCAAAGCAAAAATTATCCAAGATAAGCCAACAGACAGCAACAGATATGCACACATATGTTTGTTTTTTTATATTGTACTCGCTTGTGTGTAAAAATTAATTGCTGGTATTATATTGAAAGTAATAAAACATCAATAATAATTTAAAAAGTACTGAACGAACCCCATGGGAAGTATTAATAATACACAGCACACAACCAGAAATATTTAATATTTGTAAACGGCAAAACTCATGCATGTGAATTTCAAAATACTCGCAATAATTCTTCGTTTTTTATGGTGTGAATATGACTGAGTAAAAGTTGCTCGTATGTGCGAGTTAATTAAACAACAAAAACAAACTTGATCACAACAAAAACAACATTGCCATATAAACGTATTATTACTCGTTGTGTATGTGTGTAAATATCTCGTAGGCCAAATTTCGACACTGATAGGCTCTACCTATCAGCCTACCGAGGTACTAAAAAAAAAAAAATTAACAAATACGCGTTTTGTAGGCAACATAAAATCTCCAATGTACATAAATGGAAGAACGACAATTTCGATGGAGCTGTTACTCTTGTTGTCGCCAGTAAAACAGTACACACGAAAACTTTGATGCAGTTGTTGCTGTTTCCCCGAAATATTTCCTCCATAATATAGAAATAAAAAATCGGCTATTAGTTTTTATGTTATGTTCGAAATTGGGGTTTTATTTGCTATGGGCTTACAAAAGTAAGTAAATTATATGAAGAATGAGTATATACAAAAGAGATCGTGAACAACTTGACGAAAACATATATGTAAAAACATCCCCTGAACAGTATTCAGGGGCCATTACACTACGCGCGTAAATAGTTGCTCTTGTAAAACTGTACAGTAGTCATATTGCATGCACTTGCTCTTTAAGTTGTCGTCAATAAGGCTTAGTAGCACAACAAGTTGTAAACACAACAAATTCTTTATAAACGACAACGTATATAACTTTGTCGCCATACTTATTTCTACATATGTTTTATAGGCGATACATCATTGATTAGCTTGCAGACATCATCGATGAAAATGTCGTCGGTAACAACTGGGCCTACAGGGTCTATTTGTTTAATTGTGTATTTCTTTGCAGGGGAGCCTGTGTGTGTGTTTCGCATGCTAATAAAATTTTGGAAAAAAGAATGATAGAGTACAAAATGACGTATGACTGTTATTTATTATTAAAAACTCTCTTGACTTTATAAATATTACTTATACGCAATTTACCTTTTGGGCAATTAAAGGAAAAGAAGCAAAATTAATTGAATCTTGTAATTTTGTAGACATGTTTGTTTAAAATATCATAATTTTACAAAAAGAAACTGACAAACGAATGTCATATGTGTACATGACGTTTTACATTATTAGGAAAATTTCTTTTGAAAGATTTATAAAAAATCAATATATAAAAATGTTTCGTAGATGAACTTAATAGGGTAAAGATTTCAGTTTTAACACTGAAAATTTAATTACAGTTATAGAGAACTGCTTAGTTTCATCTTCAAATTTTAATTATTATCATATATTTCATGAAGGGCGATAACCGGGATAGCTGGTTTCCGGTTGCAGTTTTTAAACAACTAGAAATGTCAGAAGAAATGAATGAGCGTACTTTCCTACAAATCAATAAAGTAGAAATATGCAGATGAAAAAAGTATTTACTTGGTGTGGGCGCGACACTGCACAATTTTCTAATCATTAGATTGTATTGTCAGGGTAAATCAAAGTTTATGCGAAATTTCATAGGAATCTGATTCTTAGAACTATTTCAAAAAGCATAGTAACTTTGTATTGGTAAGGCACAGCCCGCTTATGTTAATACAAAACTTCATTGTAACAGAAACTCAATGTGTTCTTGATTAGAAAAAGTTGAAAAAGAATATAAATTTAGTATAAGACTGCCAATTTTATAGCCATAAAATTGTATTGTCATCGAATCTTAATGCGTGTGCAAAGCTCCCAGTTGATGGGACATCATTACTTTGTGAAAATATCGTTTCAATATTCCATTACATCCAGTGAAATTCTAGCTTAACTGTATTAAAAATATCGTAAAGGGATTCATTAAGGGAGCCTTGGGCCAGCCCCAATGCCTTTCAATATCTCCTTTCTAACATTAAAACTACAACTTTCTAATACACAATGTATACTCTTAAATTTGACTTACTATTGAAAACTATTTGCAGAATTTAAACTGATTCCTAAAATTTTCAATTTAAATTTTTTTTATACTCCCTTGATTTCTTAAGGCGAATTTTGAAATTAAATATTTCTTTACAAAATTTCTTTACGGTAAAGCAGTATTCACAATGTAAGCTGACTTGAAGAATAAATTTACATGTTTCAAAAGGTTATTGGAATTATTTTGTTGTGTTGTTCAACTTAAATAAATGAATATTTTATAAGTTTTTTGACCACAAAATCAAATTGAATGTTGATGCTGTACTAAAACTCGATACCATTGTTTACTATAAACAACACAGTCGTTTTATTATAAAAATAACAAAACAGAAAGAAAAACGTTAAAATGAAAACATAAAATCTATTTGTTTTTTTTTTCTTATTAATCAAAACAATCTAAAAAAACCAATGAACTTCTTATTTAAAGTGTTTTTCACAGATAATGATCCCTGTTCTCCTTCATTTAAACAAACAGCTTTATGAGCAGTCACCCGCCACTTAATTTGCACAATTCCCTTGCATGCATTTTCTTGACGAGCCAACAGATTCTCAAATATTTACGACTTTTTCTAAAAAAAATAAAACGCAGCAATTTACGCTACTGAAAGAAGACTGAAAAAATTGCTGTGATAAAGTTATTTTTATGGTTTTGCATTATAAACACAATCGCAGTTTATTAAAAGCGTTCGTTTGTTACCAGAATTTCTTATTCTTTCAGTTCTTTGTTTTAAGCAAAACCTTTTGGCAGGATATTTAAATGAATCAACCCAAACAAAAAGAAAAGAAAGAAAATAAAAATCAACATAATCAGCAAAAAGTAAAGATGATAATATAAAAAATCTTAAGCGTTTTAATAAACTTTTTCCTCCACAATGCCGTCATAAAGCTCAATTGCTTTACTTACGACCTTTCAAATCTACTACAATTTCAAAGTGTTTTTTATATGCTTTTTGATATATTTATGAGCTGTGGTATTAATGATACTCGTACGAAAATAAAATTTATTATGAAAATGTTTAATAAATTTTATATGGAAATTCCTTTAGGTTTGCTTGTGAGGCAAAATTTACATTTATGATGCGATTAAGTCTTCTTATAATGAAAATTATTTTCAACACAATTATAAAACCAATTCGTCTTGTATTACACGGCATACAGCCACAATATAATTCTGTTTTAATGCTTAATACAAGTATAAATGAAAATTTAATTAAAAAATTCCCTCCTTATTTGCGACTTAGTATTACACAAGCCTTTTTGAAGTGTATAATTAAACTGTTGTTTTATGGAGTCGTAAAAAATTTTTAATTTCATTTTTCTTTTGCATAGCGACATGAGAAATGTTTGCAAAAGTTTATTAATTTACTAAAAGAAATGGTATTTTCCATTCACTTTTCTTTCAACACCACGAGTATGATTAATATTTAATTTGAAATTCAAATGTTACTCATACGCTGTGTAGCATCAAATTTTTCATTGAAGTTTTTATTATAACTTGCAATTGTAAAAGTTTTTCAAGCGCAAATCAGCCAATATGATTGCACTTTTTAATATCTTTTCTTTATTGTAAAAGTAAAGTTATTCTAAGAAATTTATATTAAAAATTCAATAAAATTTTAATGTCATTATGCTATTGATTCTATAAAAGGACACCTTACAACACCAAAAAAAAATATAAGCAAGTTACAGCAAGCAGTAAAATTGCGTGCTTTCCAGATGCGCTGCTTTGTAGCGTTTCCAAGGTATTCTCCAGGTTCTTCAAAGATCTGTCAACTTTGACAGTGACCACTGTCCCGTCTTAGTTCTATAGTCTATAGACAATGCAGTGTTGCTACAAACTAACAATATGATCCGACGAGATAAATTCTTCGCCTCTCAGTCGGCTGAATGCGACTACGATACGATACGAAATGTTGTCTACTTATCGAAATTGTTACACAACTGGCAGAGAATTGTTATTTGATGATGTATACAAATGGGCACTCTATACATAGTGGGGATGGTTGGTAGTGTTCAGTTATGTAATGTTATTTTCCAACTTGGAATTTATAGATTCATAATAGAGAAGACAATCTAATTATTTGTGGTTTAAAAAAACAAAACAAAATGTAGCCGTGCTAAAATTGTATGATGCAATAAGACAAGAGAATTTTCGTTGCTTTGAAGAAGCACAGCAAACTTTAAGAAAAAACTCGTTACCTAGTAGGCATTCTGAAAAAATAATATAAAAAATTTATCTGAAACTCTTTTTACTTGACAAAAATTATTTCGGCCATTAGTAAAATCACAAATTTCGTTTTAAGCGGACAGAGCCAAAACCACGAACATCTAGTGCTTTAATACATTTAAACATTTTTTTTCATACTACAATTTCTTCATTACTTCATTCGAAATGATTTAAATAAATGAAAAATGCGTTAATAATTTAATTTTCAACAGTTTGTTATTATTACTTTAACAATTTTTCATGGTAACTTTTTGTGAAACAATATTAATCCTTTTTTTTCGCATTTTTAAAAGCATATGAACATTTCAGCATCATGAATAATTATTTTCAATATCAATCAATGTCAGAAGCATTAAAACTGTTGCAAAATTTTATTGTTTTGCAATGACAGCCAGCTAAATGGCAGAAAAGACTAAAACTAAAATATTTAAACAATGTCTAAACCATTTTCTGAAATACAAACTATTGTCCCCAAAGATTTGTTAGCAAAATTCTGACACATAGTAATTCGTTAGAAATAATTAAATTCCTAGTTTTGATATATGTAATTAAATTTTATTTTAAGAAAATTTAGTAACAAATTTAAGTGTTCCATTTTAAATAGTATTTTTATGCATAAAAATCTCCTGTGTATTAACTATTATTTTTTAAAACAAAATACTACGGGTTCAAAAGAAAGTAAAGCTTATTTTTTACACAAGAATGAATATCCTGTGTGAACTCAGCTTGACGAGTTCAAATGAAAAGACTTTTCGTGTCAGCAACACTTGTACATATCAAAGTGAGAACAGGAAATGTTTTCTAAAACTACAATATAAACATGAAGTTGTGTGAATAACTGTTCAAATGCTTGTGCATCTTTTAGTACTGCCTTAACTGCCTTATTATAATGTTTTTGAAGCATCTCTTGGGTGATACAAGAAAAATATTAGGTGTTGAGATATGACATAAAACTATTTTTGACTTTTTATTTTTTATTAAAGTTTTTATGCAAAAAGCACAATATGAATATGGCAGCTAAGCACAAAAAAGTGTCACTTATACCGACAGATATTTATTTATCTGCTGACAGGAAGAATTTTTTTGAACTTTCTTGTTTCGGGTTGAAAGTATTTGTCATAGGGTATATAGAGGCCAAACAGAAACTTCAAAAACCTAAGTGTGCTGTCAAAAACCTAAGTCTAAGGATGTATTAGTAGAAGATTTTGTATTAGTATTGGCTTAAAATAAAAATTTCCCCACAGCACTAAAACCGCACTTGGTTGTAACAAAAAGTATTCTAATCTATTTATATTTTTTATACATGAATTTTTAGAAGTTTATGCAATTATTGTTGTATTAATTAATGAAAATATGAAGTTAGAATGCTTTTTAATACATTCGAGCTCAAAAAATATTTTTGCTTAACATTTTTTGGCAATTTTTCTATTTGGTACCAACAATTTTTATCCCAAATAGGAACAAAAATACCATACTGTTCAATGAAAAATAGGGTTGAAAACTTTGATAAATTTCAACACACAAATGTCAACAAAATTAAAAAAATATTTTAAAATTACAACAAGAAGAAATATTAAATTTATATTAATCCAAATAAAAAAATTAAATAAAACTAAAAAGTGTTTGTGCGTGGAAAAAAAGTTACGATTTAGTGCATTTTCAAGTGGAAAAATGATAGTCTCTCAAGTGTGTTGAAATGCAAAAATGGTGTCCTCTCATTTTTGTTGAATTCACAATATCTATATGTGTGAAGAGAGTTGTCATTATTTTATTGACAGTGCGAGAGCTTGCTATATATGTTTATCAATGGTATTTGTTTAACTACAATATTAGCCCATAGATATGAGCAGAGTTGTAAAGGAAATAAAAAAAGCAAACAAACTTGAGTACCAATTCTAAATTGGCGTAAAGCGAAATGTATAAAAAGAGAAAAAAGCTGTTTACTTATTGCATGCTCAAGTAATTTAAATTAATTATTGTTGTTTATTACCATTTCAAGAGTTTCTAACATCTCAACAACAAAAATGAGAAGTTACTGCATCAGGTACAAGGAAGAAAGCTATTCTGAGAATTTTTAGAAATATGTCCGCATGGCTGAACCGATCCGGACAAAATTTGCGACATTCTAAAGATTCCAATTTCACTTAAATGTTGCGGGAATATATTCCTGCCAACCAATAATGATATCGTTGCGGAAAAACATGAAAATTAAGTTCAATACGTGCACTCGGGATAACGTCAACTAATAAAAACCGCGAGTGTTGACGTTTACCAGATTGTTGACGTTTAAGAATGTGCAAATTTAAGATCAAAATATTATTGATACAATAGTTTAAAGCGTTGTTATCGTTTATAAATTAAAACCCAGGAAGAAACAAATAAGAAAAGGTTTTCAACCTAATTAAAAGCAACAAAAATATATTACATGAGATCATGGCATATATGTATATCTATACTTTTACATATCTTAAATTAATCTGTTGTTTTTTCTGCACATATATGTGTTACACATAGGTTTTAGTTGTTACTAAAGCTAAAATGTTGCTTTATTTAGAGTCGACGTTTTAGAGCTTTGTGATTTAATTGACGTTTTAGAGTAGACAATGTCAATGAAAAGGTGTTGACGTTTTGGGATGTTGACGAAATGGGGTGTTGACGTTATCCCGAGCGCACTGTACTTGAATTTAAAAATTTCTTCTTATTAAGAATTTTATGATAAACTAGCAATACCCGGTGTGCTTTGCTGCCCAATTGCTGTGCAGATATAGAAAAATATATAATAGCTCCGTATCATCAGTACCCGTCTCCCCACTCCTATATCATCATGCTTTTCTTTAAAAGTGCAATTTGCTCTCAATGCAACCTTCCTGAAACTGAGAATCTCGCTTTGGCGGTTCTCCCGATATAGGATAATTATAAATTATTATTAGGGTAGAAGAATACAATTTAAATTTTATTTCTAGCTTTATTATTTTAGAAGACAAATGGGTTACAAAAAAGTACATAAATTATATTTTTGCCCTTTATCGCCCCCTAGACGTATTTGAGGAATTCTTAAGGAGAGAAGAATCCAATTTAAATTAAATTTCTATCTTCATTATTTTAGGTTACTAAAAAAGTACTAAAATTACATTTTTACTCTTTTTCTTCCCTAAATGCGAAAATTAAAAAAAGTATCCAATTCCCGTCCGCTTTTATTCGATCTAATTTTAATGTTTTTCTAATTTTACGTGTAACTTAGTTAGATCTGGAGTCATAAATAAGGCTACCGACTTTATCCGTTCTTACCCCTTTTAATCCACTTAAAACTTTTAATCCAGAAAATCCCTTTTTATTGATCTGTACATCGTTGAGGGATTCCTTAGGGGAGAAGAATGCAATTTAAATTTTATTTCTAACTTTATTACTTTGGGTGATAAATGAGATAAAAAAAGGTTCAACATTTTATTTTTGCCCTTTTTGTCGCCTAAATGTATTTGAGGGCTTCTTAAGCAGAGAAGAATCCAATTTAAATTTAATTTCAATCTCTATTACTTTAGGAAATAAATGGTTTGGCAAAAAAGTACCAAAACTATATTTTTACCCTTTCTCACCCCCTAAATGCGATTAAAATTTCTATTAAGTATGGATGTGCGATCATTCGCTTAATCAAATTTTTTGATTTATAAAAATTCTGATTAATCAATTAATTGGTTAATCAAAAATGCTGATTAATCACATTGCTGATTAAACAAATAATTTTAATTTTGATTATTCAAATTTGAATAACTTTATTAAAAATAATAAAACAACAACATTTCAAAAAAAAATTTAACACTTACAAATATAAAACGAAAGAAATACAAAAAACTAAAAACAAACAAAAACATGAAATAAAAAACAAATGACAAAAATTAAAAACACAAATTATTCAGTTGTTGAAGATATAAATTATTCCACATCATGATTAATCAAATAATCCTCTTTTTGAATAATCAAATTTTAAATTATTTGATCAATCAACATTTTGATTAATTAGGCATTTTGATTAATTAGGATTAATCGATTAATTGATTAATCATAATTTTCATTAATAAAAAATTTGATAAGTCGATTAAGCGGCCATCCCTACTATTAAGTGAACAATATGATTACATCTACCGAAGTCTTGTACCAACTAAAGAGAACGTGATGTGTCCTATGACAGGCTGTTTTGCCTTTAGGGTAGACAACAAACATACAGAACAGCTCAGTACTGATGCCAAAGCAGGTACACCATTACATCAGCATTCTTTGTTCAGTTTTACCACTTGTCAAGGTGAATAATACTGACTAGCAATATCAACTATTTAACCGAGTTTTTTAGGAAAGAGAACGCGAGAGTTAAGTGAGACTTATTACATTCATTCTTCGTTCAATTAAATTATTTTTATTAGAAAGAAATTCTAATGCCCGTAACAATTTTAAAGACAAAAACTTTTTTTGTTGACTCTTCCGTACCAACCGTGAGAGCTACTATCAACTAGGATGAATACCCTATTTACTTCAGCATTTTGGCTAAGGTATCCTTTTTTAAGAGAATTAACACAAACAGGCAACTATTGTCAACCAGTTAATTAATTAATGTGTTAACTTATTTGGGAAAGGGATAGTGTAGAGAGAACAAATATTGAAGTGGGAGAGAGAAAGAAAGCTTAATTTACTTACAACTCTGCTAATGAGCGTATTTTGTTAAATTTTTATAGAGCAGTATTGCAGCCCCGGTTGTGTCAAGTAGAGCCATTAATTTGCTTTAAGCTGTGTAGCTACGAGTATATTTTAGTTCTTTTTACTTCGCCGACGATTCTGTTACGATATCGGTGTAGGAGGGTGCTGTGATGTTCATTAGGATATATCAGTATTAATCGCTGCCGGTACTGCCAAAGTGATCAGTTCTATGCCCTCATCACTTTAACAGCTCAACAATAAGCACCACACAATGACACACCAACGCACATAAGAAAAATTCATGATGTGGTTGGCTTGCCTAAAACTAGTCTTGAATTCAAGACCTCAGGGTTTGTAGTCAACGCGCTAGCCATCTCAGCCAATAGTAGCTTTCAACTTGTAACCTTTTATTTGATTGTTAGGAAATTCAATATATTCTTGTCTTGCTCAATTCAACTTTTATTATTTCGCTTAATTTCTAGTTTGAAAAGCATCGCTTTCAGCTTACATTTGATGGTTTGGAAATTCACTATTTTCTTTGCCTTGTACAATTTAAGCCTTTCTGCGCAAGGGAAATCCTTGAAATTCGGATCATATTTGTTTAAAGATATTATTTAGGTTAGTGATTTTTTTCGGAGTTGCTAAAATTTAAGTTTTTTTAATTTATAATCGCACCATTTCCCAAAATTAATATTTTACCTATTCAGTAAAATATTAGTTGTTTTATAAAAATACATTGATATTGTTCACGAAATTGTTTTAGAAATTAGCACAGGATCAGTGGTCAATTTAAAATTTTTTTATTAAAACAATTAATTTTTTACTGAATAAGCAAAATGTTAATTTTAGGAAATAGTGCGATTATAAATTTAAAAAGTTTGATATTATTTAAGTTTCCTTTTAAAATTGCTTTTATATTACAAGGTCACTATTAAACTTAAAAGCTTTGAACTATTTAATTTCTGAAAATAGTATTTCTTTCAACAATTCTTTAAAAAAAATGCAGTTCTAAAAGCGTTACTTTTCAGGAAATTATTTCGAAGTAATTAAAAAGTTGCACTAAAAAACTCCTTTTGAAAAGTTACTTTGTAAAAATTTTCTTTTGTAATAATGTAGTTTAAAAAATGTCCTCTTTTGCGATGTCCTATTTAGATAAATATTTATTTAATATAAAAATTCTAGTATTTAAGCTTCTTTTCAAACACGGTCTTAAATTTCTATTTTATGCAACTTTTTATGGCAGCCCACAATCTTTTTATATACCTAATAGATAAAATGCACATATGTATATATTTATTTAGCTCCTATGTTGTATCTGAAAAGGATTTTTATTGTCCGTGTTTATTCATAAATAAAGCTTTGGGTATTAGTATATGAGAAAAATAAAGTTAGCTTTTTATAAAAATAGCAAAAGACCTAATAACATTTGTAATACTAAAAATATTGAAAATTAGCAATGAACTAAAACTCAATTTAACTGGAAAGCTCTTGCAGCAAGCCGTTGCAGCATTAAAATTGCTAAAATTTACAGGGCATATATTTTGAAATTAGGAATTTTTGTAAAATATCGAAACTAGTTTGTGTGAAGCGGTTAGTTCACGATCTATTAATTTTAAAAATTTAAACAAAAATAAGAGTTTTTTAAATTTAGGTAATAATAATATTCTAAGTATGTAAAGGAAAAATTATTTTTGCAGTTTACATCAAACCAAGACTCTTTTTGAATCTTCGAACTCTGATACAAAAAATACAAGTGTGTGTATGTATTTCTTATTTAATTCATTTTTCCCTTGTTGTTACATTGATTCATTTGTTTATTATAGCATTTTAAACAGTTTAATATTGCCAACATTCTGCCAGCTTCGAATTTTGGTAACTGGGTTATAGTTGGCTGAACTAAGAAACTTTGTGTAAGCAAGTATGTCTGTTTGTTATTTGTTTTTTCTCTTTTTCCACCTAAAGAGGTCTTAAGTTGCTTATGTTGAGTATTTATTTTAGCACACATGTACAGAAATACATACAAAGCACAAGCGCACACAAACACACACAGAGAAAAATATGCAAAAAATGTCACAATAGTTTTTTTATCAACATATGGCAGGACGCATGCTTAAGTCCTATTTACATACAAATATTCGTAGAGAAAAGAGGAAAACAGGAAAAAGAAGCTTATTTCTATTGTTTCCTCAACATTTGCATTTTAGCTCAGGCCCAAAGTTTATTTAAAGCAGATGCAAATATTATTTCTATGAAATTTAAAACAGAAAATAAAAATTAACTTACAACACTAAATGAGGATTTAATAGAAGATTTTATATTTTAAATTGATAATATTTTTAGAATTTTTTATAAAATATAACCTTCTTTAATAAAGAAATCGTTTACAAAAAGGCGTATCTAACATATACAAATTTTTTTTTTGTTTGAAACAAAAAACTTAATAAAACATATAAAAAAGCTTATGTATAGTTTTAGGACTATAAGATATGTAGGAAAGGATCCAGCCTACATATTTCATAGTTCTTAAAGTATATATAATTCTATTTTGTAGTTCTTTTATTAAGTTTTATGTTTCAAACTTGAAATTTTTATATGTTAGATACGCCTTTTGTAAATTAAAGTAACGATTCTCTCTTATAATAATGCTGTGAAAACAAATTATGGGAATTTATTATACTAAAATTTAACATAACACTGGCACAAAAAGAATTAAAGCCGTATGTACATTTGGTCACCTTCCTACATATATTTCGATGCACTGAATCACAATCTGAGATTCCTTTGGCTCGTAGACCTCCAAAATTTCGAGTAAATTGCGAAAAAAATGTTAAAAATTGCTTTTAAAAAATGCATATAAATGGGTGCGTCTGGTGAAATATTTATACCATTTTTTTTTGTACCAGTGCACAGTAAGGCCGAATCAAAATATTTGGGAAATATATCATTCATATCTAAATAGACTATCCATACCAGTATAAAATATTAAACGGACATAGCAAAGGAATGTTTCAATTTACATTAAGAATATTGGGTAAACATACTGTTTAGGAGTGAAGCTATGAAGTCTCAAATCAGGTCACTTCCGGCATGTAAAAGCTTTAAACACTTGTCACTTTTATTTCTAGCCCAATCCCAAAAATATTTTGCGTCCTTATAGTCTTTATATGGTTCTAAGAAAATCATGTTTGGCTAAGCACTTATCATTTATTGTTAGGTATACTTTTTCGAACATTAAAATTCCAAAAGTTTTTAATACTTTGCTTCAGTATTTTCAAGATATCCAAGTAAGGAGAACAATTGTTTCTTTGTTAATTAGACAACAAAATTTCAAATCATTAAAATAAAAGTTTGAAAATATACTATTTTTATTTTAAAAACAAAAAAATTAATTTAATTTTTTAAAATTTTTTTCCCAGAAAAAACTATTATAAATACTTTTTTCTATAAAAATTTTTTCAGGAATATATTTGTTTTTATATTATAATTGTTATATGTTTGTGTAAAAGGTATCTTCACAGACATGAATTTAGAAAAATATATTAATAATGCAACCTATTTTGCAGCAAAATTTTAAATTTATCTCATATGTTCAAAAATCCCAAAACTTGGCTTCAAAAACAAATACCAGTGGCAGAAACTCTTATTTGTAATCCTTTGTTTAAAAAAAACATTTTATGGGCCTTTGACAAAAAGTGGACTGAATGAGCAAAACATAAAAAGTTCCATTTTTGGGATGTCTTCGAACATTCTGACGGACTTTGAGATGTATTTAGCACATTAATTCCTATATAACTGCTAAATTTCATTCGAAAATTAAATAACAATATGCAGCAAAGTGAAAATTTTGTCATGGACTTTGATCACTCACCACTATGTTTATTAGATCCGTTATGGATATGGTTTTTTTTCTAAAATTTGTGATTTTCAAGAGGCTGCTCCACCGATGTTATCATAACTTGAGATAGTACAATTTTATTAAGAAAGATGGGAATTTAACTCCCCTAAAAATGAATCCCTGAAGTTTGTGATCTTGAGAAAAAGTTGATTTTGTTGTACAGTTTAGATATTCGCAAATCTTGCAAAAATCAGGTGACTTCACTTCATCATGAATAAAATCAATTGCCCAATTCACAACCTGTTGTATGTGTTGTAGATCGTATAAATGTTGTTGGTAATTTCCAAATAAACATTTGTTTAGGAACATGTTTAAGTGACAATTACCAACAAAATTTTAACGATCTACAACACTTACAACAGGTTGTGAATTGAGCAAATATTTATCCATCCATTTTCATGAAATAAAGTTTATTTTACTTGCAGTATCTGTAGCTTTATTATCAGCAAATAAAAATTGAAACTATTTGCCATTTTTGATTTTTTATAAATTTTTAAATAAATAAAATTTTTCCATTAAAAAGTTCTTTTTTTTGGGAATTATTAAATTATATTAATTTTAATTTTTTACGTGCTTTTTCCCAAATTAATATTTTACTTTTTAAGTTAAATATTAAATTTTTATTAAAATACATTGAAATTGATTATGGAGGGGTATTAGCTAGTTCCTATGGCCATTTCATTGGGGCTAATGCAAATCGTCAGGGAACCTTTACCAAAAAATCTCATATAAAAACTAAAGATATTATATTGAACTCCTAATCATAAGAATAAGAAGCTTATAATATCAAAGTTGAAACATGAGCTCCATAATCAATCAAGATTTTTAGTTTCTTTACTTGCGTATTACAACAGGTTGGTTTTTTTTCAACTCTAAATTGTAGTTGTAATTATAAATATGCGAGTGCCCGCGCAATAAAATACATATTGGCATCACAGCTCATTGCCAAAACAATTTGTAGCCGTTGTTGCTTTTATTTATTTTCAACTGTCTTTACAACTACAATTTAGAGTTGGAAAAAAAGCAACCTGTAGTACGCAAGTAAAGAAAATAAAAAACATGATTGATTATGGAGCTCATGTTTCAACTTTGATATTATAAACTTCTTATTCTTATGATTAGGAGTTTAATATAATATCTTTAGTTTTTCTATGAGATTTGTGGGTAAAGGTTCCCTGACGATTTGCATTAGCCCCAATGAAATGGCCATAGGAACTAGCTAATACCCCTCTATAATCAATTTCAATGTATTTTAATAAAAATTTAATATTTTACTTAAAAAGTTAAATATTAATTTGGGAAAAAGCACGTTAAAATTAATATTAATAAAATCTTCCCAATTTAGCTTAAAAAATAAGGTTTCCGTAATTTTAATATATAAAAAAAATTTTATTTTAACAGCTTAAAGATAATTGTGTTCAAGGTTCTTTAGTGGTTTTTGTAATTCAATTGGACAAGTGTCATCCAAGTTATGATAAAAATCGGTGGAGCAGCCTGTTCAAAACTTGATTTTTTACTTTACTATGAATAAAATCAATATTTATCGATCGATTTTCACAAAATAAAGCTTATTTTATTTATTTATATAATTAAAAATAATGAAATAAAATTTCCAATTTTGCATAAAAGAAATATATTTTTCATCATTGTGGTCTGCATAATTAACTGCCTAAAACGTAATATTCTTTCAAGTCTTTTTTAGTAGGTTTTGTTACAAAATTGGACAAAACCTCCCAAGTGGTGATAAAATCGATAAAGCAAACTCCTCAAAATTCCAAATTTAAGAAAATAATATAAAAAAGTTTTCCATAGAACTTAAAATTTCGTCTGCTCTTGTATTTTTAAAGATCTATTTTCTTGCATAATTTTGTAGAAAATTGTTTTATAAACCTTTTATATTTATATAAAAACATTTTTATAGAAATTATTAAATATTAAATATTAAAGGAAAAAATATAAACTTATGACCATCTTTTACTTGTAAAAAGATGGACATAAGCCATTAACAAATAAATTGTTGCTTTTAATATTAGTTTTTATATGAAACACAAAAATCAAGTTTGTGTTGTTTATTTTTTTTTTATAAATTTATCACTTAATATCCTTTCCTTTTAACAGATTTAAAAATAATCTATTAAAAAAATATAAACTTACAAAGAAAAAGTGAATAACAAAATTTTTAACTGAAAACCATAAAAACTTTTAATTATAAACTTCATCAGGTGTTTATCGACAGCTTTTTAATATATAAAATTTAAGTGCGTAAATCGTTAACAAAAATGGATACCGGAAAGACAATAAAAACTTTTTAGAACTTTTAATTTTAATATTTCATCAACAAATCTTCCCTTGTGGCCACTAAAAACATGAGTGAGAAAATGGACTCCATAAAACCCTCACCGCGTCGTGAAAAGCCTCAAAGTCTGGATGGTGTACAAGCTACAACATCTCTTAATGAATCTTGTGGCTCTGATTCTTCGCTCAATAGTGGTTCGGATAAACGTATAACGCGTAATCGTTCTCGTGGTTCGGAACCACGTTCGCAACGTGAACATTCATCGGATGGCGTGATTACAACATTGCCGACTGGGCTAAAAACCGAAGTGGAGTTCGATGGTGCTGATGATGGTGGCCAGCGTAGAGAAAGTTTTAATTATGATGACAATAGCCCGAGTAGTCAAAGTTCTTTTAGCAAATCACTGCTGGGCAGATCATTGCGTTTGCCCAGCATGGTCGGTGGTACAACAACGAGAAAATGTGTTTTAACTTTAGATGGCTATTCGTATGTTATAGGTAAGTTGTGGAATGAAAATTAAAAATATTAAATATTATTGCAAATCAATGAGATTTCGCTCAAAAAAAAAATATTCAAGCCTCTTCTGTATTCCATGCGAAATGAAAGTGTTTGGATTAATATTTATAATACAAATTTGTGGTTACAAATTGATATTTATAGCAATGATGCTGAATAGTTTCATTCCGCTTACAATACAGAACAGGTCTGCTTGTAATACATACTTTAATTTCTGCATATACAGGAAACTTTTTGCATAAAATGTTTTTTATTTGCCAATAGTATGTTCACGAAAGCAAGTTGTGTGCAAATAGTGATATTAAGTTATATTTTAGACAGTTATCGTAATTCAGTTTACCCCATTTTCTTACTCACATTTACAAGAAGCAAAGTTACATGAAGAAAAGTTCATGAAATATATCTTGCTTCAAATTTTGTCTATGATATTTTACGGAACTTCCTTCATTTCCTAACTATTAACTTGCAGCTTAATTTTGTTCAAGAATAAAAGTGGTGCCCACCATTTAAGTATTTGTGGTGTATTTAGAACTTTATAAAAACTAAAACAATAATTAAACTCTTACTTAAAAAATACATTTATTTTTGAAAAATTACATAGAAAAGTAATAAGCTGGTTGTCATGACTCTAATCAATAATAAAATACATAAATTTTTGCCTGGAGAGTTAAATAAGGATAAGTGCACTTATCTATATAATTAATAGGCGAAACTATATTTTCTACTGCACTTTATGTTCACATTATACAGCGAATTTTGAGAAAACTTATACTATTTTAGAGATATTTATTGACAGATGTACACAATCTATATGTTGTTATACATCGGTGCAGTATTTTGTGAGCTTTAAGTATTTAAAATTGCTACTATAACATGCTTAACATTAACAAAAAGTAAAACAGACACGCATGTGCGTTTGCGGATTTTACTTTTGCAAAAAGAAAATAGTAATACAAAATTTTATCTGCTTAGAAGTGATGTTGTTGTAGGAAAGGCGTAAGACTAAATGGGAAGAAAGTTCAATAAATTTAATTAGCTTATTTGAAACTATATCGTTTCAGTGTTTTTCCGTATAACCAAAATATATGGGCACCACTGTACATAAATCATTATTTTTAGTCTAATATTCGTTTTGTGTTCTTTATTTCAACTCTTAAGCTTCTAATGCTTTTCGAACACTAATTGAATTGAAACTTTTTTCCTCAACAGTGACACATAAATAACGTCCACAAACCGCTTGTCAATAATATGTTTATTTCCTTTATTGTCCTTGCTGTATTGCACATAAGTTTCGAAATCATTTTTAAGCTACAAATGCTGCGAACACAATTTCAAAAGCTCATTTATCATTCTGATAGATCAGATCTATAGCAATTTTTTGTTCAACATTTTAATATCATGCAGAAAAAAAAAGCAAAATGAATGCTCAAAATTAAAGAAAAAATGTCCATGCAACTTATTAAGAAAAAAAAGGACAAGTGAATAATAAAAGGAAAATAATTTAAACATGTTTTTACTCATACATGCATATGCACATATACATAACTATATAAGTATGGACGTATACATGTACGAATGAGTAAAATGCTTGTTTGAAAATAATGCAATACTTATATTTCAATTGCATTAAATAAATGATAATACTTTGCCAAAAAAGGAAAATGAAAAAGCAAGAAATACTAGAAACGAAATTCTTACATCGCATGTAAAGTAGTCAATTTCACGCTAAACTTAATGTTAAATATTTGACACAATATTAAATACAAGAACACAGCAATACATTGCTGAAAGAACAAGTGAAAAAGATAAAAGAGATATTAATAAAATTCAATTTCATTTAGCTAAAGATGCCATTCATATTTGTCTGTTTTAAGAAAATTTATTTATTCTATGCTTAAGCAAAAAAACGTTTTGATATTTAACTTTTAAAAAGTCCTTGAATATTGCACTTACTTTACCAGTGGTAAACACACTGGTAAATAAACATATACTTATCCAATTTCTCAAACACAACAAACAATATTATAATAGAAATGCCTTGAGTACCGCATAGATTTTTTCGCAGAATTTGTATGATTTGGAACCAACAAGAAAAATATCAAGGTTAAAAGGGAAAACAAATTTACTAAAACAGCGATGTAACAGACCGAATAACAACTGAAATTGACAGCTCTCAGTTGCCAGCTGCCATCAGTAGTATTATTTTCAGCAACTGGTAACCCAACTGAGGATCGGTTGCCATACATAATCGGCATATTAATAATTTGTTTTTCAAAAATTGAGAAATATGCATTAAAAAATTTTTTATAACCCCATAAGTATGCATTTATTGCCAAAATATGCAAAAATGTGTACTTACCACCAAAATATGCAAAAATATATAAATCAATGCCAAACTACTTTAAATTTAATGATTCGCATAAATAATTAGTTTATACCTTTTTATCTATCACCACAAAGAACATGCGTTTGCATGAAAATTCGAGCCCTGATTATATGTGTGTATATATATAGTTTGTTGCTTAAAGGTTGGTCGTGACAACACCTTTTGTATATATAAAAAATAATCTAACAAATAATATTAAAATATATCTTTTAAAAAATAGACTACAGAACAGGCGTGGCGCTGCCTACTTTTCTAATTATAATTAAGCATTGTTCCGGGAAAATAATATTTATTTCGTTGGGATGTATGTAGCACTACTCATAGTTCTGGTCCGTCATGAGAACTAAATATGTGTGCTAAGTTTCATAAGAATTAACTTAGTAGAAGTAATTGAAAAATAATAAGTACTTTGCATGGGCGTGGCACTACCAAATTTTTTAATTATGATGTATTACTACGGGAACTTAATGTGTGTGCAAAGTTACATTAAAGTCGGTTAAGTAAAAGTACTAATATGCATTTTCTTTTTATGGAGTGACCAATCTGTAAGAACATCCTTTCAAAAAAGGAAAATAAGATCGGAACCGGTTAACAAACGAAATGATTACCTTCTCTTTTGTTGAATTCTGTTAAAAATATAGAAATAACTCAACAAGACAGCAATTAATCCATCAACAAACACTATTGTTTGAAGATTAGACCTTGCTCAACAACTTTATCACCATCAATGTCTTCGCTTCAACTGCGGACCCAGGGGAAGGACAAAAAGGGATATCTCCCATCTTACCTTCTCCCCATCGCCACACCATCAGAAAAACTAATAAAATATACCTCATTTCTATTGACTTTCTAAAAGAAATTTTAGAAAACTCCTCCCCCTATACCGGACCGTTTTCTATCTCCAATAAACCCTTAAGTACTGTCTGCCTGTTGGTTAGAACTGCTCAAACATTCCTAGAACAATGTGGATGACATGGTCTTATATATCGGGTGTAAGCTTCTGCCCCTTTGTCTATAACTTCTTGTTTAGATAACCCCCAGTAATTAATTAAACCTAAGAGCTATATATGTAGAATTGGTTCCAGACAATAGAAACGGAAACTGATTGCAATCGATTGCCATTTTTTTTTAAAACACACTTTCAAATGTGTAACATTTGACAATGAGTTTGATTTCAAACAACGCCCTACACGAGATCAAAAGCAGCTGTTTGCTGGGTTGTATTAAAGCAAATACTTGTATTTCAACAAATACTTATGCAAACTTGAACGACAACTACTACAATTATTGCCGTTATTGTCTTTTGGCTTATACTTCAGCTGGCTCTTTCCTTATATTGTTTCTCTGGCTTCTCTATTTGCCTTTACATTTCCTCTGTCTACAGAGCCACTCAGTTATTGCGGTTAAAACATTTTGGGCGCCTAAATGCTGAAAATACCATAAATAACTTAAAAACGAGACAATCTGTAAAAGGCTGCAATTTCAAGGTGAAAGAATGAAATGAAAAATTATTAAAAGCCCACACACACGCACAGTTTTTTGTAATACCAGCGGCAACAACAGTAGAAATGTATGTAAAATATTTCTGGCAATAACTCGGGCTAAATGAGTTGTTGAATTTTTCATAGTTTGTGTGAGAGTATTGGTTGTTTGCCTGTACGTGAAAAGGGTTTAACGTTTCTTCAATAAAATGGAAAATTAAAAAAGTAATAATATTGAAGGTATTTTGTCGTAGAGAAAATTGGCAACGATGGTGACAGGAGAGATAGAGAGAAAGAGAGAAAGAGATAGAAAATACAGTGTGGTTGGAAAATTCATACAAGCATTCAAAAGAAATTACTGATTTTTGATTGTGAAAATTCAAAACCTGTAATTAATAATCAAAAATCTATTTTTCTTTTTGATTTTTCGAGTACACATCTGTGGTCACAAGCCTTAACCGCTTAAATCCAGTTATCAGTTTTTCTTGACAATTTAATAACAAAAACGATGTCAAAAGTTTTTTTAACTTTAGTAACCATTGTTACATATTACTCTTTTCATGTAAAATTTATTACCGTGGTTACTGATAGCCACCGCCTTAGCTTACAATTACATTTAATTATACATTTATGTCAGTATATAAACAGAAGTGTGTGTTCAAGTTTGAAATATTTTAATTAATATTCGCTTTATGTTATGGAAAGTTTTTTGAGTTTTTAAATACACCTGCCTAACTGGCACATCTAGTCCTTTGCATTCATCAGAAGAACCGCACGTTGAAGCATAATTTAATACTTCTACAGTTTCAATAGAAATATACCTTATTTCATTTTTATTGCGTTTTGGCTGCGGTTTAATTTCACAATGAGCTCCAAAATTAATGTTTTTATTTTGTAAGGGATTTTTTGAATTTTTAATCACATGAAGATAAAGAATAAAGTTAAATAAATACACAATATATTTTATATACAGTGGAGTGGAATATTTTATAAGGTTAGAACATACTTAGTTTTTCCTTGCAAACAATGTGCTAACTTTGGACAGCTTTTCGGCATGATACAGGCCTTCTTTAGTTTGCTTCTCAGACATTAACAAAAGTGCTGTGTTTTTCTTCCAACGGATTTGTTTGAATTTGGAATGATTTTCCATCATCCCACGTCAAATTTGGTTGATAAACAGAGCACTGAAAATGCCATATAGCCGAAACTGGTCTGTTTATCAACCAAATTTGACGTGGGATGACGAAAAATCGCTAAAGTATACTAAGCTGTATAATCCTCCTTCTGAAATAAATAATTTTTACTGATCTTTTAAACAATTACTTAAAATCTTTCTGTATAATCTTTACAATACAATAGTTCTTGAATGAAGTTTTGTTAGCAGCCTTCAAACAATCATTTGAAATTACATAGGAAATCTTGTCAGCCTTACGTTTATGGTATAAGATGAGCTCGATACTATCATGTATCACACCACGTGGAATATTTTTGTAGAACATTTTAAATCTCTATCTCTTCGTTGTAGGGGTATTTTTGTCCCTTTCATAAAAAATTTTTTTTAAAAAACACTCCCCTTCAGCGCGCTGAAATGTTCTACAAAAATTTTTGTCATAAGATTATACTATAGATTTTTAAAGACATGTAAGCTCCAAACTTATTTCGAAAGCCAGAAATTATTCAAAATTCACATATGACGTATAATATGTGTTCAGCACTTTTATATAAAACACCACAGGAATAATTTATGTAGAAGGTTTCAGATTGCTATATCGCCGCTGAAGGGGAGTTTTTTATCCCTTATATAAGAAAGAGAAAGGGTTAGAGGGTTAAAATGTCGTACAATAATGCTCTTCGTGATGTTTTACATAAAATTTTAAGCACATCTTATACCTTAAATGTAAGGTTTACAAGATTTCCTATGAAGAGTCCGTATAAGAATTTTGCACATAATTCTCCCTAAAATGACTTCAAAACGCCAATACACTTATAAATTATACACTTAAAATCAGTTTTGTTGCACAGTGGAATTTGCTTCTAACAATTTTAATTTAATTAGTCCCAGCAATCAAATAATTTTCTCCAGAAAATTTCTCAATCATAAAAGTATTTTCCTGCTAAAACTTTTCAATACTGATATAACAGTGAATTATCACTAAGAATTTTACTTATTTCTCATCATTATTATTATAAACTTGTTGCTAGGGTAAATGTTTTTTCATGTACAAGTCAATCAGCAACTTTATATGTCAATTTTCAGTCATGTTTTGTGGATACGAAAAATTTCTAACAGTGTTCTATTTCCTTTCAACAGTTTTGGTTTTGGCTCTTACCACCATTTCTCACTTTTTTCATTTCTAGCCAAATTGTTTTCGAATACAAAATAAAAGTCATCAAGGAATATATGAGAGTGTGTAATTTATACAGTGGGTTAGAATCCATATATATATTAGGAATAAAATAGCTAGTTTGATTGGCATCAAAATTGTATTCCGGCGTAGCAGAAAAGCATTGAAAATTTAATTTTTAGTGAGAACTTTCTGGATCGTTCTGAACTGGCTCTATGATACATAAAGGCAGAGAGTATCTGTGATGTAAACTTGTTTTCACAGTAAAGTTCACAGTAGTTCAGTTGTCCAAAAGACGTAAACCCAATAACTTTCCACTTTTACTTATTATTTATTGAACTGGAACAAAATCTAAATATAACTTATAAGCACGACGATTTTTGTCATGCATATTATTATGAAGCCAATTTTGACACAACTTATACCATGGCAGATTTGCACAATATATATTTTATTAAAATCGGTCCAGTATTTGGGGAGCTATAAGCGTTTAAAATTGCTGGTATAACATGCACAGATCGTACACAATTATTTATTATCTTAAAACCTTTCAGCCATATTTATAAACTATTGTTAAAGTTGATGTATTAATTAAAACCGGTTTTCACATAAAAAATTCGTACATTAAAGCAACTTTAACTTTAATATTTGCTTATGAATATGAAGTTAAAGTTCAAAAATTAAACAAAGCACGCATGTGTGTTTCTAAATTTTGCTCTGCAAAGATAATAACAATACAACATTTTTTTCTGTTTGGAACTGATGTTGTTGTAGGAAAGAAATGAGACTAAAAGGAAAGAGAGTACAATAAATTAAACTAACCTGTAATTTACTGTTGCTTTTTTAATATCAGTGGAGGCAAGTTTATATTATTTATGCTTGGCTATTTTTTAAGAGACTTTTTGTAAAATTTGTCTACAAATCTTTTTAATTATTTCCTTCTATAATCAGATAATTATGTCGTCCGTTGTTCATACTAGTATATTTAATATCTAAAATTGTCTAAATTTCTTGGGGAATTATGATGTGCAAACTTAAATGCTAATGCTAATGCCCTATTGTGCACCCGCCGCACTCACGTAATCTTTTTTAAGTGTCACTATTTATGAGCTGCTTCTGTAAGTATTTTCAAAAGTAGGTTTTTTTTTTGTTTTTCTTTAAAAGAATAAGAAAATCATCCTAATAAAATGTTGACTTCAATACCAGTGTGAGGTCAAACAACGTTAGAAGCTGAAAAAATTTTCTAAGAATATAATGTCTTCCTTTTATTAAAATGAATTGAAGCTTGAGATAAGTTTCAGTATAAAGTTCACATGTCTTTTTTATGTTTCAAAAGGAATTCTTTTGATTTTTTTTTGAATGAAAAATAAAATAAATATATTTTTAGTAGAATTTACTTTTATGTAATTGTATACATAATTTTCAAATCAATAAGCAATTTTAATTGGCCCAAATACCTCAAGGATATTAATGACTTTGGTAATGTTATTTTCAAAAATTAATTTTTCTAAGCAGGAAAAAAATGAATTTTTCTTATTAAATATTAAATTTTAAGGATCCAATACAATTTTTTATCCAGTTTTTTTTATTAAATTTCCTTAAGCTGTTAGGTTGGAGAAAATAAGTGAAAAAAAATCAATTTAATTTATTTTATTTTGTAAATTGAGAATCATGCCTTAAGGCAAAATATGATTAATATTCTACTAAAAAAAATTTACAAATATATTTGAAAGATCCAATCAACTTTTTTTAACAAAAACATTTTTTATTAAACATCATCCTGCTTGATGATTAAACATTATCCTGCTTGGTTTGGGGAAAATAAGAAAAACATATTTCATCAAAAATAATCAACAGTTTTTTATTAAGGTTAAGAGCTAAAAGTATCTTTACGTGAAACTCTCTTCGTTCTTAAAAAAGAGAACAAAAGTCTGTTGTAAATATTTTTCCTGTTTACACCTCTGGTGTGATGAGAATACACAAGTTTTTAAAATAAACATTTAACGAACGCCTATCAAATTTTGTGTCCATACTCTTTCCCACTCAATACATTTTGCTTTTACATAATAAGATATTTTTAATTTTTAGATATATCGTAATACGTGTATTACCATGTAAAGATAACTTAAATAACATTAGTGTAAAATAATTTTTTTGAATCAGACTTTAGTTCGTTAATATAATTTTTAATGGTAAAGTAATTATTTAAAATGTTAATAAGCATATATTACACTACTTCTACTTTGCAATTTGAACGAATAACTTTAACGTTGCAATGTCATTGAAGACTAGTGGTGTTTTACATAAAATGGTTTAACGCATCTTATATCTTGAACGTAAGGCTTACCAGATTTCCTATGCCGAGTACACTTCTAAGTATCTTATTGTACACCAATATTGATGAAACATGTATGTTTTAAGAGGTAGTTATTTCTAGATATGCACAATATATATGTTTACCTAAAAACCGGTTACAAAGCTGGTTACAAACAAACCCACTTACGGATTAAGTGGTCGAACTTCAACCAACGGGCAGGATCCTAGTAGGAAATAGGAACAAAATTAACTCTTAAGCACATTTTAAATTTAGATTGATTTCTGGCGTTCGAGTTATTTCTGATTTCGACAGGCAGCTATACCGTCTCATCAGCGTTCTTGCTCACTTTTATTACTTATGAAGGTGGATGCTTTTTATAAGGAAACATAAGCTATTTAACTAATTTTTGTCACGAAATAGAATACAAGACTTTTCATGTAAATTCTTGCATTCATTTTATATCAACTCAATTTAGTTAGCCGAAATCTCCTACTCGTATATCTGATTTAATCCAACACTCACAAAAGCTGTTACTATTTTTGTTTTTTGCTTTGATGGGGATTTGTATCAATACCTACTGTTTGTTCTAACATTATAAAAAAAAACATTGCTTTCCAAGAAACCAATGCAACTCTATTTAATTAGTTGCTACACACTACTCTCAGTATTTATAAGCATATTGCTTATAATTCTAAGAAATAAGTCCTTATAGTTTTATAAACACGCACACCACAATACATTTATCTACGTGATCTTATTAAAAAAAAAAAGTTATTTTAAATTTTGTTTTTGTCGTCGTATTTGTGTCAGACTTTTTGCTTACTGCAGACATTTTGTAAAATTTCTTTCGTGATTTTTTATTGCGTCATAAATATTTATGTTAACTGAAATGTTAAACTATTTAAATTAATTAATTTTAAGTATTCTTTTATATTTTGTTTACGGTATTCTCCTGTCGCTACTAAAAGCAAAGGAACAAGAAATATCCTTTTTGTCATATCTTAAGCTTAATAGCTGGTGTTAGTAACATTTCGTTATAAAAAATTAAATGAGGAAAATTGAAGAAGGACAGTAACGACAACAACAGCAATTAATAATCATAAACATAATTTCTTTAGCACTTGCAACATTTACTTCAGGGTAACAAGAGAAGCAATGTTGCTTTATTGTAGCTGCAGCTAAGACTTTTTTCCCCTTTTTCCAACAAAGCAATTCATTTTTTAAACTACTTCTTCACTAAAGATTCTTAATAAATATTCTCTTATTATTCTCAGTTTCACCAAGAATTTTTACGTAAACAACTTAAATCTAGCAAAAAAGAAAAAATAAATATGTTTTATGCAAAGAAAAGGTAAAAAAAACTTGTGTAACAGCAAACAAAATATAAGGGTTTTGCAAGCAAAAATAACAACAACAAAAAAGAAAGATAAAGTTTCAACTGTGTGCTGTTTGCCATCAAGGATTTAAATGTCATACTCATATTAAAATCTCTTTTTTTAAAGGTTGAGTTTTAAAAAAACTGGTGCAAATCTTTGCACAGCCAAATTTTATGTCAAGAAAGCAAACAAAAATTTAACATTTCATGAAAATAGTTTTTTTTCAAGTTGTGTGTATTTAGTCGTACTATATGGGTTTTCTCCAAAGAAATTTATTATTCAGGCTTAAGTTCGTTCAAAAAATTGTTTTTTTTTTTAATTTAAACGTAAAATAGATTTACGTATGTATAAGCTTTAATACATGTGTGAGATATCATAAAGGCATTACAGTATAAAAAAGTTGATCAAGATAACAAAAAAGTATTTATTCATTAATTAATAATAATAAAAGACTTTTTTGCATTAAATTGAAATCCGTTTTCAATTTTTTTACCACGAAAAATATATTTTACTGAACCTGACTAATATTTCCGCAAGGTACATCAGTATATTACCCCCTACTTCGAGATCGGCTAGTCCGATTCAATTGCCAAATATTAAGATTTTCATACAAACTAAAATTTTACTGTTGTGTACAAACTAAAATTTTACTGTTGTGTGGATATTGTGATTTTTATCAATTAAGTTCCTTCACTTAATTGTGAATAACATCTACATTTGTTTATCGATTTTTATGATTTATAGCTTATTTTATTCTTAGTACACATAGTCTTATGATAAAATTATAAAATTTTTCTACTTTAATTTTGCATAAAAACCACCCTGCGGAAAATTTTGTGACAAATGATCCAAAAGTACTCGTCCTATGAGTTGAGAAAATGAGACTGGTGCCAAAAATAAGAAGTAGTGAATGGTAATAAAAGACATATTGTGTAAATGGTCACATATTAACCATTTTCAGT
Source organism: Panzeria rudis (assembly GCA_956483635.1). NCBI lineage: Eukaryota > Metazoa > Arthropoda > Insecta > Diptera > Tachinidae > Panzeria > Panzeria rudis. Next base: position 154,274,011 of record OY101449.1, on the reverse strand, counting down.
CAATTTAGTAGGTACTCCGGCTAGTATTGTAGTAAACGGCACTGAACAAATTCGATGCATCTGGATCTAAGGCCTATCACATAGTATCTATGTAATATTAATTGTCTCCCTTCAATGAGACTGCCATGCCACTCAGGAACCTGTTCCGTAACTATATTCAGATATTAACTCCAGCTTAACTGGTATTTATAACATTGAAATATAAGTTCCCCTGTGGTGGAGTGGGTAGTGTACTAGCCTGTCATGCCGGAGGTTGTCGGTTCGAATCCTATCAAACGGATTTGAATGCATTAAAGTTTGTATATTCCACACATATTTATTTAAAGGAAATTTTTTCTGAAGACCAGTGTAATAACAAGTCAACTGAAAACAGTGATCACAGTCAAAGTTTTAAGTAGTAGTGACTTTTAATTCACGTTCACTGTTCACGATGTTTTTTAAAAATTACGGGATCGCTCATCTCTAATATGTATGCATATCAGTTTAAAATAAAAAAAATAAAAAAAAACAAAACGTAAAAATGTGTTAGCAGATTTTGCTCTTACTTTTGCAAAGATAATAATAATACAACACTTTTTCTCTTCTATGGTGTTGTTGTAGGAAAATTTTAAGACTAAAAGGGAAGACAGTTCAACAAACTGAATTAGCTTATTTGAAGGGATTCTGGTTTTGTAGTTTAACGTTGTTTTTTTCTATTGATTTTAGTAGAGAAAAGTTAGTATGTGTCATTAAGTAATTGCAGTTGCATTATGTATTATGAAGCTGTTCTTTTAAGAGGTTTTTTATGTCCATTGGCTAATTTTTCTGTGAACCTTAACAAAATTATTTACATCTAAAATTCTGGCGATTTTACCGTCCCTTGGATATTTTAACTTAAAATTGTTAATTTTTTTATATAATACTTGATCTTTTTTCTAGTTTAACTAATAGCAGTCCTCTAAAGCGTGTGTACTTTTTAACAAACCCATAGTAATGTACATACATACCCACGCATACACATACTTAAACATTTATCTCACTTACAAGTTGTAATAGAAGATTCATTGTAATGTAATACAAAGACTAGCACAAACGAATTAGTACATGCTCATGTTGAAACGTAATCATGATCATGATATGTGGCTTTGTAAACGTTATAACGCGAATGGCTGTGTATAATACCTTGTATACTCCTTAGGCCAATTCTTCGAGACATCGTGGATGCATGCGTGAAACAAGTAGCTAATACCGACGACGAATTGACGACACTCCAATACAGCTATTGACGACATTTACGAACAAAGGGCACAAAAGTTGTTGATGACCACATTGGTAACATGCTACTAGAGTTGTCGTCAATGAATAATAATAAAATTTAAAAATGTAATAATCGAATCGAATCCACAACCTCCACGCCAATAGGCTGGCACGCTACCTACCATCCTACCGAGGTACTTAAAAAACTTCATTAAGAAACAAGTTTTGCAAGCAACTTGACCTCTTTAGGGCCATTATTACAACTTGCCAATAGCTAAGGTTAAGATGTTACCGAACAGATAAGTAGTTTTTCATTGTTATGAGTATACTTTAAGCTACATTACCGATAAGCTAAAGGAAACTCCATCATACCCCTTACTTTTAACGTATGGCTTATGAACTTGAAGCTGTCATATTTTCTAGTTTATATTATAAATATAATTTATTTATGATTTGTCTATTTAAATGATTTTTAACGCAAACAAAAAGTAAAATAAATTCAAAATTTAAAAAAAAATTGGCTGCATGTTTTTTGCTGTAAGTAAACAAATAGCAAATAAAAGCTCATCGTTGCCACTATGCCAATTACTTTGTCAAAAGTAATTGGGGTTTGCTCTGGTACTGCCATATTTTCAAAAATACAAGTTTTATTTTACAGGGAGCTTGTGATAACGGAAATTGTTAAACGTAGCCTTATTCCTCACTTCAGCTAAAGTTGTCTTTTACTAACATACATTTTAACGGAAAGTTGTAATAATGGCCCTTAATGTACTATACATAAATGGAAGCACGACAACTTCGATACCGTTATTACTCTTGTTGTCGTCAATAAGGGTGTTTAGCACAAATTTATATAATCTTGTCAGAACAAATTCTTTATACACGACAACGTATTCCACCTTGTCGCCAAACTTATTTCTAAATGTGTTTTATATGCGACAAATTATTGATTATCTTGCAGACAATATCGATGACAATGTCGTCGGTAGCAACTGGGCCTAAAGGGTATGTTTATACTTGTGTATATTTTATAGGTACATGTAGTATTTCAAAATTAGAGCAAGTAAAGTAAGAAAATAATTTGGTTTTGTGTTAAAAAGGCTTTAGAATATTATTTAAATTTAAATATTTCGCTGGCTTAAGTTCTTTTTTTCAGCCAGCCTAACTCCATGTATGAATGCAGCAAAGTCTTTTCGATATCATAAACTTCATCAGAATAAAATTACTTTATTAATTAAATTATATAAATGGCTTCCAGTTTATTCCCTGCAATCAGAAGATATATAGGGCCATTGGACTTAAGCTGCCGTATTTTGTATGGCATTTAATATGTCATTGCTAATTTTTTTTCTACATAGCATTTACCGTACCTGAAAATTACAGAAATTTTAGTTTTTATCATATTATTAATATGACGAATTAAGATACATATTTAAAAAATATTATTGCTCTTCTTGTTTACGTCAATACTTTTCAATATACTTGTATAATAAATTTTTATATTTTTAATTTCTTTTCAGGTGAGTTAATTAATGACAGTCAGCCTATCTATTATAAATATTTGTAAAACGGCTTTTAATACGGTAAGTTTCCAGTTCTTTTTTTTAGTAACCGCATTTTAAAATATTAAAACAAAGGTTTTACTTAGTCTACAATATTTTTTAATCATGAGCTTTTTAAATAGTTTCACTAAGCGACTCGCTTAAAGGGAATTCAATCTCGTATTTACAAAATCTGGCCTTTAAGTAGAGTCAGTTTTTATAGTTAAGGCAAAAATATAGATATCCAAAGAAATTGAACTCATTTGGCTGGAGTTTGGCTTTTAATTTAATTTTTTAATTAAAATATATTTTTTATATATATATATTCACACTATCTGTGTTCGATTACCTACTACAAGTTACTACATTTGCCATATTTTACTTCTTTTACTCCAAAAGCATTAAAGTAGACATAAAAACAGTAAAAGTAGTAACGAATTTAAAAGAAAATAGTTTCTCTTTTAATACAAATTTACTAGAATGTGTTGGAAATATTTTTGTAAGTAAATATAAAAATTATGTCAAATTGAAAAATATGAAAAAAATACAAAAATTATTTAAATCAAAACACAAAAACGATTAAAATTATAGATACAAAACAAATAATTTTTCCTTTTTAGAAGGAAAAAAATAATTTGTTCACTATGTACTCAAAATAATTGATACATTTTAAATATTGTAGTTCCTTCGAATACATTAAATAGAGACCGAAGCAATACATGTTTCAGCCTTTTTATACATTTTCGGTATCCTGTGATTTCTGAATTTTTGATCTAAGAATATTGCGAGATCCTTTGCTTCATTGTCTTACTGAAAACCTTATTAGGACCGTGAAATGAACGTGAGATGTGTTCGTGGTCTCATCATGGCTTAGAACTGTTTTTTATGAAGAATTGACGAAACGGCTAATAAAAGTAGTTCAAAACAATGATGTCTACAAAAGATATTGAATAAAAATCCAATAATTTTCAGCATGATCTTTTTTAACAAAGAAAGAAAAAAACAATCATTGTGTGCTTTAGAATTTTAGTTTACATACTTTAGAAATAAAAAGATTTTCCGTTGTTATACAAGAAAATAGTTTACTTGCAACTATTATTTTGAACAGTATTTCTATCAACAATTTTGCTTTCCACATACTCAGTTTTTTTATATTTTAATATTTTTTTTCTCATGAGTACATCATTTTAAAAGACTCTCCTTTACTACATTTACTACAAAAAGGTAAACAAACAAAGCTACTATTTCCTTAAATTAATTAGCCAATTCACAAAGACTTCTAAAGTGATAAATACTAAAGTAATATTTAGGGCCAAATAGCACTACTGTCATATAAAAACTGTCATAAACGTTAAAAGTAGAATAAAATAGGTCCGTTTGTTTGCCGTTACACTAAAATGCAGAAAAATTTACTTTCAAAAGAGCTGTTGCCCATAAATGTACGCGAAGGGAAAAATTGTTCAAACTAGTAAGATTAGGGAAACAAATTGACTATTCATTAGTCTTAATGTACTTGTCTTAACAAGCGAAATATTTTATTTAAATTTTTAGTTTTTCGATAATTTTTTTCGAACGGAGCTAATATTGAAAATAAAACCTTGCGTTGAATTTGTAAACAAAAACCAGCTAACTAAATAACACAATAACAAATAGTATTGTCATAAATTATTTTAATATGAAAAGTATCAACCACATTTTTATGACAGTCATAAAAGTTTACGCAATACTACAAATAGGACGCAGCAGAACACTTTGTGAATTGGCTAAATATTTTACTTCCTCAGTAGAATATCAATTGTTTTATAAAAACATATTGACATTGATTACTGAGGGATATTAGCTAGTTCCTATGAGCATTTCATTGGCGCTAAATGCAGATCGTCAGGGCACCTTTGCTCAAAAATCTCATAGAAAATTTATAACGATTAAGTTATGACTTTTAGTTGACCTGTATGGTCTTAATCCAAAAAAATATATAAAAATATAATATTGATTGGAGTGCAAAACAGCTTTTTATAATCAAATCGCACATTATTTAGTATAATTGGAACAAAGAAATACATCAAAACTGCAACCTGAGTAGTTTAAGTCACTTAAAGCAGAAAAACTTACTGCAGAAAAGCAGACAGAAACGCTGCCATTTAAATAAATCTTCTTAATCTTTCCACAAACGTGACATAAAAATAAGAAAAAAAAAATTATTATAATATATATTAAAACACAAGAATTAAATTAAATGTTGGATTCCGTCTATACATAATACAAAGTGTCTAATCTAAAGGATATTTTTCTTATATTAAAGACAACTTGTGCTTATTTTATTACTTCTTTGAAAGAAAAGAAACTAATATAAAAAATCTATAAATAGTTTAAAAGAAATCTGCTGCAGCTATTGTGTTTTCTTCTTAGATAGTTAAGAAAAACATACTTATAGAACTGGCAAGTGCTTGATTTTTTTCACAGAACTCTTTGGCTTCTTATTAAACAATTTTATTTGAAATAAGAAAAATTATTTTTATGTATTCTATTTTTGTATGTATTCTTTGTGAAAATAAAGTTTATTTGTATTATAGTCCAGTCCATATAACTTGCAATATAAATATAAAGTCCTTTGTTTGAAAATTTATTCACATTTAAATACAGTTGTTTACTTTATTTTATTTAATACATAGCGCTAAATGAAACGAAAAAACATGCGGCATATATTTCAAAATCGGGGTTTTTATTACTTACGCTGTACATAATTCTTGCAAAACAAAAACCGACTACAAAATAGGTGTGGCAAGCACTGCCTCCATATTTCATCATCATGTACTTTTACGAGAACTAATTGTATGTGCGAAGTTTCATAAGAATCGGTTAACTAGAAATACTTAATATAAATATTTCATTTTCATGGGCGTGGTGCTTTTCTAACCACAGTGATGTATAATAAGGAAAACTAAATGCTCATGCAAAGTTTCATAAGAATCGGTTAACTAGAAATAGTTCATATAAATATTTAATTTTCATGTGCATGCAAAGTTTCATAAGAATCGGTTAAGTATAAGTAGTTAAAATGCATATCTACTCTTTATGGGCGTGGCACTGTCCACTTTTCTAAACATAATGTCGTATTGGAAGGATAATTAAAGGTGTATGCAAAGTTTCATAAGAATCGGTTTAGTAGAAGTTGTCGAAAAATAATATTTACTTTGCATGTGCGTGGCACTGCCCACTTTTTTAAACATGGGAGTGACCCTGCCCATTTTTCAATTCGACCAATCTGGAAGCACATCCTTTTAAATAAAGAAAAAAAAATCTGAAATCACTTCATAATTGGCGGAGTTCTGGGAGAACATACATAAAAAAATAAAAAAATACATGACGAATTGATAACCTTTTTCCTTTTTTTGAAGTGGGCTAAAAATACAAAAAAAGGTACATGTTTCTAACGACTGATTTTGATATATGACACCAAAAGTATTCATTTCAGGGGCATTTAAGGTTCTCCCAATTTTGTGCATTGTACAAAGTGAATCGGAATAGGAAATATTATAGTCGCTACATTTATTGTATAAGAAGTGCTCAGCACTTTTATTTAAACACCACGAGAATCATTTTTGTGGAACACTTTAACCCTCTAACACTTCGCAGTACGGTGGTATTTGGTCCCTTCCTAAAAACTGTCCCTTTAGTGGCGACATAGCGGCCAGAAATATCGTCCAAAAATATTTGTAACAATATATTTTACTAAATGAATAATGACTTACAGTGAAATTTTACGTAAGACATATTCTTAATACAAACTAGGGTCATAAGACCCGGTTTTATGAGATATTTTATTACTAATTGCGAATAATAACGATATTAGCCCTCAAACATGTTTTATTTAGTTTGGAGCTTTGATGTCTTTGAAGCCTAGCAAAAGAATTTTATGACAAATATTTTTGTAAAACATTTCAGCTCGCTTCATCACTTTTAAAGAGTAGTTTTTTTACCGCTGGCCCATACAGCGAAGAGTTAGAGTGTAAATTTTTCTAATTTTGTTTTACATAAAAGTGCTAAGCATATCTTATGCTTTAAACGTAAGGAGTACAAGATTTCCTATCCCGATTCACTTTAACAAAGTGCAAAATGAAGTGAAATTTAAGTCCCTCTAAAATCAATTCCAGACGTAAACTTTCAAAACGCCAATACACATTTTTTGTCCCCTCTACCAGAATCAGAAGTTTGAATCCTGTAAATTTTTTATTTCTTATTTTTAATAATCATACAGTGTTATAGATTATTTAAAAAGTTTTACGTTCAGCTACATTTTGATTACAAAAAACATTTCTGAATTCCTTTTCATATAGTTTTTTCTTATTTCCTAAAATTTAATATTTCTATTAAAATTAAGTTTTGTCCATTTATTATTCCACAGATTGTACAACACGAGACCCACTAAAATAACATTCACAGTTTTAACTATTGTCTTAACTAAAGCACGGCGTTCTCTGCAAGAAATGACAAAAGAATATTAAAAAAGATTGTGTAAAATTTATAGCAAATAAAATAAATACATACGCTGATAACCCGATTGGTATACGGCACACCAACCCCTGATGGGCCATTAAAGTCACACCCTCAGTGGAGTTCAAATAAATTTTAATGCTGAATAGAAGCATATGAAAAAAAAACAAATCATTAGTAGGAATTTAGTGCTTGAAATCTCAACATTTCATAATAAATTGAAAGAAAATACTCTTTACATATAAATAAATAAATAAAAATTATATAGGGCGTATACGTTTCCAAGGCAAATAATTTCAAAAGACTTAATAATCATACGTTCTCATACATTGGAATTTGCTTGTTAATGGTAGAATTAGTCGATTCGTATCGTGTTACTATACATATTTCCCTCTAATACTACTCTAACTCTATGGCTTGGTTAATCAAGACGAAGCGTTGGAAAAAATTTTTTGTATTATTTCATAATTTCTCATAGTAAATATATAAACTTAACATCATTCCTTTTCTATTCGAATTTTATTTCGTTTATTCTAATTATTTACCTTTGCTTTTTAGTTTTCTTTGCTTTTTGCTTTTGTCATATACTACTGTTTGATGATCTGTACGTAAAAATATATTTTTTGTAGATTTTTACGTCACAAAAGTTACGATACATATTAAATAAATTGTAACATGTTTTATTAATGTAACAGATTTTGGCAGTTTATCAGTAACCTCACGATACGAATCGACTAATTCTACCATAAGGGTTAGGTAGGAGTGACACATTTGCTGCCGGTTTTCAACTGAAAGCGTCAAATTGAAAATGTTAAACACATTTTATTATACCCTTCTCTCAATTTTAATTCGTGATACAGATTGTTAAAATGTAGTTAAAGTAGGCTTCTATTCACATGTGTAGATGATAAGAGGTAGAACATTTGAATATCTGAAATACTTCAAAGCTTTAAGCTAAAACACCACATACATTTTTTTGCTGCTGAGCAGCTTTACCAGAAAGTTTACCAAGGATATGAGTAACAAAAGCTTTTTTTATACAAGCTGCACAAAAGCATTCATGTGATACCAAGTGTGTCTTAATTAAGTGATTTGTATTGTTATTAATTTACTTAATTTACGATAATTAGTTTTACTCTCAAAGACAACTAACAACTCAGATTATTACCAAGTTTTTGAAAAACTAATAATATCCAAAACGCTGTACTCTAAATCAAATAATATCAAAGTTTGGAAACAAAAAAATTTAACTTATTTAAAATTAAATAATATGAAGTTTTGAAAATTTTTTAAAAATCCTGTTAGCTGTTAATTTTTGTATCTCATACTCAGTTTTAATTAATCAGCTAAGGCATCCAAAGTGAGATTAGAAAAAAAATAAATTTTTTTTAAAATCCCATAGTTTTCATATTAGCTTAACTTGGAAAGATTTTGTCTTTTTTAGTAAAAAAACTAAAAACTCGATAACAAAATTACTTCTAATCCATCGAAATACTGTTTCTAAATCTGCCCAGTAGCTTAGTATCTTCAGAGATATATATCGTAAGACTTGTGCCAAAAATATATATGAAATTTTTAGTTTATACTACATTTACATCAGAATGAAATCTGGTAGATTTCAATTGAAATCTATATCGAAATATATACCGTATACATAAGCTGTCAATTATATGTAACTTGGAATAATGTTGCAGAAAAAGTTGGTAGAGTTGGTGACAAAAAAAAAAGCTGATGGCAGTTCTGAGAGCGAAAACTCGAAAACTCGCTTTATTTAAAAATTAGTCGCTTTTTAATAATTTATAACTTTGAAGTAACTGAAGTAATTTGTTTTACTTAATTCATTTTTGTGCTGTAGATTTATAAGTTATTAACCAAATAAAATGTAATTTTTTCCATTTCATCCTTTATTTTGAATTTTAATGCAAATTGTTCTTACTACACCTAAAATCATTGTCTGCACTAAAATGTAAGATATGCGACTGCTACAAAATAGTTTTAAAAAAATAACTTTTCATAACTAACAATAGCAATTTGTGTTAAAACATTAAATTTTCCTGAAATTCCTTTTCAGGAAATTACCAACAAACATGCAATCATAACGATAACAAAACTACAAAAACTTTATTTGTAATGTTGCCTCTAGAAAGTGGATTTGGGGGAAAAATTCAAAATTTCTGTAAAGTGCAATCAACCAACAATATTAACAACAACAGAACTGTAAAAGCTCATGACTTTTTAATTACTTTTTGAATGCAGTTGAAAACAAGAAACTTTATTTCCAATTATAACAAATACAATTCACAGTGTGTGTGTTTGTGTCTTTGTATCTGTAAACTTAATATGGAATTATGTATAAATGTAAATATTTGTGAAAAATAAAGTCAAAACAGGAGTGAAATATCTGTTAAGGTCTGACTCTAAGAGTAGACAGGCGAAAATGTACACGCGTAACAGTTATATAGCGTGAATGTTTAGATGTATGGATTTTTATATTAAAAAGAAATAAAATTTTTACTCTCTAAATGTACAATTTAAGCGCTTAGTGTTCTTGCTAGGTACCATAGTTTTGCATCCTAGAGAAATTTTTTTATAAAATCTAATATTTTGAAAATACATAATTATGCTGCGTATTTCCAGTAGAAATTAAAAAAAACAATATAATTTCCAATTTTGTTTAAACTTAAAAGTAGATATATGAAATATTTTGTTTTTGTGGCTTACAGAGTTATTGCACTTAGCCTCTCAAATATTTTTAAAAGTCCCATACATCTATCCGTTTATTTTTTAATTTAATTTTAGTGTATTTTGAATTTTACTTCTTAGTCACATCCGGAAATATAAAGTTACCGAATTTACTCTTTTTTACCCCTTTAGCGAATTACAAAAATCCCTTCAAAATCGATATAAAAATTGCACAGTGGTGTAAATTAAAAAGAAAGTGATTACCCCTTTTATATATATATATATATATATATATATATATATATATATATATATATATATATATATATATATATATATATATATATATATATATATATATATATATATATATATATATATATATATATATATATATATATATATATATATATATATATATATATATATATATATATATATATATATATAATGTTTTTCGTAATATATTCGAAATCGGAGGGGTAACAGGCCAAACGGACCTCATATTCGCATTCAGCGCATCAAAATACATGTAGGAATGATGTTCTGGTCAAATAAGCAGCCCACTTTTTTTTCTTTTTTATTGTGTCTGATTGAAAATCATTCTTTTCTGCTATTTTTGTCTTCTTATAAGTCGCACAACCTTCACCCCTTCTAGCTCCGCCCTTGGTACATTTAAAGATTTCAAGAGAATCGGTTCCGAAAGCCTGGCTTCTCCTCTGTAAACTTTCTAATTTTTATATGAATCCATTCAGTAGCTTCGAAGCTCCATACTTATTAGCACTTTTTTTAAATTTACACCTCTGTGCATCGGTTGAGGGAGGAACCTATACTTTTAATATAAAGTCTCTACCTGTAGTCGCTTAGGCTGTGCGATGATGAGTCAGTCTGTCAGTCAGTAACGTTACTATTTTATATACACAATTATATAGATTACAAAACAAGGAACGAGTAAATTTTTATATTTTTCGATTAACTCCAGTAATTCCAAAAAAAGTTTTGCGAATAACTCGAATTAAACAAAAGCTATTTATGAAATTATATAAAGAAGATCAATTTCGATTATTTGATTAATCGAACAATTGAAAAGTCGTTTAAACTGAATCCCCTTATTTAAACCACAATTTAGCTTATTTCAAACTTAAAGCAAAAGCTTTTGCATACTCTTAGGAGTGGGGTAAATTTTACATGGTAGACAAGTTTAGCTGGCTCTTTAAGGTAGGTAACAACATGAACACAATCTCTAGCACGTTAAAAACGATTGGAATAAATAGCAAGCGGGGAGCTAAAATCATTCTGATTAAACAAATTATTTCGTTATTGTTGGCCAAACTTAAAGCAAAAATTTCACAGTAACTTTCTGTTTAACTGTACATTTGTTATTTTTTCTAATTAATTAAACATGCATTATTCATTCATTTATATATTGGAAGAAATAATGTTTTAATCCCCAAAACGTTAATCCCTAATTGTTCCTACACATGTACTATATTTCTATTAATTGGATTTATGACCTCTTTTACTTTTCTCGAGCTTACATGTGGCGCATGGATATGAAAAAAAGCACTTGTGGACATTAGTAACATTTAATAATACTTCCTTTTTTGCGTGACACTAATCCTTTCGTATGACAGTTATTTGAATATTAAATGAACATCCAGAGGGAAATTAAATTTAAAAGCTTCTTATCATGTTCATTGGTCTTCTGATACTATAATTAGCACAAATAAACATACAATTAAAATTGTACTTTTGTTTTAGTTTATTAATGGTCATATTTAAACTATAAAGTAAACACCAAATTGTTATACATACTTTTAGGGCTTAGAATTTTGATTGCCAGAATTGCAATGAAAATAGTTTTTGTTTAAAGAAATTTTTTGACCGTTTTGGCTAAAAATATATTCTGGTCTGATGCCGCTACATTTGCTTATGGTGTTTCTAAAACAGGGGCATAGTTTAAAAACCGAAATCTACTGTTAGGTGGTCACGTAATAGCAGTTCTGAATTTTTAAGCTAGCTTCCTGAACCATATATCCTATTGTGACAGCTTAAGACTATAACTAATATTAATTAGATTTAATTCACAAGACTATATAACTTTTTTTATTATTATTCAATTGTTTGATGGCTATCAGCAAACATAGTTTTGTTCCATAAAGCTACATTGAACTAAGAGTGATGAATTTCATCACACTAAATTAAATTTTCGAGTAAAATGCCCAAAGTCAATATGTATTCCCCGAATTCCACTGAAAACAGGGGTTGTAACTCAAAAGTATTTGATTTTCTTGTATATAAAACGTCAGAAGCAAATACACACTTAAATGTTAATAACTTCTGGAAAAGCCATAGAAAAATTTATTAATTTATTTGTCCAATATATATATGTACTCCGCAATAAAAGCACTCTATACTAATTTTTTCTTATTACATGTATACAATCTAATCTCCGTATGATCTGGATATTATATTACTTTTATTTGGTTCATTTTGATGTTTCATTCAATCATGCAAACAACAGCTTCCTGGGGTGCCATAATAAAATTTGTAAATTCTTCCAAAGCCATAACAATCCTATTAAGTGGCATAGAAAAAAATTGGACAAAACGCAATAAAATAAGCATAAGCATTAAAACAACATAATAACAAGAATTTTCTAGCTCCCACTAAATTATATTACAGGGGAGATAAAATATATACATATATAATTTAATTTCTGCTAGCTGCAGAAAATGAAGAATATCAAATACATACATACGTAGAAGTAATTTACATACCCTTTTTCATAAATAGAATTTACACCAGATATGAGCACTGTTAGCAGTTTCACATCATCCCGAATTTCATTTAAATCGACTACTTCTTCTTCAGGGCCCACATTTATCAGGGTCATAATAGATGTTTCGCCTTTTAGATACCTTTAGGTAAAAAAGAAAATATTATTTGAAATATCATATGAATATTATATAAATAAAAGTATAAAAAAATATCAAGAAATTTTGAACGCAAAAAAGTTATTTAAAATATTTTGATAAAAAATTAACTATGTAGTTAATAAATAATATTGTGATCAAAAGCAATTTATGATATTTAAAATTTTTAATTTATTTAAAATAAAGCTATTGTTTAAGATTATTATCAGACTGAAGATCGTATCGTTTAGAGCGAAAAACAATTGGATGTAAGTGTTCCGAAAGCAATGTTGTTATGTTCTATCGCGTACACTGAAATAAATTCGTTTTGTAAATCCAACGAAACGATTTAGTTTAATTTTTTAACCATTCAAATGAAATACTTCATAATAATTATGAAATTTAAAAAAAATAAATGTTATTATATTATGGAAACTTTTTACGTTTTACCAAAATATTTGAATGGACACTTGAAATTAGAAAAATAAGTTTTTTGAATGCCATAATATCAATGAAAATTATTTCATAGTTTTTATGAAAAATTTCATTGAAATTATGAAACATAGATTAAATAAATCAGATATATTTTCTGTCATGAAAAACGCACCCTTATCTATTTCAACAGCTGTCAACCAAAAGCGATCAATAAAAATAATTTTGCATGATAGTAGTTGTAGTTATAGTCGTCAACATTACAAGTTTTTCTGGTGCGCATTAGTGCGTCTCGTACGTATTTGTAGCATGGAATTGTCAATAAAACAGTTTAAGCCAATGAGCCTATTTAATAATGTAATAGTTCCACTAAAACAATGGAAATTTTTTTTAATTATAGACATAGCTCCACTGAAATAATGAAAAAGTTCATTACTATAGTAACATAATTTCATTAAAATAACGAAATTATTTTATTAAAATATTGAAATAATTTTTCGAAATAAAGAAATATGTTCATTGGCTTAGAAAAATTATTACATTGGATCCATGAAATTACATAATTCAAATATTTGGTTATATTTTCATTAAAATAATTATAACGAAACTTATTTTATTAATCTAACGAAGAGTTACATTGATTGGGTTTTGGTGAAGTTGTAAATTGGATTAACGTCGAAATTCATAGCCTTTATGAAAAAAATTATTTCATTAAAGACTGTGTAATTAATTAACGATAAATGTTGCGCGCCAACCTGTGTCTACTTAATGCACTCATTATCTATTAAAGTTTAAAAATTAATTAATCACAAAAAATGAGCTCCTGAAAAAATTTTAAAATTTATCAGTCAAATATGTATATACGAGGAATTTTTAAAATTCCTTAATTATCGCGAGGCTATATCGCGTCTATGCAAAAACGTAACGAGGACATCCGATTTAGTGAAAATGCTCAACAATCCACACTTGATCTTTTTATAGTTTGTATGAAAATTTAACTAGAACTCTAAAATGTTTTTTTTAAGAAGAAAGCACCAATGCTTTTTACCTTATTATAGCAAAAACATTACGATTTATAACCTCCAAACGAGTACGACCCTTCTTTAGAACTTCTGATTCTCTTAATTGCACCAAATCCTTGTATATCTTATAATGACTCTTATCTGCTGATTTTTGCAACTCTAAATTCAATCCTTCATAATTGGGATGAACGGGCAACCAAGTTTTATCGGCGTTTGAAAAGCCAGCATTCTTTTCTGAACTCCATTGAAAGGGAGTTCGCTCAGGATCACGAGAAACTAATTTATAGTTATTAGGACCAGCATTACGAGCGGGAGGATCAACCGTATCTTCCCAGATAATATCACGAAAGTCTTCCATGCCTATCTCTTCACCCTTTAAGAAATCAAGATAATTATTTCTTACTTAATCTTATATGATCAAAATATACAGACATTGTATGTTATTGCCACTCCTGGCAAAGTCATAGTCATCATATTAATGGCATCCACACTATTGCTCCCAAATCTGGAAGCCACTCGAGGATTATCATGATTACCCATGACCCAATTTGCCACATGATTACGTGGCATATAGGTTAACCATTTTTGTATATTAAAGACAAAATCTCTAGCATCTGATTTATCATTAAGATCTGTGAGTAGTATAAAATTAAAGGAAAACTGAGGACCCTTAATGCCATCCTTGTTTTCATAATAGTTCATTAAAATTTTCAGATCAGCATAAGCTTCAGTCATCATAATACGTGCTGGACCACCTTGTGCTCTCGAGTATTGATCCAATAAAACTCGCCAATGATACAACATATCATAAACTTCAGGCTTTGAAATTTTTCACATAAAATGTAAGTTTATATTTATTTAAAAGTAAATTTATTACCAAATCTTTGGTGTGAATATGCTCAGTGTAATCATATGACTTGGGGTCGTCAGTTTTACCACTTAAGGGTTCATCTTTTTGCTCGGGGTCCTCAAATAAATGATTTACCGCATCTACTCGAAAGCCGCTGACACCTTTAGCTAACCAAAATAATATAACATCATCCATTGCTTTGATTACCTCTTTATTACGATAATTTAAATCTGGCTGTTCTTTGGTGAATTGATGATAATAATATTGTTCTCTTTCGGGATGCCAAGTCCAAGCAGATCCATAAAATATCGATTGCTAGGAAATGTATGAAATTTATTAGTACTGTTAGTAGTGTTATTATTCAATTTATAGCATTTACCCAATTATTTGGTGGCTCACGTTCCCCATTCTCATTTATCTTACCATCTGACCAGATATAAAAATCCTCGTAGTCGGCTTCTCTAGCTGCCGATTTCTTAAACCAATCACACTGATCGGAAGAATGATTTGGCACAAAATCCAATATAATTTTAATACCTAAACTATTGGCCTGCATTATTAAATCCTCAAAGTCCTCCATTGTACCATATTCATTGTGTATGGCCTTAAAATCGGAAATATCATAACCAAAATCAACCATGGGTGATTGAAATATAGGGCTTAACCATGTAGCCGTAATGCCAGTTTCAGCCAAGTACGGTAATTTAGAAATGATGCCTGCAATATGTTATAGTTAGTAGAGACAACAACTATAAACGATAAGTTTTATATAAGCTAACTACACTGAAAGAACTTTCTTCATAAGTTCTGTGAATTTTGATATTAATCCAATGAAACACTTTAGTAAAATTTAACCAACATTACTTACGCTTCGTCAGATTAATGAAACCAATTTCGTTAAAACTACTTTAATGAAAATATTAAGATGTATATGAAATCATTTCATAGATCCGAGGTTATGGGAATATTTCATGATTTTGACGAAATTATTTCATCACTTTAATGAAATTACATATTTCATTATTTTAATAAAATTATTTTATTATTTTAATGAAATTTTTCATTATTTCAAAAAAACTATGTCAATATTTCAATGAAATTAATTTGTTGTTTTAATGAAACTATTACATTATTAATTATGCCAATTAACTGAAAATTTTAAATTAATATTTTTAATTTTGACAACTTGATGTTACGAATACGTGCAATAGACACTAAGTACATCATAAAAATGTATAATGTTGATGACCGCTTGCACTATCGAAATCAAGCTCTTGAATTACATCATTTGCATTATAGTCAACATCTTAAATACTGCTACCAATGTGCTTTATGAGTGTATAAGGAATACTACAACAACACATACAATCATCACTATTATTTTTGTTATTCGCTTTTGGTCTTTCATAAAGGCAATAAAATTTTCCATCAAAACTATGAAATACGTTTCATTGAAATTATGAAAAGCTTTTTAAGTATTAAACCATTCTATTAAAAATTAAAACGGTTTCCATAAAACGACCAATTTCTTTTTTGTCATAAATCCAAAGAAATTTTCTAACGAAACTATGAATATTAGTATTCAATAGAACACTGAAGATGGCACATAGCCGAAACCGGTCTGTTGTCAAACCAAATTTGACGTGGGATGACGGAAAATCGTTCCAAATTCAAAAAAACCCCGTCGGAAGAAAAACACAACACTCTATGAATATTTCATTAGAATAGTAAAAAAATCTAACGAAACTGTTTCATTTGATTTATAAAGCGGAATTCTTTCAGCGTACATATATTCAAAAATTTTTTAATTTACTTTCTTTGTGTTAACATTTACTCTCACTTCTTTTAAATACAAAAATATCCAACATCGTGGATGCTTTTTATAATTAATATCAGCAGTTGTATTTTAAGATCGTTAGTGAATACCTTTATTGTTTCTAAATTGAACTATTACCTTGCAGATCTCCGACACCATCATCATCACTATCCATAAATGATCGTGGATATATTTGATAAAATACTGCATGTTTCCACCAATCATATTCCACCATCTGCGCTGCACTGGACTCAGAGCTTTCGGTTTCTGCTCTTGTTGTAGCCATGGGTCTTTGCAACACTAAGATGAAGAATAACACAAAAAATATATTCCGATTGATCTTATAGAAAAACATATTGATTTGTTTTCGCACAACTTAATTTCTTTCTTTTCTTTTCTTCTTTTATAAGAGAGCATAAATATAAATGATTGCTCTACTAAAATACATTTGTTTTATTTTTTTTACTCATTAAAGGCTGTTAGCCGAGCACTAACTGAACCCTTCAATGAAATTTATTAATACTTATATATAAAAAATATAAACAATATTATTAAGGGAAAATACAGCAATTATCTTCTTATGACATATTTTTTATTACAATATCAACATATTCATTATTTGTTTTGAAATTTTCAACATTTAAATTGGTTTTATAATTGGTTCGAAAATAAATAATAATTTATTCGTTTTATATTTTTAGATTTCTCACTGATGTTTGTTTAATTAGAAAAAACAAATAAATCTCTTTTAATTGTTCTTCACCACACACAATGATCTCACACGAGATCCGCAGAGAGATTTAAAACACGCTACTGATTGTCAAACCGCAAATAAAAAGTTTGCTAAAAATATTTAAAAATAAGCTAAACGAAAATAGTTTGCCAAAAGGATGCCAGATTTTGAAAAAACATTTTGTCAAAACGTTTATTCATCTTATTAATCTCTGAAATTTATATATTTCTATTAGAATAATTCTCATTTTTGGGGAAATTACTTTATTTAAGCAATTTTGAGCTTTAAATCATATAAAGTCATTTTACTGTCATCAACAATAAGATAATAAATTTATTTTAGTCTTATTCGTTTGCGGCTTCCCTCTATTTTCTTTTCATTCTAAGAAAATATAAAAGAATTACGCCAACAAGCGAAATGGTTCGTGGTCATTATAATGATTTACATGTTCCCCGTCATTACATTTTCAGCTGTTTAATGGGGCTGTAAAGTATGCTTTAAGAAAATCTACTTAAATGTTATTAGCGCATCAAAAATAAAATTTCTGCCTATAAAAAGCTTAAATGTAGACAACAAAAATACAACATTATTGAAAAAGTAACAAAGAATAAAACAAAATGAGGACTTCAAGTACATAGATTAAAACAGGAAGTAGCCGATCTAAGAAATACCCTAAATTAGTGCGTCACTAAAAAAAAACTTTTAGATTGTACCGAATATGCATTCCACTTAAGTAAATATCTAAAATTACACAGGTCAACAATTATTATGTGGCATAGGGTTTCTAAGCTATTTGGGATACATGTGGCAATGAGATTTAATGCCTTTAAAATGGTTTTTTTTCGAATTGGTTCTGGTTCTCGGAATATATCGTTATATTAAAAATGAAGTAGGTTGCATCACGTAATTTGTCACAACTCTATAAGTAGCTGTTCGGCTTATTTAAATTATATATATAAAAAATTGAGAATAAAATTACCTTCAAATTATAATATAATCAAATTGTTACTTTCCTTATAGTTTTGGAGATATTCGGAAAGTTTTGGCAAACACTCTTTTGATAGGACTTTCTAATCAATTGTAAAAGATTTTATGCTTACCCAGCAAAAAAAATATCATGTTTCTAGAAGCCGAAAAAAAATTTTATGCCTTCAGTCAGTACTCTACATTTCTTCAACACGAACTCCAAAATAAACAAAATCATATTCAGTAGCATTGTAGTCATGGTAGAATAATATAACAGCCCAGCAGCTAAAGTTACAACTAGTTACGGTTTGGGACAGTCATATTACTAGTTGTAATGATAGTAGTCAAAAAACCACAGTCATATTACTAGTTGTAACAAGACTAGTAACGTTACTGGTCAAAAAGAACAATTATATTACTAGTTCTATCGAGACTAGTAACGATACTAGACAAAAAGGGACAAAATTTTCAGGTATACGATTTTAGACAAAACATATTTTTAGCTATTAAAAAAATAAGTAGAATGTGGCTCAGTGGGTAGAGTACTTGCCTTAAAGTATGATAAATGTGTGTTCGTACCCCGGTTGAGCCAAAGATTTTTTAAGAGTTACAAAACTCTTAATAAAAGCACTAGTAAGCGCACTAGTTTACTATAACTAGGATTCCAACGTTTGTATACCAGAAGCAGCAAACACCCGTGTGGTATTGTGTGTGCAACGTAGTTATTTCACATATACACAACATTTGACAGTTCGTACCATGAAAAAGGTAGATAAAAAATAAACAGCTGGCGTTCCAGGACTACCTTGTATATTATTCTACCATGATTGTAGCTTTCAATAATATAGGTTCTAAGGAATTGTCGCACACATTGTTTCAAATAAAGACTAACACATTTGAAAACTCAAAACCAGCGCTGTCATATCGTACGCGTTTTTACGATATGACAAAACGGAAATAGTCATACAACGTCGTCACATCGTAAGTATTTTACGATGTAACAACACTGAGATATCCATACACCGTGTACTGATATATCAGTGTTGTCATATCGTAAGAAACTTACGATATGACGACACTGTATGGATATTTCCGTTTTGTCATATCGTAAAAACGCGTACAATATGACAACGCTGCTCAAAACCCATTTAGAGTATGATCTCTTTCTGCATGGAAGAGAGAAATTTATAATAAAACACGAGAGAATCTAGTGTGTAGGCCCCTGTGGCTGAGTGGTAGCGATGCTAGCAGCGATGCCATTTCTGAAGATTTTTTACGATATTACAAAAAACGATATGACATACTGTGTTGTCATATCGTTGTCATATCGCTTTTCGAAGCAGTAGTAACAACAAAACTAGCTTCTCTCGCTTATAAACCTGCTTCGGGCGAAACAATATTTTTTCCTGGGTATATAAATATCTCTAAAATATCTAAAATTAAATAAAACTGAGAGTTTTAGCAGAATAGCCACCATTGAAGTATTTTCATGAAAAATAACCAAAACGTTTGTCAACTCTACTACACTAGTCCATATCCAAAAGTATAGTGTGCACAGAATCAACAAAAATAATATATTTTTGTTAAGCTTTTATTTTTAATGAAATAAAAAGTGTAGAAAATACATTTAAAAATCATAAATATTAAATGAGAAATCTTCGCTGCAAACAGAGATGGAAAATTCAATAAATACTACACTCACAATATCTTGGGCAATAAGGAAAACGTGCTTTAATCATATTTTATAGTTTTGTAGGAGAGCACTTTTAAACGTTCAAGTGGATTTTTTGAAATTTATTCCTATTGCACTTAATGTTTACTTTTCTTTCTTCGATTCTTTTAAGTAAGGAATATATGGTTCTTTCTACTATAATAAAAATATTAAATTTTAAATTTATTATATTTAAAGCTGAATTAAGCAATTAATTATTCCATATAAGCAGCAAGTCATTAGGCTATAACTTCCTGAAAAATCGTACGAAATAAATGCTAATTTGCTTAGAGGTACTTTTGAATATGGAGAATACAATGTTTATATTAACTCAAAATGTGCTTACCTCGACTTAAGCACTTATTCCTTATTGCCACAGATATTATGACAGTAACGGAATCTATTTTGTTCAAGAAGTATTCCGTGTAATCGTTTTTAAAAGACTAAACATTTAAAATTATAATAGCTAATAAGTCAATGAAAACTTAAACGCTAGTTTTGTTAAACTTAACTAAAATTTAAATGAAGTTTAAACTCAACAGCAGTAAATCACTTCGCCATGTATTATCCCTAGTTTAAACAACAATTATGTGGTAGCACCACGATAAATGTCAAAAATAGCTGCTTTTGTGTTGAGATATCGATCAAAAACATATGATTTGTATTGGTAGTTCAGACGCCACTTTTAGGCGTTTAATATATGGTTTATGCTTACTGATTTATAGATTTGCTGGTTTAAACACTTTTAAACCAAAAAGAGAGATTAACTTGCACTGATTTATTAGCCCTCACACAGAAAAAAATAGACAAGAATTATGTTCAATAAGACCATGTTATTGAAAAAAATATGAATTTCAATAACATTTGTCATTAACTTAATACAATATTTCGTTATTTGTATTTCTACCCCATGCCGGTAATATCTCTTCTTTTCATACAAAAGTACTTAAAACAAGTTTTATCTCATAAAAATATAACTGGGACATGGCTCGGCTGTAGAGAGCAAGATTTACGACCGGGAAGCCCGAGTTCGTATCCCAGGCATGTCAACATTATTTTTAATTTATATTTTTTTCTTTTGAAATAGTTTTGCTATCAATATAGCGGAATTCTTTATCACAGGAAATTTGAAAAAAATTATTGAATACCGGGATTTTTGTTATCAAAAACGAAACTTATTTTTTTCTGTGCAGCAATCGTATTTTTAATTGATTCTAACATTCCCCGTTGTACGTGCTGAAGTAGTTACATAGAGTAGTGTTTGGCGTAGTCCAATGTAATGCAAAGCTGGAATATATAGTTCAGTCTTTGGACATCGCAATATTAAATGGACCACGTTTATTTCATACATGTGGATCAGTTTGGGTCTACCCCTGGTCCCTTATGAAGTACTCTTTATATGCATGTTTGGAGTAGCTGCCATTTTTGCTGGAAAATGAAAAATGTTGTTCAGTTTTTGCCCAACTCATCTTATTAAGTTGAACCATAATGAAATCTTTATTTTCCATGCCTGACAATTTTAAGATGTTTTTATTTACGCTAGTGATACCGTTGCCGCTTTACCACACTTGAAAGCTTTTGGTGTGTAGCACAACAAAGAAGAAAATAAAGAAATTTAATGAGAAAACTGAACAGCATTTAAGTTAATATTAATATGATTTATAACACACACAAAATATTACTTCGCACGCTAGTGTTGCCAAGTCTCGTTATCAATTTGGAGAAAGTTTTAAGTTTATAAAAAGAGATTTACAGACCAATCCGAGAAGTGAAAAAAGTGGGAAATTTCGCTTATCAGAAGTCAAAGGTCATGAAAATCGTTTGTTTCTTTGTAGATAATAAAATCACAAAAGCAAAAGTTACGCAATATGTAAACAGCCCTGTGATAGAGAACACTAGAGATTGCACATAGCCGAAACCGATATGTTTACAAACCAAATTTGATGTCTGATGATGGAAAATCATTTCAAATTTCATTCTATTTATGGCATTATTGTATTTATTGAAACACGTTTCGTAACATTAATGAAATGTAACGTTGGTTGAAAAACAATAACAAAACCTATACGAACGTTTTTCTTTCAGTGTATGTTAAAAATAAGATAATAATTCAAGTCCCGGCCATTTCATTTAAATCCTTATAATAATTTTAATTTGGACATTATGACAGAATTATTTTCATTTAACGTGAATAGAAGAAGATTAACATTATTACAAGCGACTTTTATTTATTTCTATTAATTTTTTTTATTTTCTTTTGTTTTTTGTTTGTGAAACAAAAAATTAAGAGGTAATAAAATGTTCACCGTTTAATCGTGGTAAAACCTCTTTCTGCAACAATAAATAACGGCATATATGTACATTAAAAATATTTTGTGTCTTTGATAGAGCGTAATAAAATGATACTAAAACAAAGCTGAAAAATCTGAATGCTAAAAAAAGTTCTGCAAATTATGAGAGCCGTACGACTGTCCAACTAGTTTACCTTTTATTTGTCATATCTATGTACGTATGTATTGTTTTTATATTATTAATTTACTAAGGCGAATTAATTTTACCAGGTAGTGTTGATTCTAAAACATTTACAACATTACAATAACATTTGACATCTCAGCCCATATGTCAACATATACAAATTTTGGCATACGTGCCTCTAATTTGCGGAAAAAAGTAAAACAGCGCTGAATTTTTGACAAGAATATGAAATTTTTTACTATAAAGTTTTATTGATGACAAGATGAAGAACAACTGCATGCAGTATGACGTATGCACAGTACGACAAGAAGAGTAACAACTGCATCGAAGATGTCGTGCTTGTATTTTATTTATTAATTTTGTATTTATTTTTTGATGTTGTGGTTTCGATTCGATTATTATATATTAAATATTATATATTCATTGGCTACAATTTTAGTAGCATGTGACAACGTTGTCATCAACGACTCCTGTGCCCTTTATTCGAAAATGTGGAAATGTGATAAATACCTACTTGTTTGGCACATGCATCAAAGATGTCTCCAAACTTGACCTACAGGGATTGTTCAATACAATACTATTGCATGGTATGTAACTAATTTTACAAACATTCAAATCCGCAACTTTTATGCCACAGTTAACTATTTGATCCACAATTATATTTTCTCGAAAGAGTTTATCAAAACAAAAAAGAAAAAGAAAGGAAAAGAATTGTGCCAACTCTTGCAAATGACAGATAAATACGAGGCGTGTTTGATATATCCGTGAATTTTTTAATTTTCCTCGTAGTAAATTTAAATGCAATACCATCTATTAATAGACTACGGTAAATTTTTGAGCAAGCTACGTTATTTAGTTTGTGTTTGACAGCCATTAAAAGCAGACAAGCTCGTGAATTTTTGATTAAATATTATTTTTTGCGTAAAAAAACCATCATTGAAACTAAGGAAAGACTTGAACGATCGGAGAATGAAAATATGTGAGGTGGCTGAGGCTTTAGGCATCTCAACTGAGCGAGTACATCACATTTCAAATGAATATTTGGACATGGAGAAGCTATCCGGGAGATGGGTGCCGCGATTGCTCACACTCGACCATAAGCGCAACCGAGTGACCACTTCGAAGGGGCGTTTGGCTTTGTTCAACCGCAATCCGGACGAGTTTTTACGCCGTTATATAACCGTAGACGAAACATGGTTCCATCACAATACCCCAGAGACCAAGGAACAATAAAAACAGTGGGTTTGACCGGGTGAATATGCACCAGAGAAGGCCAAGGTGGATCTGTCAGCCAACAAGCTCATGGACAGTCTTTTGGGATGCACTCGGTGTCATTTACATATATTACCTAGAGAAGGGTAGAACGATCACAGGCCCAGAGCTTTTGGACAGATTCAATATTAATTTAAAGCAAAACCGAGGACATTTAACGAAAAATTGCTGTTCCATGAAGAGAATGCAGGAGTGCACACGTGTGTAGTGAGTATGTCAAAAACCCATAAATTGAGCTACGAACTGCTAACCCTTCCAGTATATTCTCCAGATTTAGCCTTTTGCGACTATTTTCTTTTTCCAAACCTGAAGATATGGCTGGGTGGTAAGAGAATAGATCCAATGAAGAGGTAATAACCGAAACAAACGCCTATTTTGAAGGCCTTGAGAAAACCTATTATTTGGAAGGAATACAAAATTTTGAAAAACGCTGGACTGGTATTGATCTAAAAGAAAATTATGATGAAAAATAAAACGCTTATTTGCCAAAAAAAAATATAATTATTCATATAGTCATCAAACACCCTTCGTAAATTTTTGCCCAAATTGCACTTTAAATCTCTTATTTTGCTTCTTTCTCTTTTTTTTTTTTTTTTTTTTGCTAAAAAGGATAATCATTTAACTGTTAAAAGTTCATATGTTGCAACATCATGTTGTACAAAATAATGTATTATTGTTGTTATCGCATACAATATAAAACTCTATAACACTGACATTTTATGTGGTTGTGTGAGCAATTCGAACCAGTCACATTTTACATCTGATGGTGCATTTAAGACAGTAAATAAACAGTCGAGAGCAAAACAAAGCTTTCAATGAAATCTTACATGCTTTGAGGGCATTTATTTATGTTTTAATATAAGTATAGTTTTTTTATTTCTCTACTTGCTTTTATTTGGCCCTAATGTTCTTCTGTGCATGCATGCTGTTATTTCCGGTTTCAGTTCTTTTTGCTTTTAAAACCACAAAATCAAATGCTGGCAACATCCGCTTGATAGTTGATATATTGTTATTGTAACAGAATATGTCATCAAAAATTTAGGTTGCCTTCAGCCAAATGCATTTCAGCGTAATACTGAATTTTTCCTCGACATGCTGCGTGTAGAAAATTAACTTTGAAAGATGTGAATATACTCACATTGTGTGTGTATGTGTGTGTACATATCTACATAAAATATCTGGTAAAAGAGTATTTTAGGACAAAACTATATGTAACATATGCACGTACACATCCATTTGTATGAATAATGGTGTTCACAACAAGGGGTATTTTTTTTTCTTTAAAAAATTTCTTTAATATTCAAGTAATTTTTTCTTTAATAATACAATAGATTTCTAAAAAATAAAGCGGTGGTAAAACAATATTTTTATTGTCGGATTTTCCTGCAGCCTCTTAGAGACCAATTGGAATTTATTCGTGGTTTGAATTCCTATCACAAGAGACCCATTAGACGAAAGTTTACGAATTCTTCCTAAATATGTGTGTGTGTATGTGTGTGTGTATTGTGTTAAATTGTAATTTTTGTATTGCGTGACGACTTACAAAACATACGGTATCTTTCTATTCGCAACACGCACTAGGTTTGGTTAGTTTGACAGCTTTCGGGTAGAAAGGAAGAACCATTACACTAGTTAACAAACAAAATGAGCTCCAAAATAAATAAATTTTTTATGCTAACTTAAGAAGGGTCTACGAGATATTGGCGAAAATTATTTTTAGAAAATATATCTTTCTGGAGTTTATGCCAATAAGCTTAAATTGTATAAGCTAGTGTAAGTGTTAAATCTTATTATTCTCTAAAGAAAAATGTTCTAAATATAATATTATTTGTTATTTAACCCTATTATTAAGTCATATAATCACCGTTTTCTTTGAAGTCATTATATGTTTCGGTGTTCCGAATCATATTATAATTAACCATGACATAATATTGTCGTACATGATCACATACTAAATTAATATAACAAGGATATAGTTTGATTTTAATATTGTATGGTTTAAAATTATCGTATTAAACTTCTACCTACATTATGAAAAGTTTAGACTACATAATAACTTTGTACTAAAAACCAATATAGCTCAAAAATAATTTTTTATGAAAAGCAAAAAAATGGGTTTCCACAACCGCATCTTATTGCATTGGACATAATATTGTTGTCGGAGACCCAGTTGGATCCATTGTGATTCCCTTCTATTCATACCCCCTATTAAAACCCAGAAAAGGAGCATCCTGCTATCCGCCATTCAACCACCTTATTCCCATAATGAAGCCCCTGATATCATCAAGTTCACACTTCGCGATATCACTAATGCTTTCATGGAAACGTCTGCCAAGCCACCTAAGCCTGTGTCGTTGCAGCCTCGGGCAATGGCAGATAACATGCTCGATAGTTTCTGGTTCCTCCTCATCATCGCACATCCTACAAAAATCTGGAGTGCCAATCTCCCAAATGCTGGTCCTCGCCCTGACCGAGCAGTCCCCAGTCAATTCACCTATTACGACCCCTATCACCTTCCTATTCATGCTCAGTAACAGTTCGGATCTGCCTAAGTCAAGCTTTGGCCACATGGCCCTCGAGACTCTACAATCCTCCCTGCTGCCCCATGAACGGTTGGCCCTAT
The DNA here is from genome assembly GCA_956483635.1 of Panzeria rudis. Taxonomy (NCBI): domain Eukaryota; kingdom Metazoa; phylum Arthropoda; class Insecta; order Diptera; family Tachinidae; genus Panzeria; species Panzeria rudis. The sequence goes on along the minus strand of OY101449.1, from coordinate 154,247,243 downwards.
TCGACACCCAGTCACTGAGCTCCCTATAGTAATAACCGATCGGTACTTTAACCGAACTATCACACAATTCCACATCTAACGCTGACCCTAATCTTGCGAGCTCATCAGCTGTCTCATTTCCCTCAACATTGCAGTGGCCAGGAACCCAACATAATCTTTGTCCATGGGCAAGTTGAGGGCTCTCCTGCAGCCACTAACTAGCTTCGATCTGACACAGTGTCCCTTAAAATGCTTTTAGAGCCGCCTGACTGTCGACGTAGAAGGTTACCTCCTCGCCCTCAATCATATCTATGGCCAGTATCTCCGTGGCCCTGAGGATCGCCAGGATCTCAGCTTGGACAACGCTACACTCGTTCGGTAGCCTAAAAGACCTAAGAATGTCCGTCTCCAAAATAAAGACACCAGCTTCCGTGCCTGTTTCCATTTTGGACCCGTCCGTGAAAACCGCACAACCCTCATACAGCCTATCAGATTCGACCCAAAAGTCCCTATCCGGAATCACTAATAAGGGTATCCTCCGAAAATCAATTTCAGCAACCTTAGAGTCCGTGAACCCATGAGTTATGGGGACCCGCCGCTAAACTGATCTCATTTAGGATTGCTGTGTGACATGTTACTCCTGTCCTTACCAACCCTGCCTCTAGTATTCTTAGGAGACTCCTTGCGTTCTCATTACAAAATCCTCTATGGGAAGCAGATGAAGAATGACATCCAAGGCAGCTTGAGGTGTGCTCCTCTGGGCTCCTGTGATGCCCAGAGAGGCGCACCTCTGCACCTTAGCAAGTAATCTCATATGACTCTCTTTCCTCAACGCCTCCCACCACACCACACAGCCATAGGAAACAACCGGCCAGAAAACAGTTGTGTAAATCCAGTTTACCACCTTCGGTTGTAGACCCCAGTTCCTTCCAACGGAGTTCCTGCATGCGTAGTAGGCATTTAAACCTTTTTTTAGCCCTTCTTGAGTGTTCCTCATCCATGAAAGTTTACTATCCAAGATGACACCCAAGTATTTGGCCTCCTTTGCTAGCCCTAGCTGTACTCCTCCAATCTTAGGCAGTACAAAACTGTCTACTTTGTATTTCCTGGTAAAGAGGACTAACTCAGTCTTCTCGGGGTTGACCCCCAGTCCCTTACTACTAGCCCAGGAATATAGTTCGTCAAACGTCGACTGCATGACTTCACTGATAGTGGGAAGGAATTTTCCCGTTACCATTAAAACCACGCCGTCCGCATAGGCGACTATCTTCCGGCTGCTCCTGTCGAAACGCCTAAGAATTTCATTCATTGCCAGCAGCCACAGTAGGGGTGATAGAACTCCTCCTTGTGGCGTGTCCCTAGTCGCCAATTTCCTCAGGTCCACGTCTCTCATACCTGAGTTGATAATTCTGCTGCTAAGCAGAGAGTTATCCACTCCACCAGAAAGTTTTTAATACCAAGCAGCTCTAACGACTCCCTAATAGCCTCTATACTAATATTGTTAAAAGCTCCTTCAATATCCAGGAACGCAGCCAAGGTATAATCTTTATGCTGCAATCCCTGCTCAATAGCACTAACCACATCATGAAGCGCGCTCTCCACAAACCTGCCTTTTAAATAGGCATGCTGACCACCACTGATGACGCGCGTATCAATCAAAAGAAAAGACGAAAGACTGATCGGCCTGAAGTCCTTCGCTTTGAGTGGCTCGTCTTACCCGCCTTGGGTATGAAGATGACCCTAACCTCTCTCCAGCCTTCGGGTATAAACCTTCTAAACAAGCATATCCTGAAGATTTCCACCAGAGACATTAGTACGCGCTCCGGAACATTCTGCAGCATGGCCAGCAAAGGTGTTAGTTTGATTACAAACATTTTTTTACTAATAACAAGTATTCACCTGAATGATATTGCTTGAGTAAACATTGCGAAATGTGTCTAAGTTTAGCAAAAATCATTGGTTTCATCGCCCCCACTCAAGAGATGGTCCGAAATCGTACTGCAATGCCAAATTTATTTTATGAACTCTTTCACGAAATAAATCTGGTATCAATTCATATATAAAATATAATTTTCAGAAGCAAACTATTAAAATAAAATAATATGATTTTACTCCTGAGCATGAATCATTTTCTTAGAAATGTTTTCAAATAAAATGATATGACAAGGAATGAGTCCCCTTAATAATTCTAAGTTTGATAATAAATTTTAATGACATGTGTTTAAATAAAACAGCTTACATGTTTTCCAAAAATCACAAACTTGCACACATGCACAAGCGTGTACACTTTACAATTCAAAGACCGGATATAACACACATAAAAATTTGACTCATGTTAGCAACATTGTATTTTAAAGCTCAAATTAAATCTCTTTCCATAAAAAAATAAAAAAATTAAAATACGTTTAGTATTTGGAGAGCTATCGCCGTTCAAATTTTATAGTAATATATACGTACATAGTTCACAGATACTTACGCTGGAAGCAGGCATGGAAAGTTTATTTATTTTAAAAAACTTTACAAACATTTTATAAAAAAGTCCGACATATTTAGCATTGAGCCAACTTTAGTACAATTGGTGTAAAAATGGTAAAATTGTTTACGCAATGAAGTACAATTTTGTATATCGATCCCTTATATTCAAATAGTGCTATCTGCAAAAGCAAATTCATATATGATCTAAATATTTGTTTCGTTCTCTCATTATTAAAGTTTTGGGTGATCAATATGCTACAATATCAACAGCTTATATTATAAGGGGTTGTATTATTAGAAGACTGATTGTGTGAAACTATGGATCAAGCGTACAAACATATATACATAGGCGTTTCTGTAGCATGGCAAAATGTTAAAACAATACTAACAAATAAACATATCGACGGCTGAGATTGATTTAAGACGCCTCTATATTTAAAATCACAACTTTTCAGGAGGGCATAAAAATTGTTTACTTCGTTTATTGATACATAGGATATTTTAAAATCTTTGTTCTACTATATTTTTTAAAATGCAGGACTCAATCTTATATATAATTAATTTTTAAAATTTTGCATTATTGGAAATTTTATAAAAGATAGATGGGTTTTGTTATTCGAAAATATTTAATACGTTATTAGATAGAGGACTTTGTACAGTGAAAAAAATATTTAAGGCATTCAGTAAATTTTTACAAATAATATAATGAGGTTTTATTGCGACATCAAAATTAAAGGTCAAAAACGTTTACTTTACGCTGCAATTTGCTCGATGTTAGCAATTTTTTCTGAGATATTGTTATTCTTAACAATAATAGTAATTTCTTCAATATATTTAACATTTTTTCGTGAACATGCGGCTTTGGTGGCTTCTAATCAATGTCAGGGCTTGTTTCTGATGTTGCAACTTCTCATGAATTTTCGGAATGTTCGGGATAGGAGCGACTTTTTGCAAGTTTTTAGGCTCTTTACATTTTATACGATTTGTAATCCATATTACACTTTTTTATGATGCCGTTGTTAGCAATTTTTTGTGAAATTTCGCCATTTTCGCGAGTTTTGTTCGTATTTTTGGGACTCCTCACAGTTCTAGCGATATTTAATCAAAATTATGGCTTGTTTAAGTTTTTGTAATTTTTCGCGAGTGTTTTTCGTCAAAATCGAATATGGGTGATTCTATTCTAACTCTAATTTTGCATAATTATCAATCTATTAGTGAATGTTTTATATAAATTTGGTCCTCATGAACATATTCCTTCAATTTTTTTTTTTAATTGCAAATTGAAGTCGAAACGAAAGAAAACTTGCAATATCTCACTGAAATGTCAGCTCCGTGGCATGCCCTTATGCTGACTTTAGACGACATGTATTTTACATCTGACTTGTCAAATTTCCCACTGCAAAAGTGATACATGCCGTGTGAAACATATGAAACATTGTCAGATGACATTTACAGAAGCAAAGTCAGATGAAAAATTTTCAATTAGAGCGTGTTCTATTTTCATCTGACAAGGTATCTGACATCAGCTGTATTTAATTACCAAAAGTGTGGTTTGGCTGAAAAAACATTAAAAAGCAAAGAGCGCTTTATATATTTACGAAAACTGTGCAAAAACTAAGCTGTTGTGAACACTCAGAGGTTATGTCAGATGTAATTGCACATGTACGTGTAAAAGCAAATATTATAAACCGTCTGTAAATTGACAATTTTGACAAACATGCGAAGTTACATATGTCTCACACACCTAACAAGCCATATGTAAAAAACATGTCGTCTAAAGTCAGCATTAGCTAGAGTTTGTCTGTAAATTCGTTAATAATATTTAATAGACGCAGGAATTAGTGTCTAAATAAATCTGCTTAGATGGCGCCCTAACAGGTTTTATCCCTGGATTTTACTGACACTTTTTTATTCAGATTTGAGCAGCTCCTGTGCCTTCTACCGCGAGATTATTGAAACAACTGTTAAGACATATTAAAACTTAGTCCACTAAGTAATGTTTAGATGTGGCATGGATATGAAACAGTGCAACGAGCTTGTGTTATATAATATCAAAATTTTGAAATGGTTTGTCATAAATTAATCTGGTATGTGATGGAAATCGATCGATTCAAATTGAAGCCGATTTCAAAAACAAATTCTGACTTATTAATGATTGTTTTATTATTTTGTGTCGAACAAAATATTCGAATAAAATAATCTAAGATTTGAAAACATTACAAGGGGTAAATAAGTCATCTTTCAGTATAATTTGTTTTTGAAATCGGTGCCGATTTAAATCGATTGAATTTCCATCATATACCACAATATGTCAGCTCCATGGAATTGGTTAACTAATTAACCTGTTACTTTTTTTATTACAAATAATGCATTTCTTTACTAATTACAAACCTTTATCATATGTTAGTTGGATATTGCCAAATTCATAACCACTTAATTACAATTGCCATTTAAGTTTCAAAATGTCAGCTCTGTGGTTGTCAGTTCCATGTTAAATATTATAGAAATATACTTCAAAAAGCAGAGACACTGCCTAAGACAGCTTTAAATTTCAAAAGCAAATTAAATGCTACCACCCAAAAATAGATGCAGAAATTTTTGTAAAATTATCTTATTTATTAATTAAAGAGCACATAAAATGCTGAAAAAATTTTACGATTGATTGACTTTTCTTTTAATTCTAAGTTATTCTTCATACTTTATTAAATTTAATGAATTTTAGATTTCACTCAATCAAGATATTTGTCCTTAAACAATTGAATTATTTTTTTTTGTTGCAACTCACATTTTCGGAAAACATCTTTTATGGCACGTATTTCCTTCTCCCACAAACACATTTTTCCTATAGCCAAATATACAAATGAACCAAAAAATTCAAAAGCGAACCCCTTCCCTCACACAACAATTTACAATCAAACAATAACTTGGAAAACTTTTTCTGTTATTTACATTAAAAACCATATTGTTTAAATTGAAAAAAATAAATAAATAAAGAATCGATAAAAATTTTTTTGCACTTTTTCCCCAAGAACAAAGATAAACTTTTAGCCCAACTGGCTAATTTTTACCGCAAACATGGATTTTTTTATTGTTGTTAACAGATCTACAGAAATTTATACTATTTTTATTATTTTCTTTGCCTTCATTTCATTTACATTTTCTTTGACTTCAAGTAAAAAGGGTTAGGAAGAAAGATTTTCAGCCTTTTTCTATCCGGCCGAAAAGAAGTTCGTTCTTGTGGTTTGAAATTCTTAAGAAATGCTTTTTTATTGTTGTAAAGTATGAAAATGAAAAAAAACTAAATTTAGTACAAAACATACAAAATAAATTAACATAAAATTCGGTTTCGTTAAGAAAAAATCGAATTTTATTTGATTCACGCGTTTTAAAATGAAAATAAGAGGAAAAGGGTGGAAATTGGTGGAAGAAGGGTTATTATATTCTGGTTTAAAATAAACACAGCTGTTCTATGACTTTTTAAATAACGCGTATGCACATACAATACATAAATTCAATTGAAAATTGGGTTTAAAAAATCTTAATGAATTATATTAACCTTTTAACGTTAATAACACTATGCAACAAAATAAAACAGTTTTTATGATACCGGATAACCACTATTTTTCAGTATTAGCTATGGTCCCCCGGGTGGCCTATTAAGTGGTAACTTCTACACATGAGCACCGATAATGGGAATGTGGCGACTACTGAAAATAACGTTATTCTGTTCTTGCGTGCAGGTTGAAGATTAAATTGATGTTTATTTGCCCTTGTTCCTTGGAATAAAGATCATATCAAATTTGTTTCTAAATATTACGTTACGAACATTAGTCTTTGAAAATATCATTGATTTAGAGCAAAAAAAAATTTTTTTTCCAATATTTCGGTCTAAGAAACGTCGACTCCATTGAGTAAATAAAATACTAGATGTAGAAATTTCTTAAAGGCAATTAAAACAAAAGTTGTTTTGTATATTTAACAAGGAAATTGGACAAGTTATTCTCAAGTTATGATAAAATCCATAATGCAAATTTAAAAAAAAAAAAAAACTTTTAAAAACAAACCTTAAGATTACTATAATATATCAAAAGATATATAATATATCAAAAGATATATAATATATCAAAAGACATATGTAGTGGTTGACATTGTTATTTTTCTTGTTGCATATTATTGTTATTTTATTCTTGTGCGCTGGCCTAGAGTATCTGCTTAAAACAGTGGTGCCCAAACATGGACCAAACATCACTTTCTGTATTTGTGTGATTGCTTCGCAGTTCAATATATAGTAAACGAGTCTCAGACAGAGTGTACATGGAACTGAGGGTCTGACCACTATTAGTGATTTGATAAAAATCTGTTCAAGCTAATTTATCATAAGATATTAGAGTTTTTGAAATTTTTAGCCCTATAAGAACTTTTTGTTTTCTTTTATTTGTTTTTCTAAATAAAACTTTTTCAATAAAATTTGTATGAAAAATACAAAAAAATCAGTGTTTTCCATAAACATTTTCAGAAAGAAGTTTATGTTCGTGTTTGTCAACAGTCGGGGAATTTGTCGTACTGTTAAAACTAAAATCTATTTTAATTTTCCATGTTCGTAAAATTATAAAAAAAAACTTGGCTCCATGAATTCGTAACGCAATTGTATCAGTTGGTTTTTTCCATTCTTTCAAATCTGTGTGAATCAGACATTTAAATGCATGCATACGTGTTAGGGTATTCATTTTAAACGAATTTTCAATTATTCGATTGGTCAATTAATAGAATATGCGGTTTTTTTAAATTACTCGAATTTTCAAGTAAAACTTTTCTTCCGATCGAGTTATTCGATTCAGTTTTACTTTTCAAAATTAATCGAAAATATTTTAAACTTGCTTGATTTTCTCTTATTTTGTGTGGGAAAATGAAATAAAGTTTTATTAGAATTTTACATTAAGGAAAACAGACCATTGCTGGAATTACCTGCCAATATCAATGATATCCCTCGAACCAACAAGCCGATCGGAATTATTAAAAAGCAGCGAAAGTTTTCATCAACGATATCTGTCCAACGAATATACCCATTTGCGGCATTCGAAGCAGATTTCAAAGTTTAGGATCTAGAAAATAGATTTGACAGGAATTCTTAGAGTAAATCAAATAGACACTTTTTGCATTTTTTACAACTGTATCTCTTGAACGAATCTATCAATTTTATTAAAATGTTCAATAATCGACGTACTTTTAAGGTCAAGAGCTGTTTGAATTTAGATTTAACTTGAAATTTAATTTATTGGTAAATTCATTTTCGAAAATTCTCAAAATCTACTAAGCCGAATCAGTTCCCAGCAAAAAAGTTTGATGGCAAAGTAATGAGCTAATAAGCATACCCTTCACTACTTACTTTAACATGGCGATGTAATTGGAGGCAAGTGTTTACCACATTGGCTTAGAAATAACAAGTTCAAAATTTCAATATGATTTGACTTAAAATTTCCGATTAGTCGAGCAAATATTATTTGAGTGAATACCCTAATACGTACATATAAAGAAGGCAGTAATCGGGGTTATCAATTTAGTACATAATATGGATTAATTAAAGTGACAAACAAGTTTATTATTTATTTACATTTTTATAATAACGTACTATGATTCCAGACTACTCTTACAAACTAAGAAAACGTAAGTTGAGAAAAAGTGTTTAATGATATCTGTTTGTACTCTTATATGTATACTTAGTCATTAAGGGGTGATTAATTAAAAAGTACGTTTTTAAATTGTGATTTCAGATAGAGAATTTTGCAAAACCTTATCAATCATTGATTATTATAGAAAATCGGTCACATAGCCCTTAATAGCACACATTCCATAATAATAATTTTAGGCAATGGAGCTATGAAATGGTCATTTGATACACATTTAGACTTATTTCATACATAACCAGCTATCATTGAGATATTTGAAGTCAGTGTTTACTAGAGTTGTTGCACGAACGCGTCTTAATAAAATGGATCTTGCGAATGATATACTGCACAGAAAATATTATCACAAACAAATTTTCAAACAAAAGTTTTTCTAAAAATAAATTTCATTTTCAGTAAATGTTCTTTAATGAATCAATGAATTTTTTTTTACTCTTACTTAGAACGCAAACACCAAAAACACCAAGAAAACCATGGTTTCTGTGTCGTAAAAAACAACCCCGATGACAGCATACACACAAATATCAACAACAACAATGATAGCAAAAAGTGAATCAATTCGTTAATGTCGTTGCATTAATTCTTATTCGCTTTTTTAGAGTCTTTAGATAAACATTCAGACTTGAATACGTTTAACAAAGTGAAATTTCATAAATGCTTAATGGATCCCAGACAAAAATTTTGTTTGATATATTACAAAAAATCCAGTAAATATTTTTGTTTGATTAAGTAAACTATTTTGTTTAATATTTGCTAAAACTTTCAGACTAATTCTTTTATAAATTCAGAAAAAACATTGTGTGATATTTTTCAGAAAATCCAGTAAATCTTTTTGTTTGATTTAGTAAATTGTTTTGTTAAAAATTTGTAAATAGTTTTAGAGAAATTGTTTTATAGATTTAAAAAATTTTTTCACTGAAAAAACACGGTGTTTTCAATGAAATTGTTGAGATATTTTTATCTATATTTACAAATTTGCTTGTATTTACTTTTTCATTGATTTCCTTTACTGAAAATTAAATTTAATTTTTTTTCTGTGTAATATTGGCAATGATTCTTCTCTATATGATAGTTTTACGTAAAGAATATAATTTTAATACAAAGTAGCGGAAATTGTTATTAAGTACGAAATTAACCCTTAAACATGTTTTAGGTTTTGAATGGTTTGTGCTTTTCCGAGAAACAATTTGAACTTTTCAAGTTACACACACATTAATGGAAAAAATTATTAGAGCTCCCGACTCTAGCGACAAAGCCATTTGCATGATTTGCTTGAATTATATACTACGTTTATACGTACGACTTATTAGCAAAAAAATATATAAATTGTTGCCATATATTTTTTTATTGCTACTTATAAGTCACGAAAACTGCCACCCTTACAAATGTTTGCTAATAAAAAACAATAAATAGATAAATATAGCGCAAAAATCATTCATAGAAGCAAATAATGACACATAAAACAATTAATTATTTCTTATTTTATACATTTCAACTATTTTTTTTTGTAAACATAGAGAAAAGAGTTTTCTATAGAAGTGCTACCAAGATTTTGTAAGTTAACTATGTATTTGCAAATAATTTTGATTTGTAAATAGTATGCGTATAAACGTAGTAATAGCTTTCTAGTATTGAACGAGCGATGCATCTATAGTAACATATGTAGATTCTACAGTAACATATGCACAATAAAACAAACTTCGAGCGTTTATCCAAGCAAAAATTCATATATTTTCACATTCCAAATAAAACGTAACGTAAATAATTTGCAATAAAGCACATTTTTTCGTTTTTCTTTTACACAACTGTTTTTGTTATTCCTATGCTTGTTTGTGCAATAGACAACCCTGATAAAGTGAAAAATGTGATTGTTTAGCAAATTTCCTAAAAATTACGAATACCATAATACTGTCAAGTTTCTTTACGTATTATTTGACAAATCATAACAATTTCTTTTCACACTGTTGGATTTTTACTTAAGATTTGAGTTCTTGACAAGTATTAATACCAAGGCATATTCATTACAGCTACCACCACAACTAAAACAAATACAACACCAAAAAACATATGTATTTTGTTGGTAGAAATACCCTCGAAATATGTCAAATCCATTATCTGTGAGTCGCACACATTCATAAGCTCTCTCAAATTTACTAACACATGCCCGTTGTTGATAGAAAACTCCCAGACATGTGTCAAAATCTATTGTCTGTGTGACGCACACATTCTCAAATTTACTAAAACAGCTGTTCTTGTAGTGGTACCTGTTCAATCTACCTTGATTAATACTAAATCTAATAGTCTGGAGGCCGCTTATAAATACATACACCATGGGAACATACAAACATTCGTCTCATTAAGTGCTCAATTGATCAAACACATTTAAAATGTATAAACACTTTTAATATTAAATTTACAAGACATTTTTTGGGGTTTTTATTATATTTATAACATTCTGAACAAAAATAAATACAATACAATATTTAAAATCTTTTGTTTTCTTTGTTAATTAAGCGGACAAGGGCCTTCATTCGCCATATCTAAATTGCGTCGTAATTTCTTGTAAAATTCTTGAGACTTTTCAAATTCATAACGATTTACGTAAGTGATGCCGTTGGAGCCACAAATTTTTTCCTTTTTCTTATTGAAATTGAAGAGACCAGCTTCCGATAAAGTAAAACAGCAATTCAAATACAACAAAACAGCAAAAAGAATAAATAAAAATTTCATTTTTAACAAAAAAAATATATATATATTTTTATTTCACAAAGTTATTTTTAAACACGTCTTGTTGTACCCGATAAAAGACAGTTGAATCAGACAGTTCGCGTTGCAATGAAAGATTTGTTATATATTCAACCACTTTGACTGTGTATTTTACACTTTTACAGTTTAATAATAACACAAAACTGGATGACAAATTGAAAGTGTTTTTCTTTTATTCTTTGTACAATAAATAATATCTTTAAAGTAAATATTTGTATTTGATTTTAAATTTGTTGACAATTGAATTACTTTTCTGAAGTAGAAATCATTTATTTTTTGAGAAAACGTATTTTTATCTTTAACATCTGTTTGTTTGTTCAGATCAAATCTTTCTGCCGTAATGACTAATTTCGTTATCGTGATCTGTCTCATTTGCTAAATTGCAGTTAAATATCCGTGTGCTACTAACAGTCAGCTCTAAATTGAACTTTTTAAAGCGAAATATACAGTTATAGAGTCTGTAACTTGTTTAAATTCTACTCATTCAACTCACTTTTTCTCGAGCATTTAAAATACATGTGAAGGCGAACTGCACTCAAAAATACTTTATGCATTAAAAGAGTGAATACTTTTATTCGAAGTTTTAGCAAAACGGATATCTGTATATTGATAATGACATAATAAACTTCTTTTAAGAACATTATAATTGAAAGGCTTAGTGCAATAACTCGGTAAGCCGTAAAGGTAAAATATCGAATAAATCGACTTTTAAGTTTAAACAAAATTTAGAATTTTATGGTTTTTTGGAGTTTTCTACTGTAAATACGCAGCTTAATTGTTGGCAAAATATATACTAGAATTTATCCAAAAATGTCTCTAGGATGCAAAGTAGGGTTGCCAGATTCAAATAGTACACTAGCTTGACATTTGATTAAAATCAGCTTGTTTTTAAAAAGAGAACTTGACACACTAGAATGTGCAAAACAAACCAAAACAGGCCAAAAACAAAATATTGTCTGAGACAGAAGAACTTCTTCTTGTAAGAAAAATTAAAACTAACTCCTTGTTAAGTGCTCTAAAGCTTGCTTCTATGGCTGAAAGTGGCTTTAGTAAGAAAGCAAGCTCATCAACAATAAGAAACTTTCTTCACAGAGTTGGTTTAAATGGTAGAAGAGCTAGAGGTTATTAGAAGCGTAATCAATATTTACAAAAGAATTTCAAAAAAATTATTTTTCTTGTTGGAGACACGTTATGTTCACAGACAAAAGCAAATTTAACGTATTTCGGTTAGATGGTAAACCCATAGTATGGAGGGGATAAAATTAGTAACTATGTATGTTCGAAGAACTTGAAATCGGCAGCAAAACATGAAGGTGGTTTAGTGATGGTCTGCGGCTCATTTTCTGCAGCAGGACCAGGGTATTTGCATATTATTGAGACAATTATAGATCAAAATTTTATTCAGAAAACTAAGTTTGCTCTGAATGACGGGTAATAATCCTAAACACAAGGCCCACAAAGTAAGATCATGGCTGCAACATAATATGCCCCGTGTCATGGATACACTATGAACAATTTATGGTATTATCTCAATAAAAAAGACCAGGAGCAAATGGTTTCCAACAAATCTGAAAAAAGTCATATTAGAAGAATGAGAAAAAATACCAAATGGTTATTGTCAAAAATTAGTCGCATCTATTTCCAAGAGACTCCAAATAGATATGAAAAACAAGAGACTGCACATTTAAGAAACATTCCGCGATGTCACAGAGTTCAATTCCGTTCGGAAACGGAACTCAATCCACCTCAAGATGTCAAGCGCTAGATGGAGCATACCCCACCATATTAGCGCCGCCAACAATCTGGACACACCTGACAAATTTTCATATTTTAGTTTTCTTTTTTAGACACCAGCTGCTACAAAAATGGGGTAGGCTAAATTCCGTTTCCGAACGGAATTGAACTCTGTGACATGGCCGATTGTTTTAAGTTTGAAACAGTTTTTGTATTTTTACACTGAGATATTGTTTCATAAACTTTCTTTTTGGCTGTGTATAAACATTATTAAATTAAAAATATCATTTCAGCTTGACAAAAAATATTTGAACTTGTAACTTGACAACACCTAAAATATCTTGACAATCAAGCTCATTCAAGCCCGTCTGGCAAGCCTAAAGCACCCCATACACGTTTCAATTCAATTATCAATTGAGTCTTTCAATTGAATTGATTCTTGGCTACACACTGCATAAACTGAATTGAAAGACCTTCATTCAACTATCAAATTTATTAAATTAAAGACAATTTTAACAATAATCAATGTTTTCTTTGCAAAAGAAAACTAAAAACATAAATTTTGACAGCTGACCAAGAGACTCGAACATACACAGCACAATCGAATTGAAAGACTTACTAGTCAACTTGAAAAAATCAAAATCTTTTGATTTTTCTTCAACCAACTCGACAACTGCCAAACTAATCAATTGACAAAGCCATACACGCCTTAATGTGGACAACAACCGACTCAGTTGCCAATTGAGTTGAAACGTGTATGGGGTGCATAATGCAAAGCTATGGTACCTAACAAGAGAATGAGTACATAAAACCAGTTTTTGATTTCATGTGGCTTACCAAGTTATTGCGCTAAGCCCTTCAATTGTACTTTAATAATAAAGCAATACACAGCTTTTGAGATAATTGCAAAGTATAACAAAATCAAAATTTTTAAAATAACGACTGATTCTGGTAGAGCGCACCAAAAAAAAATGTGTGTACATCAGAGACTCATTTTAGGGGCAGTTAAATTTCCCCCACTTTTGGACATTGTTATGGTGAATCGTCATAAGAAATCTTGAAATCTTTATGTTGGAAGTATATGAAGTACTCAGCGCTCTTATTTAAAGCACCATGACTTCTAACTCTTCGCTGTATGGGCTTTTTTGGCCCACAAAGTACCAAAACTAAAATAATATAAAAATTTCTTTTCATTTTTTATTATTATTAGAGAAAAAAAAAACATAAAATAAACATAATTTAATGCAACCGAACGTTAGTTGCGTTGCCAGTCGGCAACTGAAAATTACTGGTTGGCAGAAAGTCACTAAATAGCAACTGAAATTGACAACACTCAGTTGCCAGTTGCCATCAGTAGTATCATTTTCAGCAACCGGGATTTAACTGAGACTCGGTTGCCATCCATAATCGGCATATTAATATTTTTTTTTTCAAAAATTGAGAAATATGAAATTTTTTATAACTCCAAAAATATGCAAAAATGTGCACTTACAACCAAAATATGCAAAAATATGCAACCGGAAATCGATCCCAAACTACTTAAAATTTTATGATTCGCATAGATAATTTGTCAATACCTTCTGTCTATCACCAGAAAAATTACTATTCAATTTTTTCTTTGTCTTGTGTTAAGCTTCTTTTATTATTTCTCTATCCTAGTATGAATTATCATTAATAATTACAATATGTACATCCTTTTGCTAGGTGCCTTTAGAGTTTAACAATTAAGTTATGCGCTTAGTCGAACTCTATGGGCTTACATCCAAAGAAATTATTATTTTGGCTTGTTTTAATTATTTTTTGGCTTGTTTTTCGAGGTGTTTTACATAAAAGTTCTGAACACACCTTATATCTTGAACGTAAAGGTTACAAAATTTCCTATGCCGATTCACTATGACAATGTGCAAAAGGAGCTTCCCTTAAAAAATCCCAGATATAAACTTTTAAAACGCCGATAAACCATGAAAAACATTTTCTGTGTTGTTTAAATCGCAATCCAATGTTGTCACTCTGGAGTTAGTTAATGCACTATAGCTAATATTTAAATTTTATCAACTGATTTTCTCACACCTGACTTAATAAAAACAAAATCACAATTAAAACGCTACTCGAATTTTTAATTAGATTTTATTACATTAGCATAAGCAGACAGAAAATTTATTGAAAAACTAAAATTATTGAGTGCTAAAGTTAATAACGTGCAAAATAATAATAAAGAAGTATTTAAAATTTAATTGAAAATATCTTCATATTGTGTCAATAGCAAAGCAAAATTATCTCACTACTAAATACATATTTAATTATTTTGATATTCCGATAACAAATACATCACTTTATTTTCTTTTTTTATAATCGACATCATTCGGGGTCATTTGACCTTTAACAAGCTCCAACATTGCGTATGTTCAAAGTACGTCCCAATTTCTTGTAGTCCCGCTGAGTGCACTCGAATTCACAGCGATTTTTGTATGTAACACCATTCGAACCACAAATCATTTCCTTGTTGGTTAAATCGCAGGGACAAAATGCAGCTTCAGTGCTGCTCAGAAAAGCAGCGATTATTAGAAATCCCAAAACGAATAAAGCAAAAATTTTCATATTGATTTTTTCCAGCAACTATTTCAATTTGACAAACCGTTTCGTTGTTAAGACAAGCTCGATTGTTTTTTCAAGACTGAATTTGAAATTATCAATTTCGCACTTGAATGGCTCTAGAGAACATTTTGAATTTTTCGATACTTTTTTGCAGTACATATTTCGTTTTTCTCACGCTCTCTGTTTATGCTTTCAATTAGCAAGTCAAAGTTTTGTTGGAAAAAAAATTTACAAATAACACTGTGGAACACAAAAAAAAATTACATGGTTCTAACTAGGGATGGGCAAGTGAAAAGTATATATCGATGTATTTTTTTATATATCGATCGGCATCGATATATATCGAATAAAAAATATCGATATATCGAAATATCGATACTTTTTCAACAATGATAATTTCTACGTAGTCCCAAATTTTTTTAAAATAAAACAACAAAAATTAAGAATTTTAAAAACCCCCGATGCAGTTGACGCAGTATCAAAAGTTTAAGAACCAACTAATATTATTTAAGTAACAGAATCGCAAATATTTACTCGATCAGCAATGATATATTCTTCAACCAGAAATGTACTTATAATATTAAATAGCTGAAAGATGTGATATCTTCTAAGCGGCTGGACCAATTTTATTCAAAAATTGCTAAGAACAATCTTGATCAAGTCACCTTTCAAACAGAAAAAACTAAATCAAAATCGGTCCAGCCGTTTGGTATGTACGAGAGCTCGTACATCCACACAGATACACAGACGCACACTACAAACTTATAACACCCCTTTTTTTAGTCGGGGGCTAAAAATAGTTTGAAAATCTAAAAGTGCACGCCTCATAATCTCATTTAGACCGTGAAAATAAATAGGCTTCTATTCCTAATTATACTGAAGCTTAAAAAAAGGAGTCGATTAGTGAAGTCTTTCGGTCGTTATCGTGACCACATACAGGATCCGTACATACAGACAAACGGACGTCCAAGACAGAACTTTTTTAAACAGTTTTTTAATTCGTTTAAATAATAAAAATGACACTAAAAATGTCATGAGTGTTAAAAATAGTATTTTTTCTTAATATGTGTGTGTATATATTTTTCACAAGTTCAATATAACAATGCTATTTTAAGTTTGAAAAATCAGTAGTTTCGCGTGAAGTGAACACTTCGCTTATGAGGCGTGCAAAAGTACCTTTCTTATAAATAATTAACCTGGAAAGAGTTATTTCCAAGATCCTTACTGTTCCACCATTATTTCATGGAACATACATACAAAATTACACTTAAAGAATGATAACTTTTCGAATAGACAAAATATTATAAATAAAACAAAAGATTTTGTTAGTAATATTCTGTTTGATGAAGACTGTGCCGAAATGTTCTTAAAAATTGCACGAAAAACAAAACCAAAGCTAAAAAAATATCGAATTTGATACTGTCGATATATTTGGAAAAAATATCGACATATCGATATTAAAAATATCGACGATATACATATATCGATATATTTTTAAGAAAATATCGATATTTTTGCCTATCTCTAGTTCTAACGAATGATTCTGGCAGAGGACACCAAAAATATATATAAATATTGTATGTATTTTCGTTTTGAAAGTTTATATTTATGATTCATTTTAGGCGGAGTTCAATTTTCCGGAATTTTTTCCCACAAAATTATCGGGATGTTTTAACGTGGTGTTTTACGTACCTTAAACGTAAGGCTTACAAGATTTCTTATGAAGAGTCATTATAGCTATGGGCAAAACGGTGCCGAGATGTAAACTTTCAAAGCGCTGATACACATCTATCTTTTTCGGTTGGAACCATGTAATTAAAATAACATTTTGTTGTACAGTATAATTAAAATAAAACAAATAAAAATATAAACAATTTAATTCATCTTAAATGAGGCTTTAATTTTCAATTTATAGCTGTTTGTTTATTTTTTGCTTTCTAAACAGAATAACAGATAAAGAGCAAATGACTCATGGCATTTCTAGATGCAAGCTACGTCTCCATATGTCACCTTCATCGTGTGGTTTTACAGATATTTATTAAACACTTTACGAGTTGACTGATGTCTTAAGCCGTATCGTATCACAATCACAGAACGGCACAAATTTTCAACATACATACATATATCTATACACATGCATATGTGCATATGTAGTTAGAATCGTAAGTAGATCGTAATTTAAAGTCAAGCACGGTCCCGACCAAAAATGGTTGGTCAAATGGTTATTCACCTTTTTAACTTCCCACTATCAAAAACTGAGATCACTCCACTTTTAAAGAATTAATTTTGATATCACAATGAGGAAATTTTTGGTGATCTCTATGGGACTCATTTTGACCAAATGGAAATTGTAGCCAAGGATCCACACTATTCGAAGTCTAATTTCTCAATTACATTTGTGAACTTTTTTAGAAAACTTTTAAAATTGAACTTCAGACAATTTTTTGGTAAACTCTGAGGCAATGTGAAATTCTCATATCTTTTGAACGGCTGAAAATTTTTGAGAAAAAATGTTTTTTAATAAGTTTTAAACTGCCGCCGTTCATATCGAAACCAATATCTAAATTACATATCGATTTTTTATATATAATCATATTATAGAACTTTTAAAATTGCGTCAAACACCGCAAATTCGAACTAAATTGTTAAGTTAGCTCGTGAGATTAGTTGTCGCGAATAAAGTTTACTCGTAAACATTTTGTATACAATGAAGAAAAAAGATACACATACGTCTTGAATTAAATTTCAAGCTAAACTAAGCAAAAGAGAAGATGTCTCACAAACAGTCTGTGCTATTTAATAAATGTTTTCTGTACAAATTAAACACAATTAATTTATTACGAAATCGTAGTACATATTATATGTATATCGTTAGCTGAAATGGAAAATAACGTAACTACAATTTTTTTTAAATTTTACAGGAGAGAGAAAGAACAAAATAAAAATATTCAGGTAACTGAAGTAAAGTCAATTTACTTTCGTTTTAAGTTTAGCTGATTTTTATGATAAAGGTTTGAAAATATTTAATTAAAAATGATATATTGAATTTCTTGCTAATTACGTCCCTTTGCATTTCAGCTGACGATATACTATATACATGCATAGTACTTACATGGTTAATTATAGTTTCACAATAAGAATATTTCTGTAGAAAGTGTTTACTATGTGTAGCAGATTTGGAAAGTGTAGTTTATATCAGTACATTGAAAAAACCAGTAATTTAAATACATTTTAATTTACAATTAATTTATAAACGTATTAAACAAGCTCTAAATTATTAAAAATTTTCTATTTCCGAACAAATTTATCAAAATAGGAATTTTAATTTTTTTTGGTAATGCACGTATCAGCATTTTGTACCACTACGAATACAGTTGTTTTAGTAAATTTGATAATGTGTGCGTCATGCAGACAATAGGTTTTGACACATCTCTGGTATGTTTCTATCAACAACGTGTATGTGTTAATAACAATGAGAGAGCTTGAATGTGTGCGACACAAAGCAACCTTGCAGATTATATATAAGTAGTTATGTTTTGATACAGTCATATTACTAGTTGTAACGATAGATACTAGTCAAAAAAGAACTGTCATATTACTAGCTGTAATGAGGCAAGTAACGATACTAGTCAAAAAACGACGTTTTGGAACAGTCATATCACTAGATGTAATGATACTGGTAATTTAAATTATTTTTTTTATAAACTGACATATTTTCATAATACAAAATTTTAGCTTTAAATATAATAAGTAGAAAGTGGCTCAGTAAATAGAGTACATGCCTTGAAATATGAGGAGTTTGTGTTCATACCCCGGTTGAGCCAAATGCTTTTTAATATTTAAAAAACTATAAAAATACGAATTGTGTTATTTCTACATCAAACTATTACCACAAAAATGACTGCGTATTTATTTGAAAAACTACGGTTTGGCAGTTTAAATCGCACCAATAATCTAATAAGATATCGAAGTCTAATGTCTGAATGGCAACGCTACACGATTTAAAGAAATTATCTTTGAGCACTTCTCGTAACTATTTCTTGTTCTAAACTCTAATAATTTCAGCACAACCATTTGTTTTTTTTTTGTTCATCAAAATTATTGTATTTAGTTTAAGCCGTTTTTGTTTATCACAAAATAATACAGTATTATTCAATGAGAACTAGTTAATTTATACTTTATGCAGCCCTGTGTTCTTTTAAGACATTAGTCTTGTTACACAGGATAACAAATAAATAAATTAAACAATTAAATAAATAAATTAAATTTGGAAATAGTAATCACTAGTCTACAATAACTAGTATTTCAACTAGCATATAAATATATACAAATTAACTAGTTGGGCTCCTATGACAATCTAATGTTAAAATCGATAGTTCGATGTATGAAAAAAGGACAGATACGCAACTAGTCTGAACTAAAAAGCAACTAGTATATTTCTAAACACATACTAGTCATTTTGTCTGTAGGGAATAGATTTGACATATTTCTGGTGTATTTCTACCAACAAAATACATTTGTTTTTGGTGTTGTATTTGTTGTCGTCCTGGTGGTACCTGTAATGAATCGGCCTTGACGTATTCTGCGTTTTCATATTAGTGAATTTTTCCTTAAACGGGGAGCTATTTTCGTGATTAGGAATACAATTTTCGTCTTGAGGATCTAGGGATTTTTAGTATTAGTGCTCAATTTTATATTCCTTAACCTACCATTATTTTTATTCCTATGAAACTATTCTAACTATTTGTACGATGATATCCGTATGACTGTATGAGCTGCTCAACTGATCTTAACAGTTTTCTTTCTTTTTTCCAGATTTTGGCCCAACTTAGTTATCTAGAGATATCGTTTCGAAAAAATAGTTATTTTGTAATTACTCTAAAAATCGCTTTAATATTCAGTGATTTTTAGGACTTGGTTAACTGCGTCTAATGGAGTAAGTTTGACCATAAGCGGTGGAAGTGGTGCGATAGATATCGTTTTATATGAAATATATCACTTTTTTTTTGTTTAAACTCAATACAAATGAAGTATAATGTATTACTCGCTTTGGATACGCGCCAGCATCTATATGAATTTTTTCATTGAAAACTTGTGGAATTTTGGGTATGATAAATTGAAAATTGGAGATAAGGTAATAAATTAAACTGGAAGCCCTGCATGTATTTTGAAAATATTTAAGTAAAACAAACATCAGAAAACATATTGTGCATAGTTTTAGGAGCGACAAAATAATACATATGTACAGGGTTGGCAAAAGTAATTTAATATTTGTAACAAACGGCTTAGAATTCTTTTTGAACTTAATATTATTTTTTCGTTTCCAAGAACATATTTGTAAAATAGATAAATATAAATAGTATAGTATAAATAGTATTTATTTTGATGAAAATAAAAAAAATCGTTTGTCGAAACTTTTTGTGCTATTTGACTTGGTTTTGTACTACTTTTGCTTAGCTTTCGTAAAACTTACAGACTCTTGTTCGCAGCACTGAAAAATGAGCAATTGTACCAAATTTCCCATCCCTGATATGTATAGCAAATAACAACTTAATAATAATTACGTTAGTTTTTATTAATATAACATTCCCTCCCTGTGGAAAATTTTGTACCAATTGTCTTCAACATACTTGTCCTATGACTGGTGAAAATGGGAGTGGTACTATATGTTGCAAGTAGTGAGCGGTAAAAAGAGAACCCATCACTTAACTAGAATAAAAATGTTAACTGTACAAGCAGATTTTTTCCAATTCACAAACATTTGTTTATATAAAAATAATTTGTATTAAAATATTGTTTTAACGTCAATCGAACACAAAAGCTTTATAACAACATTTACTGTCTCAAACATCAGCAATTGTGCAAATATATAACAAGATCACAAACAATTAGACTAAAAAAAAAGATTCAAAACTACATAAACTTATGTCATTCGGCAAGAACGAAAAGAACCCATGAGTGCATATTTAACACTAAAAATAATAAACAAAAATAATATTATCAGAATACAGGGTGAAAACTTTTTACAAAACGAAACTAAACAAAACATCACTAAAAATATAAATTTAAATAAAAAAATTCTAATATATTTTATAGAACCCTGTTTCAAGAAAAATAAGCATTTAACAAAAATGTTTGTACTTTTTCTACTTTAATTAACATTAAATGGGGGTGAATCTGATAGGAATATTTTTTCCTCAAAATAAATTCAAGTGCTTTATTTTTCAACAGAGAACTTTATCTATCAATTTGTATTAAAATGTATAAGTGAGCGGAGTTATTAGTAAATACACAAAGTTGTCTCCCCTCTAATATATATGAAATGGATTGAAATGAAGGTCGTCGGTGCAAACACAACACCAAAACGCAGCGGAATTAATAAATTTCTATATTTAAACACCTTTTTTAACAAAAAAATAAATAAATAAATAAAATAAACTCACCCGTCAGCTTAAATACTTCAGTAATTTAATATGTTCTTTTTCAAATATAAAGTCGCTTGTACAAATATTTGGTTATATAGCAACTAATTTGCTGATAAAAAAAACACACTCAATATTGATAAATCAAACAGTCTACTCTTATACTTTTAATAATCAACACTAGAAATCATTAACAAATTTAAACGTTTGTCAACTTTGTAATATTATTTCATTCTGAAATTTAAACAAAATTAAACTGTTGCACGTTTAATGATCCCTATTTGAGGCAATTTTCACCTATTCAGCACAAAGCAATGCCAGTGATTGCGCTTGACCCCGTATTATAAAGTCTTGTGTGTGGTTAAGATTCGACATATTATACAAGCCGATATGAATTCGAATTCTCTCAAAGCCAAGTGGCCCTTAATGGACGCAATTTGTCTTTAAAGCGTCAAGGAGACTGCAAAAATAATTAAACTTATTTGGAATTTTAATTAAACTATTTTTTTTTCTTTTTACGTAATTTTATTTTTAAATATTTAAATTAATGTAAATTCAAATTATTTTATTAAGAGTGTAGTGTTCGAATATTCAAAACAGATAAGCAGAACGGATCAGTACTACTGATTTCGATAGGCCGCTACACCATCTCATCAGCGTTCTTGTTCACTTTTACCACTTATGAAGGTGGATGCTATTTAACTAATTTTTGTCACGAAATAGAATACAAGACTTTTTCATGTAACTTCTTGCATTAGTTTTATTTTCAACTCAATTTTTGTTAGCCGAAATCTCCTCTATCTGATTTACGGCGGTTTTTATAACATCCGATTAAGAGTTAACACGGACTTTAACGGCAACTTCGGCATACAAAACTTCCCGTTAAACTCCACGTTAACTTTTTATCGTACATTGTGAAAAGGGCCGTTAATCCAACACCCACAAAATCTCTTATTATTATTATTTTTTTTTTTTCATTTAACTTTAAAGTATTTATATTTGCAAATTATATTTGCACAATTCGCAACCTGTTGTAAGTGTTGTAGGTCGTAAAAATGTTGTCGGTAATTTTCACTTAAACATGTTTCTAAGCAAATGCTTATTTGGGAATTACCAACAACATTTAACGATCTACAACACGTTCAACAGCTTGTGAATTGGCCAATAGTATTTCGTTACTCTAATTCATATACAGCTAGGTCATTTTTTTTAATCGGTTTTTTTGGATATTTCCATGGATTAGGGGTTCATTTATCGAAATAATCACAATAACTCGATTTAAAAAATATTAGCTAGGGTGTATGGTAGGTATATGCACCTTTTCTATAAAAATTAACAGTGACTAAAAATAAAACTAATGCGTTATCAATTTTGTGGAAGATAGTTAGTATACCGAAAGTAGAGCAATTCAAGGTTGATTCGGCAGATGAAATAAAATACTACTTTTATAATAAACTTGTCTATACAAAGTTTGAAGATCTTAGATGGTAAGGGCCTTACTCATAATAAATTATCAAATGCTTATCAACGGTTTATGAAACAGATTTCCGTACTAAATTTGCTTCATAAACCTCTTATAAACCTTTGTGAAAAGTATTATGAATAAGGGGGTAAATGTTTACTTTGCATAGAAATCTTCCCGTCTACTTAATATCTTAAAAAGTATGTAGCCTGTTTTATGCACCTTATAAAGAATTTGTAATAAGCTGTAAAAATTTATCCGGCTAGTGGCTTAATTTCTAGGAGCTTTCACACGAATATGAGTCGATATTTTTATACCAAATTCCATTTATCGAAAGTTTCGAATTTCTCTTTATTAGTAGCCTTTCCAAAAAATTTCTTTTGTACAAACATTTTCCTGCTAATACCGAACATAATCTTATATTTACATACTTATGTATGTAAATAGTCCACACAATATTTTATAAGTGTTCACCAATATTGATGAAGCATATATGGCTTAAAAGGTATTTTTCTCTAGATATGCACAATATATTTTTAGCCTAAAACCCCGACCAAATTTCGACCACCAGACGATCCTAGTAAATATAAATCAGCCAAATCGGTTGTACCGTTCTCAAGAGCCAGACCCATGCAAACACATTTTGTAACCTAGCTTTTAAATAGCGCGTATTTTGATATATTGTGGAGAACCAAACAAAAATCATTCGAATGAAACAGGAGACGAATTTGAGGAGGCTCCTTAGGCGAAAGCCGTAATTGGTGATGGCGTTATCGAAAATTTCGCGGCCAAATAATTCGTGCCTAGTGCCTTAGGCAGTTAGCGACGTAACTTAAAACAAAACCAAACTAACCAAACATTAAAAAATTACAAATTCTAGTTTTTAGTTTTACTAATTTTGTAGTAGATCCTATTTCCTTAAAAAAAATATTTGAAATTATGAATTCAGTAATAGAATACGAATTTTGGTTTTTTCTGTGTAGTATATAATTTCAAGTTATCAATATCATACCTATTTGGAAATTTAACCTTCACCTGAAACTTATCAATTATAAAGACGTTGTTGTACAAGCTTGTATTAAATTTAGACGAATGCATGAGGAATAAAATGAGGCTCAAGCTCTAAGTAGTATATTTGAGATAATATTTTTATATAAAATGATGCAAACTCATCTTTGAATTATTATCCAAACAACGTTTATTTGAAATTAAATTTCATTTGCAATAAATGTTTTTGCTGTACCAGTTAATTTTTTGTTTGACTTTTAAGCCTGCTGTGAAGTTCATACGGAAATTTACGTTTCCATAAGAACTGTGTGTAAAATAACTTAAGGAAATTCAGGTTGGTAAATTGCTTAAAGAAATTATTGTTGTTCCGTCAACTGAAACCAAAATTAATGTTCAGACAATTATTTATTTTGCAAACATTGTAATTAATTACCCCACGAAATACAACTGTAAATTCTGACAAGTTTGTATACTGAGGATTTCTGCTCTCTTCAGTAGAATGCGAAGTTTTGCAATGTAAATGGAAAGGGTGTAGTATATATGTTATTTTAAAATAAGATTTACTTATGTCATTTTTATTTCATTCTTGCAATTTTGTATGCATTGTTATTGACAGCACTGTTATGACTAGACCGAAAAAAAATCCAACCACTTTTGCTGATAAAAAAGAACTCGATACTGACTAATCAGTCAGTCTACTCTTATACTTAAAACGTTCAACATTTGAAATCATTGTGAAATTTACATTGATTTATTTGCATTTCTAATCGTTGCAATTTGAAAAAAGTAACAAAATGAAAGTTTTGCATGTTTTATTAGCCATAGTTTTGACAATTTTTGTCTTTTCTGGTCAAACCGAAGCCGGAAATTGTCCTTGTTTCCGCAACTATGATCCTGTGTGTGGCTCCGATTCAAAGACTTATTCAAATCGTTGTGAATTCGAATGCTCAAGAAGTGAATACGTACGTAGTGGAAAGAGTTTATCTCTAATGCGTACTGGCAGCTGCTAAAACGTTAAGCTTGTATTTGGCAATTTATTTTGAAAAAGATTTAAAATTAAGTTACTGTATATTAACAATTAAATAAAATGAAAAGTGCTTTACTATAAAAATATACAAGTAAAGTGGATTTTTTTAAATTATTAAAATCTTCGAAAAATTATAGTTCATTAAAAGTTTTAGAAGACCTGATTTTGTGCTATCAAAATCAGATATATTTACACATAAAAAATTTAACCTTCGGCTCAAACAAAGCAATACTTTCAGCTACACTATACCGCACCTTTGGTGACAAATTATCATAAGCGACAAAATTAACATTTTTCGGGGGAAGTATTTTTATTATTTTTCAATATCATAAGCTGTCGCTTACGATAAAATCTTATAGAATATTTTGACAGTTTTAAACTATCTGCAGGTCCATAATATTTTAATTTCAATAATAAAAGAGGTTTTCAAATAAATGTCGCTTACTATAATTTGCCGCTAAGGGGTCGATGTATTCCTCAAATATTATTTTTGATAACGAAAGTAAAAACAACTTTAACAACAATAAATATTGTCAATTATGAAATAAATACAATATCGAAATTATCAGTCGAAACTGCGTATTTATGAGTGCTGAGGCCACATGGGCATTTTTAAAACGCGACGTTTCTGCTTTTTATATTTGAAGTTTTAAAATATTGAGAACTTTCAAATTTAATATAAAAAGCCTCAGCCCAAACAAATAAATGATAAATAATTTCTATTGTTGTTTGTTTTTTTAATATTGTCAGCCATGTTAGAGAGTTCAATTCGGTTCGAAAACGGAATTCAATCTACCCCAAGATGGCAAGCCCTAGCCGGAGCAAACCATAGCATGCCAGCACCGCCAACATTCTGGACGCTCCTGACACTGCTACAAAAATGGGGTGGATTGAATTCCGTTTTCGAACGGAGTTGAGCCCGTGGCATGAATATTTTTCTCTAACTTTTTGTTTCTTTGTGTCAGCGCTCCCAGTTTTGGAGATTTGTCCCCAAATAAGGGATTTTTGGGGATTGGGGATAAACATTTTTTTGGGGAAAACCACTTGGGGAAAACCACCAAAATCATTTAAAGATACCAGTCGCCCTACAAACATGGTCTGGTGCGTACCTTACGAGGCCTCTTTAGAGAGGCGTAGTAAATCAGTAAAACACAGAAGTACCCCTGAATCCCTTCATACATAAACACTCTAAAATAGTTAAATTTTCTTCTCAAACGCCAAAAGTTTTAAATACAAACAACATGTTTAACAAAATTGCATTAACTGATGTAGGCACTAGGTGTTCTTTCTCCGTATATGTAGTAATCTCCCAGTGGTAAAACTTTGCGAGGCATTCACTAAACAGGCCTTCAAGGACCTGAAATAAGATCCCAAACTAGTTCTTTTCTGCCTTCTCTGGATAACCTTCTAGAAGGTCTTTACATTCGTATCTGAAAGATCCAAAACAAGATCGTTCTCCCCTTCTTTTGGATGAAGTATTCTTTTCCGCAACTAATTTATATATAAGGGCGTTTGTCAAAGGGTAGAAAAGTACAATGGTAAAAAAATATTTGCCTGCCGGGAAAAAATTTCATGTTTCTGCTGTGCCAAATTATATTCTTTTTTTTACAATATAAAATTTTGACGTCTGTAAAAAAATTCATGTTTTTGCTGTGTGAAATGATATCTTTTTTGACAATATAAAATTTTGCGGCGGCGAAGCAAAAAAATTGATTACAAACCGCCGGCTGCCAACAAATTTTTATAAAGCGAATGCCACACAGGTCAATATTCAGTTTCAATATATGTGTTTGTATGCGTTTGCTCACAAAAAAAATGTACACATATACGGAGGGGAAATATTGAAGAATATGAAAATGCTTTTGATTTTCATAACAAACGCACACAAGCATATATATTGAAGCTAAAATATTGACCCGTCTAGCAGCCACTTAAGAACATTTTTATATATATAAAACAAAATTCTCTGCTGTAACGAAATTTTGTATAATGTACAGTTTTTCGCAAATTAAAATAAACAATGCATTTTTCAGTCTAACTACATTTAGGAGCCACAAAAATCGATGTATTTTCAAAAACGACGGCGGTGGTTTTTCCTTGTTTTATGGTACCATGCTTCTAATTTCTGCTTGTCAAAAATTTATCTGTTTTGTCAAGAACTCTACTAGACCCAGGGCTAGTGAAATTTTATTCACCCCAAAAGTGTCAAAAATTAACTTACAATGAGGCATCATACATGCTGATATTATGTCGTTTATGTTGGAACTACTATATCATGTCCAATTCCTCCTTAATATATACACGAGCTTTGGATGAAAGGAAAGAGTTCGAAATAATAAATCACATAAATCAAAAATATAGAACGCGCTATAAAAATACACAGATAAAAATGTACCTCCATTTGGTTTTTTGGAGACCTACCCGCACTAGGCCTTCTATCAACCCAGCTGAGTAATGGGTCAAGGAAGGCCTTGGTCCGCAATGGCATCCCGCGTAAAAAATATATATGTATATGAATATGCAATGGGAGTTGAAGTACTAGGGCCTGCTATATACGGCCTTATAGAAGGCTCTTACACCTTCCTTGCTTTTACAGCCGGGCTGTTATTATCCGGTTTTTGGATTGCCCTTTTGTTTTGGTCATGTTTTGCTATGTTGGCAGCTTTCGTTGTTATTTGTTCCATTTGTGTAAAAATTTCTTAATTGTTTGAATATTATGTCTGAAGCAGTATTTATTTGTTCATTTATTTTCCTACCATCAAACTTTTTATGTTTGACTACTTCCATTTTTTTCTAATATGCTCAGTTGTCGTCCTTTATTTTATATATATTGTGTGCCTCCCGTTAAACACTTTCTCATCACCCTCTAATTGTCGCTCCTCTTGTCCATCACTGGTTTTTAAAGAGTCAGTTATTCATTAGATAAATTAAATAAAAATGTTGTTTAAAATAAATGACGTAATCCACTAGAGTAATATCTATATTCTTAAAACCACAAAAAATTACATTAATATAAATAAATAAATTTTGTTATGTTAATAAATTATTATTTGAATAATTATTTTATTTTGTACAAATAAAAAGCTAAAAGCTTTGAAAGCAAGCATCGGGGAATATTCTATGGTAATTATTTTTAAGTTTTTATTAAGTTTTTATTCACTCTTTAGATACATTAACAACAGTGCATCTTAAAACGAGTTTAGACTTTCTGAAATAAAACAGCAAAACTGATACAAAATTTTAATATTCTAGAATCATTAAAAGTATGAAGAAAATAAGGCTCTGTAATTACGGTGTGGTTAGTAGTATACTGGTAATACAAACAAAGAAAAAAATCTGCCAATAACCTTTTTTGTCAGCAGTTTGGACCGTTCTATATTTTCAATATTTTTAATTAAAAATTTCTATGTAAATAATAAAACACTTTTCGCATATTTTTATGGTTTAAGCGCCTCCTTACCTAATTTTTTTTATTTTCTAACTTCACGAAAAATCACAAAATCGAAAGCTATAGCTTTCATCCAGATTTTCGAAAAATGGAGTTTTCACCAGATGTTTGTATGTGTGGATTCGCGTGTGTGAGTTTGCGTGAAGATAAAGCGATTCGCTCGTCAAGGTAGAACGCCAGAATTTTGGAAAACAAAGCTTTGAAAACATATTTTTTTATAAAAATTTTGAAAACAGTGTTTTTAATAACTCCGCAAATTTTTGTCAAATCGGTCCTAGATCATACAATTTTTATGGACTTGAAATTATACCTTTAATTGTAGAAAATTAGCTAATAATTTTCAACTACTTCAAATATTTGAAACCTTTGAAGCGCTTTGAACTTAATATTAATGAGAAGTTCCACGTAATGATTAACCCTATTTTTTACATTTTTATTATCTTTGTTTAATTTCTTTAACGCAAGAAATCGTCATTCCACAAAAAAAAAAACAACAGTAAAAATTTCACATAGCCTTCGTCATTTAAAATATGAGTTTTCTGTATATTTAGTGAAAACTTCATCGTGATCGGCTCCAAATCTTGTTTAACAATTGCAATAGGAGGAAGACACATTTCTTCATGGATCTTCATGTATTATACTCGTATCTCACTATCGTGGAAATTTTTTTATATTTTCAAGACAAAAATGCGAATGGTTACATCGCTAATGTATACTCCAAATAGCGTTTTCATTATACAAGCAGAATAGCTCACTTTGCATTTACTTGGAATGTAAATATAATTCCCGTACGTGTTTCCTTAATTAAAATAGTCCAAACCTGTATAAGTCCAAAGAAAAAGTATTAACAGTTTTGCTTTTAAATACATTTGTATGTAAATATTTTTATTATTTTTATTATGTTTTAACACTTATAATTCCATGTGAATCAAATCGTAAGTAAATATTTTATTTAACATTGGCCTTGATGCGCAAGAACAATTGATCTACCATGACGTGCCATTTTCTTCTGGGCGCATGCAAATTCACATTCATTCGAATAAGTCACTAAATCGTTACCGCAAACAGGGTCCAAAATACGAGGGCACGCGCAATAGTCTCTAGCTAAATCATCAGCAGAGGCAACATCAGCCGCAACAAAAGCCAAAATGGCCAACAAAAGTATGGAAAAGACAGCGACAAATTTCATTGTTGTTTTCTTGTTAAACTGTTTGAAAGAACTAAATTTGGAACTTCAAATCGAATATTATTGTAACAGTGGCACTAGGAAATTTATTAAAGCGATTGGTAGAAAAGTTTTGGGTTTTTTTGCTTTTATTCTATTTACGTGTTAACAAAAGCTGATAAGAAAACCAAAAGGCAACAACAAAAATTTATATTGAAACACAGTTAAACAAAAGTTTTTTTTTATTATAAATTTAAAAAAGTGAAAATTCTAAATACCATAGATTTGAGTTAAGGGAAACACGTGTACAGTACAGGGCAACACTAACTAAAACTGCAGAATGAGAATTGCTTGTTACAACCACAATTTGTGTTAACTTTAGTCTATTGAATAGGAAACAATTTACATATTTATACAATTCAGAACCTGCTGTATGTGCTGTAAGTAGATCGTATAAATGTTATTGGTAAATGCCACCCAAACATGGTTCTAAGCAAATGTTTAGAATTGGCTTATTATTTGTTTGTTAAATTGAATCTAAATGGTGAATTTTTTTATTGCGGTATTTAAAACATGATTTTCTATTTCCGCTTAATTTTTAGTATAACCTGGGCTTTAAAGTTATAATATGCTTTCAGATGTTTATAAACCAGTAGTACCATAACTATTATCAATGCGTATTACAGGAAAAATGTTAAATTCTTTTTATCTAATCCTTGATATATCCATCTACAGATGGAGTCCTTAAAAAAAATATTGCATTTTATTATGTAACGAATGAACGGGGTACTCCTGTAGTATAGTGCATAGTGTGCGGGCTATTATCCGGGAGGTCACAGGTTTGATTCCTGTCAAGACTATGGGTGTTTCTGCAGAAAATCAATAAATATGCTTAGGTAGTATGTGTGTTTGTTTGTTTTTTTTTTTATACAAAACTTCGGTAAAGTACTACGAGTATAATCCTGAATCTTCCTGATTCTACTTAGATGCTTGCTTGTAGCAGGCAGCCACGTATGCCATAATCTTGAGTACTTCATAATCATATTTATCTACATTGACTTCATCGGGCCAGACCTTAGAAAAACTGTTGTTTGTACTCCTGTGTAATGATTGTGGTCAAGATTGTCATTGATAAACACATTCGCTATAAATTTTTTGCAATTGATAAGATTGTTTTGTTCACAAAACGCAATCGTTGCTAACGTTTATTGGCCATTCTTCTCGTTATCATTTCTTTTTGTGCAAACTTGTTCTAGAACATTAACCATTTGATAATATAGATTAACACAATACATAAATTGAATCAGGGACGTGACTTCAGAAGGCACTCTCCGTTTCTATACTGAATTTGCTATAGGACCACGACGAGATGGCAACAAACAAGAATACTATTATACATAATGGTTTGTTTGTATTTTTTAATACACTTTTATTCTAACTTTGGACATAATGATTTTCACAACTTCAAGACGTCCAATCAACTCAAAAAATTGCACACGTCTTAGGTTCCAGTGGCAATACAATTTAACGTTTAGAAAAGTGTGCAGCACCACGCCCATACTAATGAAATATCTAATAGTTTTCAAACACTTTTACTTATCCCATTTTTATGAAAATTTCCGCATACATTAAGCTCCTCCGACAAAACAATTTTGTAATTAGAAATGTGGGCAGTGCCACACCCACTGACTGTGTGCTTTTGAAATTTCACGCACACTTTTAGTTTCGCTGACAATACAATTTTGTGATTAGATAATAGGTCAGTGGCACCACGCCCATACAAAATAAATACATAACAGTTTTCAACTGCTTGTACTCATCCTATAAAATTTTATACACACATTGAGTTTCTCTGACAATACAATTTTGTGATTAGAAATATTGGGTAGTGCCACGTCCATGCAAAGTAAATTTTCATTTTCAACTATTTTTGCTTAACTGGCTCTAATGAAATTTTCAGCACACATTGATTTCCCGGAAAACCGCTTTACTGATAAGGAAATTGGGCAGTGTCACGCCCATAAAAAGTAAATACTATTTTCCAGCTGTTACTTAATCGATTCTTATGAAATTTTGAGCGCACACATTGGAGGTCTCTTCCAATATAATTTAATAATAAGTTAGGTGGGCAGTGACACGTGCATACAGAGTATACATTCATTTTAAACTATTTTTACTTATCGATTTTATTTATTTATTTATAATGCTGATAAAAAGGGACAGTGCCATGCCCCCATACGTCGCACTTCCTTGAAAATGTCAAATTATTAAAACACATACATAACACAACTTGTATATTTTGATACAAAATTGACAGCTACAAATAAAAAAAGAGTAAACAGCTGTGGAATCAAGATTACCTGGTAAATAAATCTACCTTACCCCCATACCGTGTAAACATTTCTTTTCAAATACATATGTACATAATTATATTTAACCGATTCCTATGAAACTTTGCACGCACATAAAGTTCCTCTGACAATAAAATAGAATGACTAGAAAACTGCATTTTTAGTTTTTATAAGCAATATACTATTTGTACATTAGACCGATTCACGTGTTATAGAGCTGGAAAATATGTTTTTGCTATTTAACTTGCTTATGACGATTCCCAAAATGTTTTGAACGCCGATGACCATTCGCGAGGAGGAAAAGGTCCTCCTATCGATTTTTTTAATTTGCTTGTAGTTTCTCCTAGGAAAATATATAAAACTTAGTACATACATCATTGGAAAGGTATATTAAAGCCTCGAACCCCAAAATGATTCGGGAGCCATCATAAAACAAACCGATCGTCGGCCTAATGTATATGTGTATGTAGATATACTTAAAAGTTTTTATTATGTTTCACTTATCGAAAACTGCAGTGCATCACAACTCCTCCTTGGAGTGAACGACACTGGATCAAAGTGTTCTTTGTTATCTATCAAAAATCTGAAAAATATAATGTCAACAGCTTTCAGATTATGAACAATTTATTGTATTGATTCGAAAATCGGTTGAATATTGTATTGAATCACCTTCAGAATATATTGAAATGTTGAACTTTAACTGAATCATAAAGTTCTTTTGAGTTTTGTTTTCTTGCACCGAAATATATTTGTTATTTGTAATTTTTCTTTTTTTTTAATTTATGGTTGCAAAAAGTCATTAAAAACTTCTCTAGTTTGGCGTAGTATAAAATGTTTACAAACAATTTATTACATGACTGTTCGTGCACTCAATACGGTTTAATCAGACAACAACACAAAAACCATTTTATACGCAATTTAAGGTCCTAAAACACATCCACACATACATATAAACACACAAACAACTATACAGCAGGAGTACGCAATTATATATTTATACAGAAAGACAAAGGCAGAACAGAATTTCAATCTCTGTTGATACACTAAAAAAATTAAAGCCTTAAGAACACTTGGAATATAACAACAACCCAGTGGGAAATGAAACGAAGTACTTAGATAATAATCAATGATGTCATAGGATGACGTTCTAAGCGAGCATCTTAGTGCTTAGATTGTAATGTACGTGTAATCTAATTGTCATTTACTAATAATAGCTTCTAATATTTTGCATTGTGTATGTGAGTATTTCGTTGTATTTCATAGAATATATCCCTTACATGTTCAAAGTAAAAAATTGTGGCCTACTTTTGGGTTATACTTCAACGACAAGTTGGCTCACAGTTCCACTTATTATGTAAACGCACAGTAGCGACAGGTACTAACATCGTAGCTTACTTTGTAAGCGAGAGCGCACCTACTAAAAAGCCTATAACACGCTTATAATAAATCTAAGTGGGAAAATAATCCAAAGTGTCATCACTAGCAGCTACTAAGTATTGCTTTCATTAGCGATTACGTAGTGGGTATTTTTACCACTGGGACGTGATATTTGAAATTAAAAGCGATAACAAATAGGTCAGTATTAAAACTGTTTTTAGAATATTCTACAAGATGTTCTTATTGCTTTTTCAAAACTTTCCATAAGGGCAATATACACAGTCAACATGCTTGACAAGCGTGGTAATAGTATGTGTTCAATTTCGTTAGTATTAGTGACACCGACGACACTTGATGGAAAATCTACTTGGTTTTGATTTTTCGTCAAGCACACGTACACGAATCTGACATCAAGCTGATTGATTGTGTATTATGCCCTATAAACTCATTAGATTAGGATTGTATTTTCTATAGAAGTTGAACGGCTTGTGAGACAGCTACATATATAAAATACTTTAACACATGTTGCCATATTTCCATTAAGTTTCCTCTTTCTCTGAGTGTAATTTTTGTGTTTACCTTTTAAAATCTATTTCCTTTCATTTGAGACTTTGTTAGCTTTTTTTCTATCGTTTCATTTCAATTAGATTTGCTTTATTTTTATCCCCCATGAAGCCTGAGTGGCATTATAAAAAGGGTTTTTTTCACTTCCTTTTAATTTTTCAATGACCTAAAACCTGTGGCTTCTGGTTCCAAACTAAATTTAAAGTTGTAACATAAAACAAGATAACAAAGACCAGTAAGTGAGTGGTGGGTTGAGAAAATTGAAGGTGTATTCAAGGTTGGGCAAATGGAATATTATTTTGAGAAGGGTTCCATACGTTTGACATTGACAACAATTGGAACCTGTTGAAACAACACAGAAAACACATTAATCTTTTAACGGAACATAAGAGATTTTCTTATGAATAAAATATTTATGTTACTTAGTTATTTACAACCATATTATTTAGTATAAAAAGGAAAAAAGCAAACGAACGTTAAAACATATAGAGAACCATGTGTTGTTTATTATTCCTTTTTAATGGGTTTAAAAAAGGAAATCCAAATTAGTCCAAGAAACTGGAAAGCATGACGTATATCAGTGGCAATGAGGAAGAAGTACTTAAGTCATATTTTTTCATTTTGTAGATTTTTAGAAATTTATTCCTATTGCAGTTAAGGTTCGATTCTTTTAATTTTGGAATACATGGTTCTACCTTCTATAATACACGTATACATATGTATGTATATTTAATTTGAAAGTTAGTATATTATAAGTTAGATTATAAGTGTAAAAAAAAAGATCAACAAGTCAATACGCTAAAACTTCTTGAAAAATCGTACAAAATAAGTGAAACTTTGCCCAGAGGTACTTTGAATATGGAATATGATATTAGCTAAAATTTAGCTTATCTCGACTTAAGCACTTATTCCTTATTTGTACAGATATAATGACGTATATAATTTTTTTATAAAGTTTTCATAATTTTTTCTCTTTTTGCAGTTGCTAGCACGCCAGAAAATCTACCTAAAAGAGACGATTTGTCTTGTTCGAGTGGCAACAATCTGAACACAGGTTGTCATACACAACAAACGGGCAGCAGCCCAACCAATAACCAGCAACATTATCCAACGAGTGATAAAGCAGCATTTAAAAATACACAATCAGCCGTAACTGCTGGTGGTGGAAGAAGTGGAACAAACACAGGTGCAGGAACTTTATTAACACCATCATCAGCATCAGCATCAACATCGTCAGCAGCAACTGTTTTAGCCGCAGGAGGTGCTGCTACTGATAGTAAACAAGATTTTTTAAATATTGATAGTCCCTCAGGTGTTGATAATATACAAGAGAGTATCTGCAGCAACATCTCAATTACAAATAATAGCTCTGCGTCTAGTATAAATGGTCAAGTTGCAAGTAAGTGTTTATTATTCCAATTTTCATTGTTATTCTTTCTTTATCTTCTTACACTTTCACTTACATTTTTTCTATTTAATTTTTATTATTATCGTTGCTGTTTGGACAGTTATTTGCTGGTGATAACACTGGGCAACAGTGATTTTTGCACCGGATTATCGTCCTCTTGCTACGTAAATCTATTAACTGAATTTTTTCAAAACTTAGATTATAAGCGAAAAATATTCTGTAGCAGTTCTATTACTTTAAAAAAGGCGAAATGTGTCTTAAGGCGAAATGTGTCTTAAGGAATATTTACATGGTAATACAAAGTATTAACGACTTTGTAGAATCAAAATATTATGAAATTCTCTTCGTGCTTAAAAAAAGAGAACAAAAGTCTGTTGTAAGTATTTTTCATGATGATAATCCATAAGTTTCTAAAATGGTAACATTTTGTATCCGTATTCTCTCCTACTCAATACATTTTGCGTTTACATGATAAGATTTTAGCATGTAAAGACACCTTTAGGGACATCTATTACACAGGCCGACACGATTTTTGAGTCTGACTTCTGCATGTCAAATGTTGGTTCTTTTTTTCCTTATAAAGGAAAAAATGTTTTTTTTGTCAGTTTGTTTTTGTATAAATAGGTTTTTGGTAATCTTTCTATGTTTGTATGGCCTTTCGTCTTAAACACCGAATTTTGTTATCGATGTAAAACAAACAATAATAAACTTTAAAAGCTAAGAATCAATATTTAGGTGTTTTTCAATGTCTAGCAACAGGATCGATGCATTAAAATGGAAAGAAAAGAAATTTTTTTTTGTTTTTCGACCGGTGCTATGAATATATATATTTACATGAATTAAGTCCATGTCCATATGAAGCAACTTTTGCATCTGCAACTTTCTTAAATTTTCTTTTGAAGTTGCATTCGTGTCCATACAACGAAATTCTTGCTGTGCAGCTTTTGTTTTTTACATAGAATTTGTTGATGCTTAATATTACGAAGAAGAAAACAAAGGAGAGTTGCATGTACATGAAGCAGTGTACCCCCTTCTCTATCTTCTCAACTCTCTCTCCCATAAACTCAAAAGTTGCGTAGCAAAAGTTGACTCGTATGGACATAGACTAAGTAAGAATAAGAAAACTATGATTTTGCAGATACAAGGTTAGCGTAGAAAGCGGTCATTATTTTAAGCAAGATCAAAAATCAAGGAGATTGCAATAACGATTAGTCCGATGCATTCAAATTCGTGATTTAAAATGTTTTGCTAAAAGAAATTTGAAATTTTTAGTTTTTAGATTAAAACTTTTTCGATACCTCTGAAAATCTTGGCTTAAACATGATTTTGTTGTCGAATTTACTGAATAGGACAAACCGTTCTCCAGTTATGCTGATATATGTCTGTCGTGCAAGTGTATCCATTTTTGACATAACGGTACATCTCCAAAACAAGAGCTGATAAAATATTGGAATGCAGGTTCGTGTTTAGGGGCCCAAATACCTAAAGAAACATTTCCAAGTTCTAGAAAACGAAAAAGTTTACCGCAATTTGTAATTTGTTTATTTTTATAGTTATCGGCTTTTTCGATAGTTTTCTGTTTGTTTTGTTAAATGTGCGATTTAAATAAAAGTCCTTTACTGGGACATCGCATATGGCTAATGTAGACCGCTCATGTCCATGTTTCGTCCATGCTCTGACATCGATGCCCGAACATATGGCTGAGCATCAATGTTCGCCATGAGATTCGCTGCAAACAACCATTTTTAATAGAAAGAAAAGAGACAGAAAGAAATTGTTAAATATTCCATTTCTATTGCACTACCACCAAATACATTGAAAAGGCAGAACATGGACATCGCACGTATTCACCACAACAAAGAAGTTGATGAATTTTTTGCAGTTGATCTGCCGGCGTCATGTTCATGTCATGTTCAAGTCTATGGCTCGTTGAGACGTAGTGTTAAACAGAGCATACATTAACTGCAGTATATTGGCACAAACCATATTCATTTCTTTAAAAATTTTGTACGGATGAGTTGTTAATCATAGTGCGGACCGCATTTGTTATTGATATTGTTGTGAAAATATAAATTAAGAAAAATGCGTGTTTTTTATAAAAAAAATTATTCGAAATGAATTGTTTTATTTCAGAAAGGCTTTTCAATAGTTATTTTGTTTATTTTTTATAATTTATGAGCAATTTATTCAAGTAAATGTATTTTATCCCGATGTTTACTCTTTGACAACATTTCTCAACTGAGGTAATTTCACGATACACAATACCACAAACTGATACCATCAGCAAAATATCAAACTCAGTTTGACATCGCGACCAAACATGACGACCAAACCGCTAGCGCCAACACGTGATTGCGCTTGCATGGTGCCCTTTCGGCAAAAGGTGTTGAAAACTTTACAGACAACTTTTTGGAAGAAAATGTGTCATGATGTTATCACGTTTTTCGACTTGCGGGTCATCATGCCGTAAGAGTGAAATTGAATAAAAAATCAGCCGTAAATCGGTACGGCAAGGCGTGGTCCCAGGGGCGTGATCGTTTTGGAGAGTCGGCTGAGGCAAAAAATATTTACACTTCGAGAGATAACGGACACCCCAATGTAGTATAAAGCTGTTTTTAGACTATTCCACAAGCTGTTCGAGCTCTGCACAAAATTCAACCCTGATAAAGGTAATGTGTTGTCAATGCTTTTTTAAAAATGTCCATAAATTTATTTGATCAGGGATGCATTTTCTACAGAAGTCGAACAGCTTGTGAGATAGTGTAAAACAGCTATAAGTAATGATTAGAAATTAGATTAGTTTTGTTCAAAAGGTGAAATAATTGATTGAACTGCAATTATTTTCAGTTGATTGAATTGCAATTATTTTCAGTCGCAATCGTATGATTACAATTACAAATACGGTCATGTTACAGAGTTCAATTTCGTTCGGAAATAGAATTCAAGCCACCACATTTTTGTAGCAGCTGGTGTCTAAAAAAGAAAACTAAAATACGCAAATTTGTCAGCTGTGTCCAGACTGTTGGCGGCGCTGGTATGCTGGGGTATGCTCCGGCTAGGGCTTGACATCTTAGGGTGGATTGAGTTCCGTTTCCAAACGAAATTGAACTCTGTGACATGGCCGATAATCTAAAAATAATCGGCATTATTTGGGACTACTTTCAAATAAACAAAAACAATCAAAACATAATCCGACATCTTTCAACGACTGTACTAATCTGTTAGTCTGGAGGTACCGTGTTCAATTCTGTTTGACTGCCAACGAAAGCTAAAATTTAAAATAAATAAATATTTCATTTACATTAAAATAAATAAATTAAAAAATAAAGACAATAATCTTAAAAAAATTATTTTTCCTGCATTTTTGCGGTATCGATATTTCTTCGATATTTGTTCTTATCAAACTTATTTTTTTGGGCAATTAATGAAATAAATGTTGTAAGAAGTTTGTTGAAAAACTTCAGACAAAAATTCTCTAAGCGCAAGATACTAGAGAATAAATAAAAAAATCAATGTGCCAAGTCCACTAAAAGTGTGTGTAGAAAAAAAGCTTATGTCGATAACAGTTGTTTATATTGAACCAAAATTTAACTAATTCAAGCACACAAGCAGACTTAAACTTTCTTAACTGAGAAAAATTATTGCGCACAATTAATTATAAGTTTTTATTAATTTTAAATGAAATTTATTTGCTGGAGTTTAAGCAATTGTCTTTTTTAAAAACCATTTGAGAATCTACAAATATATAAATGATTTTCAAAAAATAAGCATAGTAGGCTTTGAAACTTATACAAAAGCCAGCAAATAATTTTTTATTCGATATGAATCTATTCTATTTTTCTACACCTTCATACAATTAGAAATCCATTGCATAACAATAAAAGTATTTATAAATGGTTTTTAAAAGTTTGTACATAAGTAAAGGGCTTGTAACTGTTCCAAATTGTGTTTGAAGTCTACTGATGAGTTGGTAAAGCACCAACGAAATGCAGCATATAGACAATTGCTTAAACTCCAGCAAATAAATTTCATTTAAAATAAAATTGTGACAATATGTCAAATAATAAATTTCTTAAAAGTTTTTACTAATAAAAAAAAATTTAGGAAATGTATTCAAAAATAAAAACGCATGTTTCATGTGTTTTTTTTCAACGATAATAAATTGCCAGCACGCAATTGTAAGTCGATTTAGTTCATTAGAGCTAAAATTTATTTAAATAAACAAAGAAGTTGCGTTGTTTTTAGAAA
This sequence comes from Panzeria rudis, assembly GCA_956483635.1. Taxonomy (NCBI): domain Eukaryota; kingdom Metazoa; phylum Arthropoda; class Insecta; order Diptera; family Tachinidae; genus Panzeria; species Panzeria rudis. Next base: position 154,207,530 of record OY101449.1, on the reverse strand, counting down.
AAAAATCAAAACTGGTTCATGTTATTAGCGAAATTTTTCGTCCATGTAAAAAGCATATAAAATAATGTTATTTTGCATAAATAAACTTAAAATCGACAAAATAGGACATATGCGCTTTTTAAAAAAAACAACAGATATATAAAAAAAACAGTTTCCTAAACAAATTACAAGAACTTAAAAATTTAGGTTAAAAAAATATTACATTGTGGTGCTCTAAATATAAATTGTGTATCCACTAAATTGCCTTTTTCTTACACCAAAAGCATTTTCATTTCTTGTTATTTTTATTTTTTTTTTGTGTCTGTCTTTAAATTAAAATGTTCCAGCAAATTTAATTGCCAACCATTCAATGTTCTTAACCCTTCACGTTCTGAAATTGTTTATTTTGCAAACTTTTAATTAATCCCAATAAAACATGTTTTGTCATCTCAGCTTTAGTCAACAATTTTCCATGTTTTCTGTCCAATAATCTCTTGTTTTTCTCTTGCAATTAGACAAATTACATGGGAAACTGTTTTTTTTTTTTGACAAAATGAGAGATTTCGAAAGGATTTAAAATATAAATCTTGTTTTGTTCAATTGATAAATGTTTGCACATAAATCCTTACATCTTTAATAAACCCTTTGTGTACATGTTGTATACAAAATGTAGTTTTATATTTCACACATACTCACATCTTAAAACATGCTGGGAATTTAAAGTGGATAACAGGAAAAAGCACAAAAATTTAATAAAAACAGCAAATAAATACTCTACATTTGACGCTTAATATCTTATATAGAATATGTTAGTAAAACACGATTATGCATTTTGATTTTTGCTACTTTTATTCAAATTCTTTGAAACAATTCATTTAATTTTTGGAAAGCATACTTCAGTTAAAAAAGTTATTAAGAACTTTAGTTTTAATTACACATATTCGAAACGAAACCTCTTCAAAATATTTGCTGATGTAAGTGATTTAAATAAAATTAAGCAGTTGTGATAGACACTGTCTGGAAAGCAATCGTGTACAAAATACCTACATATATGTATACATACATATGAATAATCACAAATAGAGTAAAAAAGTATCTATAAAAAAGTAATAGAAAATATTCAAAAATATAGAGCGAAATGTATTTAAGCCCAAACAATACAAAAAACTAATGTGTTGTTTCCACAATGCAAACAAGCATTGCTTGTCTAAAATTTATATGAAAAGCACACAGTTTTTTTATGTGATTTCCATACAAATTTTTTACTCAAGTTGCTAGTTTGCATTGTAGAAACAGCACACAAGAAAATGGTAATGGCCCTTATTACTATTGTCGTAGTAGAAATTAAACCAGCGGGAAAAACAAGGAGTACGGATGCCTTCCAGAAGGCCTTTGTACTCCTCTTGGATGTACAAGGCCTGCTCGCTCCATTGCATACTCATATATTTTTTACACTCGTTGTCATTGCGGGAAAGGTCTTACGTTTGCTATTTCTGAAATGCTGACCAAATTCCTTCTGAAAAGGTAACTTTGAAGGGTTTCTAAGAAAGGTCTGTAAAAAAGCAAGTGGAGGTACATTTTTTAATCTCGGCATATTTACAGCGGCTTCTGAACTTTTTTGATTAATCATTTTTACTTTTAATTATGAATTATTTAATGACGAATGTATTTATTAAGATGGAATTGCACATGAATAGTTCCTCCGGAATAAGTATAATTTAATCAGCTCCAATATAAACGGCATAATAGCAACATGTATGATGTCACTTGATACGTAAACTTCAGCCTTATATACAAATTACTGGCGAAAAAAGAATACGAGAATATTTGTTATATCTAAAGTACATTATTAACGAACAAAAGAATTTGCTTTTGCTTTGGCAAAAAAAATAAAACAAAACAAATGCTACTCCTTCCCTTCTCCCTTCTCATAGAAGCGAATGTGGAATGTGTATCTTAGAAGGCCTGAAGTAAGTAGGTCTTCTGAGTTTTCCCGTTGGGAAACGACTCCAATGTGAAACATATAGCAAGCGTTGCCACATTTTCATCGATTTCGTCACAACTATGACAACCGTAATAAGGCAAAATAAGAAATATTGTTCGTATAAATAAAATTGGTCCCAAAAGTAGCAAAACAAAAATAAACATGATGAGACAAGTATAAATTGTCGGACCGTATACTACTAGCGTAATGGAATTTATTTTCTAAGCCGCTACATACTTCGTCAGCATTTTCTGTGTTGTCTATTATGGGTTTGATATCATAACCGCCCCACCCACCCTGCACTAGTGTAATTTGAAGTAAAAGCGAAGCTTTTCCACTCACCAAAATGTTTAAAATGTCACTGTATCATATTAATATGATTATTTCGAACGTATTTGCTTTGTGAATCTAAATTGATTATTAGGCAGAACAGAGTAGCGCCACTTTCGAAAGCCGCTACACTCTGTTCTGCTGTGTATGTTGAAAAATTAAGTTGATGTTAATTTTTCCCTTGCTCCTTGGAATATTAATCATGCCCAATTCTTTCTGAATATAACGTTACGAACCTTAGCTTAATAATCAATTTAGATTCACAAAGCAAATACGTTCAAAATAATCATATTAATAAGCAATTAGCTACTGGCTTGAGCTTTTCACATGTTTACATGTTCACATATACTTAAGTATAAAATCAAACCAAAAAAGTGTGTCTTGAGTAGAACAAAAATCAGAAAAATGGGAATGAAGAAAAATAAACCGATGGCAACGCTGGGAAAGTGCACTTTAATATCAGCTTGAGAGTGATTTAATTCTCATATTCAATTTTCACGAAAAAGTTGTATATATAAGAATTAAAATCACATTCAACAGAGCCACATGACAAGTGGTGACAAGCAAACACACGTGACCACTGACGATGGAAGTGTAGCGGCTTTCGAAAGTGGTGCTACTCTGTTCAGCTGCGTATGTTGAAAAATTAAGTTGATGTTAATTTTTTCCTTGCTCCTTGGAATATTAATCATGCCCAAATCTTTCTGAATGTTGTCACTGTATGATTTTTCTTGCAGTGCTAAAAGATGATTTTTGCTTGTGAAATAAGCGTAACTATGCTCAGGGCCTTAAGATTGTAAGGCCCTGTAAAAACATAAAGAACAAGCAAAGTCGCACATGCATAAAAAGTTTAAAATTGTTTTTGTATCAATGAACCATAAGGGATATATTTGTTATCCTTAAGCCAAAATATATTCAAAAAACCGGTCTCATAACTTGCAGCTAATTCGCATACGCACACGTTACAGAACAATAGTATTAACTGATTTTTACAAATTGATTGCTTATACAGTGCTATGCAAAAAAAAGCTCGTTTGTGTATACTTGTACATATAAATGTATACTATTCATACAATATACATACATATCGTTACCTGAAATGCATAACACTATAACTAACACTTTCATTATTTTATTTACAGAAGAAGCCAAAAACTTGCAGTGATGCATTTTGGTGAAATACAACGAAATTTATAAAAACAATCGATTTCGAATTGTTTGTTAGTTTTAACAATCTGCGTTTTAGGTAACGATATGTATGTACATACATAGTATGTATTACATATGTATATAAACCGAATTTTCCAATACTTTATAATAAAAGGATGTACACGAAAGTATGTAATTTAAGAAAGTATACTGTTACGAAATTGCATTTCAAGTATATTCGTAATTTTTGAAAATTTTATATGGCCTCACTTTATTATGAATAAAATCAACATTTATCCATCGATTTTCATGAAATCAAGCTTATTTTAATTATATAATATTTGGCTTTATGATCAGTTAATAAAAATGGTAAGTTTTCCATGTTCGATTTTTTATAAAATTTTAAAGAATATAAATTTTCCAATTTTGCGTAGAACGGTAATTTTATTTAAAGTTTTGACATGTTTTTAGTAATAAAATTCGACTACCGCTTTTCAAGTTATGAATATATAAGTATAATATTCTTAAATCTCATTCCGATTTTATGCTACTTTTTAAAAATCCACAACTATTGCAAAAAAAAATTACTTGTTAGAGCTGATTTACACTGGGAAACATTTGTTTCCGAAATTTGTATTTTTCAGTGCAAAGAGCGAGATAGGAATACAATCTATGGCAGCACTGTCAATTGATTGCGTAAAGAAACTTTTGACGAAGAAAAATATGGGAAAGTGATAGTTTTCAAACGCAGAACTTTGATTATTACACAATTGCTTAATTTACGAATGTATCCTTTTTTGTCCCGCTTTTAGAAAAAATAAAACTGGCAGCCCTAGTTAAAATTAAATTAACATCACGGTGTTGCCAGTATGTAACCTGCCCCTGACATTCGAATTGATGGAAACGGAAGTCTAGTGAATCATCTACAAACATTGACGAGAGCTTAGAAGATTATTTTTGAACACTTAATCTTAAATATAAAATTCCGCTGCCATTATCTTGGCAAATCATTTGAATACAAAGTCGCTTTTAGTAAAAAATACCCACTTAAATTATTGGCCACATTTCTGACATCAGAAAAAATCTGAAACTATTTAGCAGAATAGTCGACAGTTTTCTGGTATGACGTTTCTAAATATTATCAGATTAATATCAGACTATCCTGCATATTATCTGAAGGCTTTTTCATTTCCTTTAAAACATTTAACAGAATAGTTTTCATATTCGGCACATAGTATAATTTTAGTTTTCGTAATAATTCTCATTTATATCTTGAGTGCTTGTACATATGTAAATGTGTTAGTTTGTAAACTGGCGTAAGCAGCAGAAAAAAGCATAGCACAAAAAGAGTTACAGAAGTGTTACAGGTTTTTGGGTCTATGTATCATACGAAATTTTTTTTAAATTAATAATTTTAACTCCAACTTTTCTGTGGAAAGTGGTAGAAAGTATAGAAAAATTGTGAAATTTGTTGATTCTTTGTCAGTTATTTTCCAACATTGTTCAGACATGACAATTCGTTTAAAATTTCCCAAGAAATTTCTTCAGAACTCTCTCAGACATTTCGACAAAGCTTTCAGAATTTCTTCAGATAAAGAGATCCGCTTCCTAGTCTGCCAGTTACATAAGTATATGATTTTCGGTACGTCTTCTGACTGACTTCAGATATGAATTCGGCATCTTGTGCGCACTTTACTACAAAATTGCCTTATCTTTTAAAATTGGCTCATCTTTTATGAAATTGAATGTGAGTAAAATATGTTTGTCATTTCCAAAACCAAAAATGACCATTTAAAATGAATCTTTTTCTAAACTCGGCCTAGTTTCTTTAATTGTTTTTCACCCGAAATTAACCTACGGTGGGATATCTATATGTTCAAAAGTTAAGGTAAATTTGTGTCGTTTTGCAAAACTGGAAGCGACCACTTCAAATAAGAATTTGTGTAACTATCCTTATTTTTTAAAATATTTAAAATTCGAATTCAACTCAGGGTATATGCTCACAATACTGTAAAAATTTTGAAGTGGGATATGCATTACTTCAAAAGAGACGTAAAATATTATTCATACATGTCGCACATTAATTTGGGGATAAGTTACAAAAATCAGAGTTCGTAATGATCACTCTTTGTTTTTCAGTGCAACATAAATTTACTTATTAAAACTCATATAATGATATTGAAAATTTAGATTCATCCTAATATTTCTTCCGTGCAATCACTCTTTCAGGGAAAACAATAGCAAATATTCACAAACATTTTATTACACACTTGGTGATATTAAAGTTTATTTATGGCTTTTTATTTATTCTTCTTAGTCGTGCAGTTTATTGTTGTTTCCTTCAAGACCTTTTTATACACTTCATTAGTTTAGTTTTGCCAATAAAAATCAGATATCTACTTAATAAAGAAACGAATAGTTAATTTACAGGACAAGGCGTGACTGCAGTAAATTAAATCATAAGCCAAACTAAAACATAATAATATTTTGCGTTCATATCTTTAATATTAAAGTTACACATTTGGTATTATTTTTCCCTTTCCAGGTCACGGTGCTCTCACCATTGTACGCCGTTCCAACAGTCGTAAAAGTTTCAGTCAACACGACAACCAGCATTTATTTTCGGCGGCCACCACACCCACTCCCCCATCATCAGCGCAACAAAATTTATTAGGTGACCTAACGGCTAACTCTTTGCAGGGTCTTAGTTCTCACCACAATCGTACTGACGACTTCTCTCATCACACTAACACATCATTATCAAACGCATCGCAGGTCTACTCTGCAACCTCTACTACGACCAAAATTTTTAGCAGTAACAATAATAGCGGTACCACCACCACCATCACCACTACAGCTCAGAATATAAATATGTTACAAACTTCACCTAATTCAACTATCAATGCTATAGAAACGGGCGACGATATGGAAAATACAAGGGAAGATTTGGTGCCCAGCACCGCGTCGGGTTCGGCTATAACTTCGTCTACGGTCGATTTGACAACGGATAATCTACCAGCTGTCGATACACCAGATGCCTGTGACAAAGCAGCGCTAAGGTAAGGACTTTATTAATATGTAGATACACTCTAAAACACTTTTGTTGAAAATTAGGTCGATAATAGTCGGCAACACTTTACAGATTATTATCGACCTAAAATTACACACGCATTATTTTTCAACAAAATGTTTTTACTAAATAAAGTGATTGGCTGCGTGCAGGTTTGAACCGCGACCTCCTGACTGATAGTCTGACGTATCTACCATTCAACCACTTGGACTAAATATGTTTAATTTGAAAGGTTTTTTCTTTAATAAAATAACTACAAAATCGATGTAATTTTAGACAAGGAGATATTTTCAACACAAATTAAGACAATATATAATCGTAAATTTTAAGTAATGTTTTAGAGTGTATGTATTTGTAACGGTGCAATTTTGTAAAGATGGCGTCAAATTTCCGTATGAATGTTAGTTCAAAATTCCTTTAAAAGCACAGATCAACAGGAGTTTGCAACGGGGAATCTGCTGAAAATTATAAATGTATTTTATACATAGTAGCTCAGGCAAAATAGACAAATCGAAGGAAATAATTCTCGGAGCTTTGAAAATTGGTACAGTTGATCCTTGGTACATTTATTTAAAGCAGGGCGCCCTTAAAGAGTCATTTTTAGTTTTTTGCTCATATTTCTGAAAATATTAGAAAATATTTCTACACAAAAGTTGCCAAAATTTCCTACAAAAATGTTTCTAATTATTATTTACTTAACGCCATACTGTTTGGAGTTATAAAGCCAAGAAAAACAAGAAAATTGGAAAAAAAATTGATTTTAAATCATCCATAACACTTCTTTACAAAATTTTAATTGTTAGAAAGCTTAAACAAACAAAAAAATAATCAAAAAATTTTTAATTTCTAATGCACTTTTTTAGCGTAAAAAGATGTGATAAGCACGAAAAGAATAAGTTTAGCCATTGTCCAGATACCGATACATTTGTGTTTTTCGACGTATATGTACTATCTTTAAAGAGCCATCCAGGGTCACTACCTGGTTCGATTAAAAAATGTTATATCTTGTTGCAAATGCTACTTAACTACACGTCGAATAGTGGCTAATTCGTTGATCGGATAAAAAATTACTGAGCTATACTGCCCTCCTAAGAAAGAAAGTCGCATCTCAATTTTAGTAGTTTTGAGATACTTAGCTTTTAATCTTAACACAAAAATCAGCAACTCATTCGCGGTTCCGAATCAAATTTGGAATTTTGGCGCTTGTGACTTTCGTTCTCAGGAGGGCAGTGTAGTGTATCAAACTCGATTTTCGAAAAGCGGATGAAAACTCGATGTTCGAAAATCGTGCTGAAATTGAGATTGAGGAAAGCTCCAAAAAAGTTTTATTAATATTTTCATTCTTTCAATTACAGACTTCGCAGTCTTTTGCACATGCTCAATACAGGCGAAATACAAGCAGATGTTTTGCAAAAAAACTTGCATTACGCTGCACGAGTTCTAGAGGCGGTTTTCCTCGACGAATCCAAGTAAGTATTGTTTTAGCGCTCGCAATTATTAAGCATTTAGCTTTCGCAAAGCTGACATGTTATTAAAAAAATAATATATAAACATTAAATGCTAATTTTTTGTTAGTAACTAAAACTTGCTCTTATAATATTAAAAGTGCAAAAATAATCCGCAGCATTATGTTATTAAAACGTCATGGCTCACAAGTATTTAACAAAATATACATAAAAGTAAAAAAGCAAAACTAAACTAATTTTTAGTCAAATATAGTATAAAATTCGCAAGAAATTGGAATTGAATGGTGAGAATTGAAAGCTGGATTTATAAAACAAAACCCTCAATAATTTCAATCATGGTCAAAATTCATTAACAAGAAAAAGTTTAGTATTTTAAGGATCCTCTCTCTCACTTTTATTGAATGGAAGTTCCATGCAGTCGTTAAAACCATTTAATTTTTTTTTTAGAATCAACAGCAAGGATTAATATAAAAAGAAAATCATATTTAATATTTTTCTAGCTTCCATCGTTGCATTAGATGAAAGGAATCATTATTATAATATTCGTATAAATGTTCACATATTCAGATACATAAATGTCATGCTTATATGTAATCATTTGCTAGTGTTAAATTGTTAACCATTTTGTTTACCTCTCTGAGCCACCATTTTCTTCAGCCAATTGCTTTTGTTGCATTATAAGTTTTGTTTTAAAAAAAATACTTATTGAATTTAATTTTTAGTTTAATTTTGTAAAATTCTTTATTATAATTTTTTTCATTTCTATTTTCAATATCATCTTTGAACAAAATATATAAAATACCAGAAGTCCTACGTCAGGTAAATCAAAGTTAAGGCAAAATTCGTGCTCATCTGTCGAATGTGAAGAGTAAGTTTACTTGTGTCTTAATTGTGTTCGTTTTTCGTTCTTAGCCATTTTTCCATATTTTTGTTTCATAATAATGATATTTTTATACAATGAAAGGATCTCAAAAAAAAATTGTTCTTTTAGCTATTATCTTTGATATTAGCAACAAAATTCTTATTTAAGAAATAAACACAACAGAGGCTACAGGCAATAGTACAATTTTAATAGAGATTCTGTCAATAATAAATATATTTAGCTGACTGAATTAATTTAAATATATGTATAATTTTTAACAAGAAATTTGTTTAATAAAGATACAAACTTGTTAGTAATAATTTTAAAAAGCCAATTCGAAAAATCCCTTTCCTTTTGAACTGTTTGTAGAGGCCTAACTTAAGCAATTAAAAATAATTCTAAAAATTTTTAATTTGTTAACATTAAATCGGCGGGCGTACGTGTGATCGAGTGAAATTTATTGAAACTTCTAAAATCATCTCATTCTTTATCGAATAACTAGAAGATGTCGTTTGGACAACTTTTGTCAAAAGTTCATTCGATTTTGCAAAATTTTGTTCGAGACGTTATTAAAATTTTCGGATTTTCATATGTTCCAAAAAATTCCATACCAAAATAGAAATCTTTTCTATTTTTGGCATCACTGAGCTCCTTTGATAACGTGTTGATATGATCTCAGGTCTTAATAATTTATAAAGCTTTCGCCTCAATTGTGTTTATTTCAAATATGTTTTTTCACTTTCATTTTAAGGTCGATTTTCATTCATTCAATTTTCTCTTTCCTCTCGTCAGCATGCTTTAGTTAATGTATTTTCCATTTATCATCATATAGTATCCATTGTTGCTCGAATCCAACATTCTATGAAGAAACCCGCCTTTTTACTTTCGGCCACAACTTAAAGACGCAATTTTATCCCTTCATCATTTTCATAAAAACCATTATCGTTTTATTACATTTTCGCTTTTATAGAAGACATGAGATGTTTGTAACATGTTTTTACGTTCTCATAAAAAAATCCAGCAGGAAAATAGAAAAAAGTAATCAATATACCATGCATACGTATAAGTAACCCAGTTAACATTTATGTCTACACAAAATGCCGAATTCATATCCAAAATCGGTCAGAAAACGTAGAAAACCTCATATGAATGGTTGACAAGAAAGCGTCCCTCAGAAAAATCTAAAAATGTTGATGTTTTGTCAGGCATTCTTCAGATATATCGAAAATTCGTTTAGAATTTCCCTAGAAAATTTTTTAGAATGTCTCTCAGAGATTTTTGAAAAGTTTTAAGAATTTCCTCAGACAAAGGAGTAGGTAAGCTCTCTTGTCAACTAGTCATATGATTTTCGGTACGTTTTCTGACCGACTTCGCAGACTTGTGCAAACTTTCGGACGGGATTCGGCGGAAAATGTTCAGTGAGAACGTATTAAGATTTACATGCACTCAAACATACATTACATATGTAAGTATGTATGTGTTTATAGGTACCCTGCAGCTAAATGTACAACTAGTTACGTTTTGGGACAGTCATATTACTAGTTTTTACGTTACTAGTCAACAAAGGACTGTCATCTTACTAGTTGTAATGAGGCTAGTAACGATACTAGTCAAACAACAACGTTTTGGAACAGTCACGCAACTAGTTGTAATGATACTAGTAATTTAAATTATTTTTTAAAAATTGACATATTTACAGGTGAAAATACATAAAACAAGATTTTTGCGCTAAATATAATAAGTAGAAAGTGGCTCAGTGGATAGAGTACATGCCTTGAAATATGAGGATTGTGTGTTCATACCTCGGTTGAGCCAAATGTTTTTAATATTTGAAAAACTATAAATAAAGAAACTAGTAAGGACACTAGTCTATAACAACTAGTATTTCAACTAGCATATAACTATGTACAAACCTAATGTTAAAATCGATAGTTCGATATATGGAAAAAGGACAGTTAGGCAACTAGTCTGAATAAAAAAGCAACTAGTATATTTCTAACCACATACTAGTCGTTTTGTCTGCAGGGTACATATGCCAATGTGAACTTCACAAGAATCTTTTCGTCTAAAATTTAGACTACAAATACATTTTTTAGAACATGTGTCTATACCTCCATGATACAAAGATGTCTTTAGTCTGTTTCCAGTCCTTAATTCTTTATAAATTAAAATCTTCCCAATTTATTACTTAAATAGGAGAATTTTATTCTTTTTTCCTTTTATTTCCTTTTGCTGTTTCTTAATTTGTAACTAGTTGTTCAATTCACAACCTCTTGTAGGTGTTGTATATCGTATAAATATTGTTGGTATTTCCGCATAAATATGTTTTGAAACAAATGTTTAATTGGAAACTATCAACAACATACATATATACGATCTACAACACATACAACAGGTTTTGAATTGGCCTAATGTTTTATTTACTTTTTTATGTGTGTAAGCAACAATGTTTTATATGTAGCAACTATTTACTCTTGAATGAGAGAGAGAGGGAGAAAATATATTTAAAAAAGTGTAGCTAATTAGATGATTTATGTTTTTTTTTCAAGTTCCCGATTTTTTATATATTAAACGAGGTTGATTTTGAATATCTTTTTGGTGTCATTTTTCAACTCGTTGTTATATTTACAATATTTTCATCCTTAATAAAACTTTTTCTGTTACTTTTTCTATAAACTTCATTTTCATCTTAAAACTGCATCTAAGCATTTTTATCTATAAGAAGGCTTAAAAAGAATTAATTATCACCTTTAAACAATTTCAAAACATTTTGAAAATATTTTTATATTAAACTTAGTGCAAACAAAAGTTATTCGAGTTTCTTTATGTATACATAAAAGTATGTTGTTGTTCATCAACCACCCGTTAGTTAGATCTATCAAAAATCGTATGTTTTCTCACAAAAAATTAATATTTGTGAGAGATATTTGTACCAGTCTGTCAATATATTTTTCTATATGTTCAGATTTGCACTTTATTATTTATTCGACGCATCCTTAAGACTGATAGACCTCATAGATTTATTCAACGCTTTTAGGACCATTTTAAGTTTAATTGTAGCGAATGAAAATTATTTAAGTGCATTGTTATTAATTTACGAGGCAATTTAAATATAAAAATATAAGGTATTTGGATCTAATAAAATAAATTATATAACATTACTTTTCCTTCGCATTTCATTTAGCTCATTTTAAATATAATTAAAATCATTAAAGAAATTTGTTATTTGACATATTGTCTTAATTTTATTTTAAATGAAATTTATTTGCTGATGGTTAAGCATTGTCTTGGTTAAGCCTTTCAGGTGTAGAAAGGTGTAGAAAAATAAAATAGTTTTATATCGAATAATAAATTATTTGCTGGGTTTTTATAAGTTTCAAACCCTACTATGCTTATTTTTGAAAATCATTTATTTGTAAATTCTCCAATGGTTTTTGAAAGTCTGTACATAAGATAAGAGGTTTGTAACTATTCAAAAATATGGCTGAAGTCTACTGACGATTTGATAAAGCACCAATGAAATGCATATAGACAATGCTTAACCATCAGCAAATAAATTTCATTTAAATATAATTAAAATCATTTTGATCTTTATATTAATTAAGCTTTTTTAATTACAAAAACTTTTAAAGATATTTTAAGAACATATACATACAAATGTATGTATGTATATAAATTTTTTAATAGTTTTACGTAAAAACAACCACAGTATGAAAATGTTTGCTGTATACATATGTATGTAACTCTATTAACAAAACAAAGGACACTTCCATACTATAAACAATGTCCTTGTTAATATATTGTACAATATATCCCAAAGTAAACAACATCTGAAAACTACAACTAATAAAATAACCAGTAAAGTGATAGATATTTTGTGTGTCAATTTGGTAATCTAAAATAACATGAATTTAGCTTTGAAAAAACGTTAAAATTAGGGATGTCACGATACGCCTTTTTGGTTGATACGATACCGATACCGATACTCAAAAAGAAATATCGGTGATTCCGATTCTGATACCGATACGCATATTGAAATTCAACTCAAGTTAAGCAAAACTCAAGTAGAGTAATTTGTTTATTATACAAAATTACGGTGTAAAAGATTATTAATATATAAAATTGATATTAAGCCGTTCAAAAAATTGAAAGTAATTTTTAAGGAACTAAATTTTCATTGCTTCCAAAGAATCTATATTAAAATAAGCACATAATTAGTAGAAAAGCAGATAAAAATTTGCTCAAATTATACAAAAATTTGTAATTTCTTAATAATTAAAAAAAAATAATACCATGCTTTACCAACATTTATACGATCTACAGCACATACATCAAGTTGAGAATTGGTCAATTATTAATATTTAAAATTGATATTAATAAGATTTAAAAAACAACGACTTGAGTTTATTTCATGTAAAATTACCAAAAAAATAAATTATTTGTTTAAAAAAAATGAAAACAAATTTAAGAAGTATCGTCGTATCGACAGTAAAAGATGGCCGATATCGATGTATCCGAAAATCTCAAGTATCGCCGATATATCGGTTTCGGTTACTCCCTAGTTAAAATATAAAGTGTCGAGCAAAATTAAGGCATGCAGCTTAGCTTTCTACAATAATGTTGAATAAAAATTTAGTTCTTCACCAAAAAAGTAATTGAAATTCATTCATTGCTTTGCCTTTCAAATTTTCCAAAATTTGTTTTTGTTGTCCATACAAATTTCATACAAGGTAGCCCAGCCCCACTTCTATAACAAAAACCTTTTACGTTTTCTAACTGTCAAACAAACGTCATATATAGGAAAATGTTATTTATGTTGCTTTTATATGGGTGTAGATATATGTTTAGCTGCACAAATGGGCTTACCTTCACCTGTCCCTGTGTGACTTGCAAGGACTATACAGGTGGTAGCATATTCTAATAACGGGCCATTTGAAGTTTGAAATGATGTTTTATGGCATCAACTAAACCGCTGCGTTGTGGTGAGCGTTATATACTACAAAAAATAATTAAAATTCATAAAAAGTTCACAGGCTTTGCCAATAAGATATGAGTGGTGTCAAATCAAAATATAAATAATAAATACATATTCAGCTGTAGATAGGTATAAGCTTTCAAATGATAAAAATAAAATTTTTTAAAAATCGCAAATAAAAAAATTTTATTGTTGCCAATAATCCTAAATACGTGCACCTATGTGCAATGTTACTAATAAAATTTAATGTATTTTTGTGCTTCTTTTCTTTTATATTTTCTTTGTGTGCATTTTAGGAAGCAATTACATGCTTCACTTTTGTCCAGCTCTGTAAACCAACATGGCTGCATAACTTTTATAAATTAAGTGCATAGCAAAAAATAAATTTTAACCCAACAAACTGTTAAAAACCAGAAAATAACTATTTAGTAAACTGTTTTCTACTATTTATTTCACATAAAGTATTTTTGCATTTAATTACGAGTTTGGTAAGCGATAAAATAAAACTTTAAAAAAATTTGCCAGCGATAAAAAACGGTACCAATAAATTAATTTAAAATGTCAAATGTGGCAATAAACTTGCAAAGAGGAAAATGCATATTTGTTGCTACATACTGTATTTGCCAAACAATTTTTTATAAAAATTACTAGACCATGAACGCGGTCATGATTTTTTGAAACTCGATTAAGCAAAATTTTTTAAATTTAATATGTATCGCTTTAACGGCCATATTAAACATATGTATACTTATTTTTAAAAACAGTGGATTATAGAACATACATTTGTATATGATAAAGCTAGAAACTGACTAAATATAAAAAGCTTTAACAAATTTTTAAATGTAAAAATAAGATATCTATAATGTAAAAATACCAACCTGCAATGGTAGCCGAAGCTGAAAATTGTGATAATATTTTATTCCAGCGTTTACCGCCATGGAACCTCTACTGGGAAACTCAAAAAATTGCATTAGAAATTTAACATATATGCTTTAGATATACGATAATTGAGAAAAAAATCTGCATAACTCTGAAATTAAGTGGTAGGTACATATGTATCAGGTGAATCCATAACAAGCGACCTCGATAGCTCAGATGATTATATTCTCCGTTTGTATTTTGATCTCTCTCACATGTCGAAATGCATATTTGCCATATTTGTTGATTCATTTTTACACATCTCGAGCTTTCCCAAGACGGAGTGGGACGAGGCCACCTGGTATAACTATGCCTTGGGCACATTTTCAAAAATAGCAAACCAAGACGAGTTTAATGAAGTGTAAAAACTGCAAATGAAGTTTTTATGCCGTTAATATATTTCACTTTTACCTTTTTTAAAACATAAATGATGCCGCCTAAGCTTATTAATAAAATAATTAAATACATATATGCAAATTTTTATGCTCCAAATAGAAGCAAATTCATAGTTACCTGAACTGTTGATGCCACCATAACAATCTATAAAGTAGGTTGGGCTAGGTTAGGAGGGCAGTCACGACTGAAGAGGTGATTCACTTAGGTCCGTTGATTCGGTCCCTTTGTGATACCCTAGAGCAGACAGGGCATAGAAATTGCGACTGCCCCGCCGCCGTGTCAAACCATCCCGATTGAACTAAGTACGAGGATAGCCTGACTAGCCCTACATTAGCCAGACTCTCTAAGTCTGGAAATATGCTAGCGCCCAAGATTCTCGTGTTAAAGCTGGCTAGATCCGGACACTGACATAAAAAATGGAGAACACGTTATGATTTAGAGCCATCCTTCTGGCATGGGTCCCAATATTATAGTACCCTGTGAGCACTGTAACTGATAGTTTGGTTCGATCATCGTTCCCGGGACAATCTGAGTGTCCCGGAACCCAACCCAGTGTTACTCTCGAATGTCTCGCTATCTCGTTTAGAGATACCCGGCATTCGACAACCGACAAATCTATAAAGTAGATTTGGCAATTTTTGGGTATGAATGCAATATAGCAACCTGTAGAGCTAAATTTGGCAATGTCTTAAAAATAGAATCCACCGAAATTTTAGCGTTTTATGTCATCGCTAGAAATGTTTAATTTTGTATTCATTCAGCATTTTAGCGATTGATATTTAGCTTTAGCGAATTAGCCTGAAAACAGATCAAATACGACAAAACGTTTTTGTCTTATACGTCTAACACACTCGTATGATTATAACGCACATCAAAAAAAATTTTGGTGAGTGTCGTCTCATAAGAACTAATGTTCTGTTGTCGTATAAGTCACAAAAAACAGAGTTGTCTTATTCGGTGTGGGTTCAGCCTTACAGAATAAGGATACTGGTATAATTTCCCTTCGGTATGTATGTAATAAAATATCTAAAGAACAATCATCATATTAAAGTTAAAAGAGTCGTTGTTAAAGTGTAACACCTTTTCAAAGAGTTGCCAGAATACAAATAGTGTAATATACTAACCGTCGAGAATGTTTCAGCTCCAATGAATATATATCGTAACGGTAACTTACGTATGAAATAAATAAAATTTTTAATATTTTAATAGAAACGACCGCCAAACATATAAAATTAAACATTTCAGAATATGTATATACATATACGCAATTGCATTTTGATTACCTCATCGTCATTTAAGCCCATAATACATATATAGGTTTTTCATATGATATTGTTATTGTTTAAAATATTTCGCTTTTCCAGGATACGAACACAAACTTTTATTAAATCAAATTTTCTCTTATCTTTTTTCCTCCTTTTTTAAACTGCAAACAATTTATTTTACTCAACATGTGTATTTAATATATATATAAAAAAAAAATAATGAATGCTTGTCTGAAATTGGTTGCTCTTACTTCACTGCTAATTGCTGAATTTTCTGTAATGTTGACACTTTAAATCTCTAAAAAATGTAATCTGCAATAAATAACTTGATCTCGTAACCAACTCTTAATATGAAATACAAAATAAAATTAATTGATTCCCACACTCAAGTCAGAGCAATAAACGAGAACGTTGTAACGGTGGCTGTAAAAATGTTGATTGTAATCAACATGAACACTCGGATCCAAATGCCGGTGTTACGAACGAAAATAACAATATTAATAATACCTGCTCCATGTTAGGCAGTAATGCGGAGAGTGGTGATCATTCTGGTGAAGAGCAAAACATTCAAACACAAAGCTCGTTAAACAATCAAATTAGCATTGACAGTCGCACCAAGGGTGTATGTTCAGCTCCTCAGACGCATAGTGGTCCAACAGGACCACCGATTGATAAGGATAATCCACCTGATGAAACTGCAGCTGAGATCAATGAAACGCATAAACAGACTATAACTATTACCTGCTCAAGCTCTAATCAAGCAATGTCGGAAAATGTTAGCAACAGTTCGGTTAGCAGTAGCAGTTGTAGTAATAAAGCAACCATACAGAGGCAAAAACGTCTAAGAACACCGGTCTGGGCTAGATCCATGTCGACAAATAAAACGTACATAAAATTTTTCTTAATTATTTTTACTAAATTGAATAAATTTTTTTAATAATTTTTTAATATATCACTTAATTTAATTTGTTTTTCTTTTTTCGTTATATTTTCGTCTTTTATTATTACCAAAAACACTGTACAGAAACTATTTTAGGAAAAACCACTAAACTAAACACCAATCTCCTAACACTATATAAAAAAAAGTTAAATCTTTTTATCCTGACTGTTACTTTGTGAAGTCTCTTCTCTTCTAATGTCTGTCTTTTTTCTATTCTATCTTCAAAAATATAATACTCTTTCTCTATTAACTTTTGTAAATAAAAATCTACTTCTTTAGATATATTTCAGTTGAATATTTTTGCATGTCTCTTGCAAACTTTTTATGTAAATATGTATTTAAATTATTAGTATTAAAATAGAAAACGTTTGTAAATTCAAGTGTGAATGCACCTTTAACGCATGTGTTAAATATTAAAAAAGATCATGACTATTAAGCAGGGAAATTAACATAAATAAAAACGGGTTTAAAAGGCTGTATAAGCGGTATACTTTAAATGAATATACGGTCATGCTCTGAAAGCAGTTTCGTTTTTAAGTTTCAAAAACAAAAAACAGTGTTCTTTTAATCGGTCAATTCAGTGCATTTAAAGTTAAGTGCGGATAAAATATTTGAAACATCTAAAATATAAAACCAAATAAAAGCTACAATAAGTGAACATTTTAGTTGAATGAATTTTTTCCTGAAATGTGGCGATTTCAAACCGAAATGGTTTTCAGAACATGCCCGATGCACATGGTTTTTAAGTATCAGCCCATACACAGTAAATGTTGCTATTTACTCCAGTCCAACAATAACTTACATGCTTTTTGTATACTAATTTTTTATATTAAACAGGTATAACACTTTTTTAACGATTATGGTTGAGAAAATGTGTGGTTATAATTGCTTTAAACGGGTCTAGACACGATCAAAATGCTTGACGTCAAATTCATGTACGTGTGCTTGACGATAAATCAAAACCAAGTAGATTTTCCATCAATCGTCGTCTGTGTCACACATACTAACAAATTTTCACTCATTTTCACGCATTTTGACTGTGTCAAGCTCCCTTTACACTGCTAAAGGCCGTGATTTACTATCCTCCACAATCACGCGATCTGCCAAATAAGACATATGTACTAAAAAAGTATGGTAGTGTGGACTAAAAATGCAACTGTGTGACAGATTTTTTTGGCAAGTCGTGGTATTTGGAAAAATTTATGAAAATTTTCATAAAATAATAGTTTCCATGCAATCATGGGCATACAAAAAACAAACAGATGTTTTTGCACCATTTTGTAAAATAATGTGGCACCTACAACGTCATTTTGAAGAAATATTTTAGTCGGTCAAACTTTTGTATAATTTTCCTGTGAATGAATCGTGCAATTGTGTAGCATAGTGTCTCAGGGCCTTAAGTAGTATTCTTATAGACATATATGTATTAGTATCCTTAAAAATTTCAAACAAACAAGAAATCGTCCCATTGTGCTTAAATAGCCATCTGGCATCTCTTATTGTATATAAAAGAATACACAGCTGCTAACGATAATGCAGTGCCACTGACATTTTTGCCCGCCAAATTTGCTGTCATTATACAATGTTTATGTTTGAATTGGCTACAAGTTTTAATACTAATAATTTTGTTTGTTAATGTGCGAGAAGTTTAGTTAATTGCAACAAAGAAAAATAAAGCCGTGTATAATAAATATTAATACAGACGAAAAAAGTAAACCAAACAACATGTCCAAAGTAAAAGCTGATAAGCAATCACCCAAAGAAAGTGCCAAAGCAGAAAATAGTGAAAACGAATCAGTTTGTGTAAGTGTTAAACATTTGTTCCATAAAGTGAAATAATTTTTAAATTACCTCAAAATTTGTACTTAGGATGAAACTGCCAGTGTAAGTACTAGCACTACCTCACGCAGCAAGTCACCAGGTTCACGTGGTGGTCGTCGAAAAAGTCGTCATAGTAAATCACATGTTAATGTACCGGCATTCAAATATGAGTAGGTTTAATTAGAAACTTATTGGCAATATAAAATTATTAATAAATAAATTTCAATTGAAGCTGTCATTTGAAAGAGAACCATGGTCAGGCTATTTTTGGTGTCGCCTTTAATCATTTGTTGTGCAAAGATCAGCCAAACATCTTTGCCACTGCGGGCAGCAATAGATGCAGTGTTTATGAGTGTCCACGCAAAGGAGGCATTAAATTAATAATGTGTTATGCCGATCCTGATGTAAGTTTACTAAAATTAAAATTTGAAAAATAAAATACTAATTTCAGAGGCAAAAATTATTAGCTTAATTGCTACCACCCCTACTTCAATAGTGAAGATGAACTAACTGTGTAGACTCGACACTGTAGAAAGAACAATTATTTTACTTACATTAAAGGAGATTCTTCGAATTACATATTGGACACGTTCTAAAAATATTTATTTTGTGTGAAAGGGTTGTTACATTGTTTTACCTGTTGTCCGTCCATCTGTCCGTCTCGCTCTGGAGTCGGTTTTTTGCAAGAGTGAACTTTAGAATTATTTAAAAAGCTAGTCGAAAATGCACTTAAATTAGTATTTTTAATTTTTTATAAAATTTAACTCCCGCTCTACATTTCCTAACCCTAATATTTTTGTCACCAGCCCGATGAAGTATTCTATACCTGCACTTGGTCGTATGATTTGAAAACATCTGTACCGTTATTAGCCACCGCTGGATATCGTGGTGTCATACGTGTTATCGATATACAAAAAAACGAAGCAGTTGGTAATTATGTGGGTCATGGTCAAGCTATAAATGAACTAAAATTTCATCCACGTCAACCAAATCTTTTACTGTCTGGCAGTAAAGATCATGCCATACGATTGTGGAACATACAAACTCATGTCTGTATTGCCATCTTTGGGGGTGTTGAAGGACATCGTGACGAAGTACTTTCTATAGACTTTGATTTACGTGGTGAACGTATAATGTCTAGTGGCATGGACCATTCTTTAAAACTATGGCGTATTGATACACAGGAATTTAAAGAAACCATTGAAATGTCTCGAACTTTTAATCCCAACAAGTCACAATTACCATTCCCTACCGTAATGCAACATTTTCCGGAATTTTCAACACGCGATATACATCGTAACTATGTGGATTGTGTTCAGTGGTTTGGCGATTTTGTACTTTCCAAATCATGTGAAAATTCAATTGTTTGCTGGAAGCCGGGTCAATTACATCAAAGCATTTCTCAGCTTAAGCCCAATGATGCTTCCTGTACGATAATTTGTGAATTTGATTATGATGAATGTGAAATTTGGTTTGTACGCTTTGGTTTTAATCCCTGGCATAAGATTATAGCATTGGGCAATCAACATGGCAAAGTCTATGTTTGGGAATTGGATCCTTCAGATCCTAAGCACACACACTCTAGTACTTTGAATAATGTACGGTGCACTTCAATAGTAAGGCAAACGGCGTTTTCTCGTGATGCAAATGTTTTGGTGTGGGTGTGTGATGATGGCACTGTATGGCGATGGAATCGAAAAAATGCTGAAGTACACACGCCTTGAAAGCTCAAAAAGATATAAAAGCGATAATAAATGTTTAAAAAACATACACTGCGTTTGTTATATTTAGTATTTTTTATATAAATGTTGGAAAAAAATCTCAAGTCTATATTAAACCACGTTGTATGATTTTAAATCAAACTATTAAAATAAAATTAGTTTTTCCTTAAAATACTGCTTTTAATTATGTTTAAGTAAATCCAATCAGCAGTTTAAAATATATAAAATAAAACTTGATAGAGCTACATATCGATGGATTAACATAGAAAATTGTATCTCGATTTTTTTGAAATCGCGTTCTTAAAGTTTTCTGGTGGATGTATTTAGAAGTTCTAATTATACCATCTTTAAAGAAGTAAGTAAGTTCGGATTCTGTTTTAGTTTTTATGCTGATTTTTTTCTTCTATAAAATAACGAAGACTAGATACGCCTTTTCTATATTATTATTGAACAAGTTTTAAACTAAATAAATTAGTTTCACAATCAACTAAAATGTAATGCCATTTAGCGTTGTTAGGATTTTATTAAAGCAAATATGATTTTCAAATTTGAAGTCACCCTCCTCTATTTGCCGCAACATAAAATAACAAACTTCCTAATCCTCTAGCAGTAGAATCGCATAAATTTTAAAACGTCACAAAAAATCTATTCAAAAGTCAAAAGCAATCAAATAAAGAAGAACAGATTATATGCTAGCCATTCGACGTAAATATTTGCACAAACACCATCGTTTTTAAAAATGCCAGCGGCACCAAATTACTTAGAGGATTTTTCTTAATGCTCCATTGTTTATATGAAAAAATGGACATGTACAGATATAAATTGCACACGATTTTAAACAGAACATTCTAGAGAAGTGAAGTACGTAATAGAATTAGTTATACATATTTATAAACATACATAAATACATACTTAAGTATGAAAAACTTAATGACAACATGCGACACTTTTCGTATATTTTCACGTCTATTTCTACTTTATTGAGTTCATATTTTGTATTTACATTACAACATTTGTATGTTGTTTACATTGCAATTCGAAAGCGTTTTCATTCTATTCGAATTACAGAGTAAACCCTTCTGTTCTGTATTCCATGCGCATTGTTAATGTTCGGAATTATTAACAAGGGGTTACTCCGCAATTCGAATCGAAAGAAAGTGCTTTCGAATTGCAATGTAAATAAGATACAACTTTGAATAGTTTTCTTTTCGAAGCGATCTTGCGGGCCATGCCTGAACTTCCAGCTAATTTCTAACTCAAAGCTCTTGAAAATATATAATTAAAAAAAAAAAACTTCGAAAAATTTCAACATCGATATCTCTAAAACTTCTTAACCAATTAAGATTGAATTTGTGGTTCTTAAAGTGAAAAAACTGGCTGCGTATATACTGTGGCGAGCAAAAGTGATCGCATGATTATTACAAATAAAATATGTTGTATCTATTAAATAACTATCTGTATATTCGAAGAGTTTTTATGTTTTATGCTAAAACCGGCCAAGAGGCGGTCTTAGCACATTTCGTGATGTCCTTAACCGTTTTATTACGTGGAATCCTTCCATTGACATCAGTAATAAATACCTTATGAGTATGTGACCCGCTTGTTGACATTTCAAGTCCATAGATATTTCCCGTTGGAAAGATGCTAATGGGGCTATACGTACTAGAGATGAGCGATACCGTAATTTTTAAAGACCATCGTGAACAGTGAATGTTATTTAAAAATCACTGTTATTTAAAACTGACTGTGATCACTGTTTTCAGTTCTCTTATAGCAATCTAATTATTAAAACACACTGCACAACAAAAACGTTGATCTATAATATACCAAGGCAGATTTAAATACGCCTTAAAATATACATTGAATTTTAAAAAGAAATACTAATAAGGAAGAAGAGAGCACAAGAAATAGCAACACTATACGTTTGTTGTTATTGTACGTAAATAAAAAACGTTTATTACCCACATAATCAGTGAAATATCACAATTTCTGTATGTAACAAATAGAAAAGAACAAATTTGCAAGTAGCAGTTACTTGACAAATTTTGTCACAACTGTGAATCGTGATTTTTCAGTAACAGTGATTAAATCACAGGTACTGAAATATCACACATCTCTAATGAGTACCTTTAGCCGTGTTATAATCGTCATTCGAGCATTGACAAATTCTGTTGAAGAATCGCGTCACAAAGATTTAATTTAAATAAAAGAAGAACATTTTATTTTCAATTCTCCATATATCGAATTGAAAAAAAAACTTTCCTTTCATGCATAAAATTCAGTCGCATCTGAATTGAACCAAATAAAACTCAACTCACAGGACATTGTGTGCATACAGAGTAGTTGACTTGAAGAGTCAATTTAAAAATGACTCAATTGTGAAATGAAAACAATTGTGTCCTTTCTCACTAGCACATTTTTAGTCCTGTTGTTGTTTAGTTCAGCAATTGAATGCCTTCAAGGAACAAGTAGCAATGAAAGATACACATACATATTTATTAGTTTGTTTTTTAGGGGATTTATTACATTTTTCGCATTTCATTTGTTATTTCGAAGTAAAAAGATATTTTGATTGCATTTTTTTTCCAGAAAGTTAAGAGAAAAATTTCAATAAGGAAAACTAAAATAGAATTCAATTTAAAATTTAATGTGTTAAGAGAAAAGCGAATTGGACTTTTTAATCTTGCAAAATTCCTTGAAATAAATAGAAAACTAATTTAATATTTTAAGGTAATTTAAGAACACAGAATCGTCCATGTCATATTTCGTTTTCTCCCTGGCCATTCACTCAGTTATTTTCATTTTTTGAGACATGAAATGACAATTACAAAATTCTTAAAATTATTAAGTCATTGTATCTGTGTCTGTCCTCCTTTACAATTGAGTAAACAACAACATCCACAAAATTGTTGCAAACGAGAAATTCACGCAATGGAGTCATCTCTCGAACAATTCTTACTCATTTCCTCTTTGTATTTTTCTTTCTTTTACTATTTTCTAGTAAATTTAATTTGTAGTTTTTTCAACCACTTTTAAAGCTTTTGTGTTTGTCATTGGAGACTATTCATCAAAGAAACCAGCCCTTGTGGCATTGTTAGCCAGCCAGGTCATTTTACATTTCGTTGTTTAATGGTCCTCCCATACACATAACTGAACGTATTTGATTTTTTTAGCCATTTTTTGTCTTTCTGGCACTAAGCGCTTAACAAAGCATACAAGACAATGTCAAAACAAGGTTTTTTCGAACATGTACATAAATACATACATACATACATATTAGTGCATCTTTCGTAGGAAATCGTTCGCAGGACATACTTTTTAAGGTCAAATGTACAATACGATTATTTTAAAGGTCATAAGTAGTTAAGTAAAGCTTAAAATTTTGATAATTTGAAGCTTTTTAGATTTAAATCGGAAATTTTGAACTTTGCTATACTTTATAACTAATTTATGTACTCTGAATTCGAATGTGGAATTATTTTTCATTCGCATAATTTAATAGTTCGCATAATATTTTATAAAGCAAAACCCATAAAATTTATTATATTTATTGTAGTAACATTAACCGCGTAAAGTTGTATATGTCAAAAAAAAATTTAAGTTGGTATTATTCAAGTTTGAATAGCTTTAAATTTGGATCACATCATCTGATGTTAATAAAAACAGTTTCATTTGCAAGGCTTAGATTTCTCCTTTTCAAATCAGAAATATTCCGTTATTAAAGGGAAGCTTTTGGAAAAAATTTACAGCCGTATTCTAAAAAAATTTATTTGCATTTCGAGCGAACTGTAGTAAAAATGTTTGCTTAAGCCGCAACAGTCTAAAAAAATTGCCTTGGTAGCATTTTCTCAAAACGAACTGCAGTATGTTGCAAACTATGTATGTACACATCGACCCCTTTGCGCGAAATAGTCGTAATCGACATATTGTAAAAAACTAATTTTTATTGAAATCAAAATTTTGTGAGCCTACTCATAGTTTAAAATTGCCAAAATGTCACAATTGTTGACAACTTTTGAAATACAGGTTGTAGGATTTGATCGTAAGCGACAGTTTAAGAATATAAATCATGTTTAAATACCAGAAAAAACCCTTCTGAAAATGTTTAATTTTTGTCGTTTATAATCATTTCGCGAAAAGGGAGATCGATGTGTTCGAAAATTCCATATAATAAGAAAGAAAAGAGGACAAAAAATTAGAAAAACTTTTGAGTACAGTAAGTAAACTTCGTTCTAGCCAAACCACAAGATCTGCGATGGCGAATAAAATGTAAGGAACATAATTGTCTAACAATGGGTTGGATCAATATTCGAAGTTCTTTCTCAATTGAACACAGTGTGGAAGAAAATATTTTGGAAATAAATCAATCATTCTAAATGGATAATCCGATCAGTATGAAATTTTACTTGAATAATGCGGATGAGTATTCGTATGTAGCTTTATATCGGCTCCAGATTGCTCAGGACTGGAGCTATGAAATCCCCTAGTAGGGTACTTCAGGTAGTAAAATTTTTCAACGCTTGTCATTTTTTTTGTTCTCGCCCGACTCCAAAATTAAATTTTGTTAGTCTTATAGCCCTTATAAACTTTAAAAAAATCATGTTTGGCTAAGCACTTATCTTTTAATCAGTAAGGTATACCCAAGGCGAATTCATTTAACAGGTGGCAGCATAGCGGCAGCTGATTTTTTGTATACTGTAGCTGTCAAGCTCCATACATGAAAATCGAGCCTTATTTTTTCCTTATATTTTATATAGAGTTTGACAGCCACCGTACACCAAATACGCCTGTTGCTTTTGTATTGTTGTATTTCTTGCTGCTGCGCTATCACCTAGTAAAATGAATTCGCTTTGGGAATACCCAAGGCGAATTTAAAATTTAAAAAAATTTTTCTAAATACATATTGGATTCAAATAAATACTTTAAAAACACTATGTATCCAAGTCGAATTCATACTAGGTGACCGCAAGAGCCCAGCTGTTTACGTAAATGTTTACACATTTGGGCTGTCAGCAGTGTTAATGTATCAGCTTTTTTGACAGCCCAAATATAAATTCTCCACGGCGAATTCCCTTGCGACTACCTGGTGTTGATCTATCTTTTATGTATCATTCTTTCTTCTATAAAATAGTTCTTGCAAGAAAACTGACTACAAAATAAACGTGGCGCTGCCTATAATTTGTATCCTAATGCTCTACTTCCACAAGAACTAATTGTGTGCGAAGTTTTATTAGAATCGGTTATGTAGAAATAGTATAAATTAATATTTACTTTTCATGGGCGTGCCACTGCCAACTTTTTTAACCATAATGTGTTATTGTAACAATCACTAAATGTGTATGCAAAGTTTCACAAGAATCGGCTTAGTAGCAGTCGTTAAAAAGGGATATTTACTTTGCGTGTATTTACTTCGTATGGGCGTGACCCCGCCCACTGGGAAGTTCATTCTTTTAAATAAAGAAAATAAATCCGAAACCGGTTTATAAATGGCGGAGTTTTGAGAGAACATTCATAAAAAATATATACATATACGTGACGAATTGAAAACATTTTTCCTTTTTTTAAGGCGGTTAAAAAATTTGTTTTCTTTGCTTGCTGTGCACTAAGTTCGTAAATTCCATCACAAAAATTTACATTTCTCTTCAAAACATATGCCGGAAGTAGTGATGAAAATACAAAAAAAATATCTGTCGGGTATATTTTGAGAAAACTTCATGTAAATATTCTTTGTCGTTTTTCTCCATTCCGACTTTTTGGCATATGCGCTAAACCAGTAATGAGGTGACGACCTTTCTGTTTTTAAAATAGACGTGTAAAATTACAAGTCCATTTGTCTATTTAAAAAAGGAAGTAAAAAATCGTACTGAAATAGCTTTATGTTCATGTGAAATTTGATACCGATCATATTATCCGTTTAAAAATTACCTATTTATTTCCAAAATAATTTGGTTCTAACCCACTGTGCATAATTAGTTCGACAGATTCGATTCGAAAACAAAATCGTTCAAATTTTTATGTTATTTTAATTACAAAACGAAAGCATTTAATATATATATACAGTGACTTTGTAATGCTTTAGTTAAATTTTCCTCATTCGAATTAAATATGTGTGTAATAATATAGAAGTAGAAAATAAACTTGTGACCGACAAAAATAGTTTTCATTTAATTACAAAATATGTATTAACTTAAAGTGTTTTGTGGTCATATACACTCTAAAATAAAATTACAAAAGTTTAACAACATTTTTAAAGGATCATGGGGGATTTGAAAACAAAAAATATAAAAGTTAAAAGTAAATGGTATTTCTGTATTTCGTTTTATAAATTTAATTTTTCTTGTTTTAAATGATACTCGTAAAAGCAAAAGCCATAATGGAAGAAATGTAATGCTTATTAATATGGATGTTTTTATTAAAATAATTTGAGAATATTCTCAAATATCAAATTGCATGCATATAAGTATGTATGTATATGTATAGACATATACATACATATACATAAAATGATATGCCATAAAAAACAAATACAAAATCTTAATAGAACTTTTCACTTCCTTAATGTCCATCGACATCTAAAAGCTAATAAAGGTTGAAATAAAATATTTAGCTCAAATTTCTATTAACGTACTTATTTTGCTAAGTGTTTTTGATTTTTATTTCCTTACATCCTTCTCCAAATAAAAAAATAAAAAAAAACAACAATCTAAAACCTTAAAGACGTTGTTCCTCAGCGTCTTCATCACTAAGATGTTCCAGTGTATCTTTACTTAACAGACGTTGTCGAAATCGACAAAATGCAACTTCAACTTTACAGCATCATCAACCATCGGGAAGTACTTGCAATGATAATAGACGCAATATTAGCAACAACAACAGCAACGACAATAATGATTGTTCTTTATACACAATGGGGTTGGTTGGTTTTTTGTAAAAATCGAATTTATATTAATTGTTAAGAAATTTTTTTTTTTAGATTTTATATTTAGTGGCATTTTAAATTGTTGTGCATTATTTCTATTTGAAAAATACATATTGATAAATGTTTTGTAAAAACAATAACACGAATTTCTATACATATATAAAAACTTTATAGGGAGTTAAACTAAAATGCACTTACAAAGTTATTTTATTGTAAAAAAAAAATTTTAAGAAAATTCACTAGATGTTTAATGGTTTAAAAGAAATTATTCAAAACCTTACTGGACTGGTGGTAGATAGTTTTATAGTTATTTATGTATTCTATTTAGAGTTTAATTGCCTTATTCATAATAATTTAAGAAAGGTTATATAACAAAGTTCCATACAAAATTTGTTTTATAAAACTTTGATAGGTACGTATTATGAATAAGCCAAAATACGTATTATGAATATTGTAAGACGTATTATGAATAAGCCAATAAAAATGTTTCATTTAAAGGCAAAGTAAAGTTATAAGGATTATGCATCTATGTACATACATATATAACAAATTTCTGTTTGTATTTTTACTAACATAAAAATGTTATCAAATTTCTTTTTAAAACATTTATTTAGTCATATTAAAAGTGTTATTTTTCTCTTATTACATAGCAAAACTTAATTTAAAATCTCAAAACGACAAATAATAT
Source organism: Panzeria rudis (assembly GCA_956483635.1). Classification (NCBI taxonomy): domain Eukaryota; kingdom Metazoa; phylum Arthropoda; class Insecta; order Diptera; family Tachinidae; genus Panzeria; species Panzeria rudis. Next base: position 154,179,047 of record OY101449.1, on the reverse strand, counting down.
TTGATAAATTTAACTTTTTTCATTATTAAATATTGTATAGAAGACTTGATATGTCTAGCTGGCATTTCAACAAACATTTTGTAAAAGCAAAAAACAACCTCTAGTTTAGTATTTGTTACTTCCAGAACAATCTTGTCAATAAAATTTGTTCTCAAATTGTATCTTTTTTTTGCTGTTATACTTAAGTTTTTCTTGTATTAAAAACTTAAGGGGTCTATAGACATTTATTTTAAAGAATTCAAATAAATATTTCTTTCAAAGCATTTTTACATATTGTTAGCTTAATATAGAAAGGCACTAAATAATTTTTTTTTTAATTGAGTTTTTCGATAGATAAGCACTAATCTACCGAAATATGCAAAAAAAAACTATTTGAAAAAATGTGAGTTAGGGTCTTTCTATATTAAGGTGAAGATATGTGTGTGTATATACATGCATTTGTATGTATTAAACTATATCAATTTTCTTTCGTCCCTTAAATTCTTCTTATAAAGAGAATTTATTAAAAAGAAAATTCTATATTTGTTAGCTTCAAATGAATATCAACTTTTGAATGACCTTTTCTATAAACTATACAGGGTTTGCAGGGTATGAAATATCCCGGATTTTGTGAATTACCGAGTTCGATTCAAAAAGAAAACTGTTCAAATTTGTATATTATTGACATTGCGATTCGAAAGCATACTCTTTCGTTTCGGATCACAGGGTATTGATCCGCTGATTTTTCGATGTAATCCGAAACAATGATAAAATTAGTGCTTGAGTTTAATTTCAAGGACATTGATGTTGCACTAGTTTTTTGTATAACACAAAAATATAATAAAAAACCTATAATGAAGAATTCTGACAGAGGGGTGAAAAGAAATAGTCGTGTATCGGCGTTATCAAAGTTTACGTGTAAGTTTAATTTTAGGGGGACTAAAGTTCCCCCTGACTAAAGTTCCCCCATGTGAACCTTTAATTGTTAAAGTATAGGTTTGCTGGGCACAAAATATTATGAGAAAAAATATGTGTGGAGTATTTTAACCCTCTAACTTTTCATTGTACAGGCCTTTTTTGTTCCTTTCATGATAAAGGGCAAAAACTACCCATACGCATCGATACAGGGGACTAAAATATCCTACAAAAATATTTTTCATAAAGTTCTACTATAAATCTCTGAGTACACCAAAGTACAAAATTCAAAGCCAGAAGTAAGTAAAACTTAAAATGTGTTTAAGGGTTAATATCGAACTTATTCGCAATTGGTGCTAAAATGTACCGAAACCCTGGTTTTTAAGGAGTGAGTTTGTACGAAAAAAGAAAGCTATAACCTTATATACTAAATTCTTTTTTGTATCTGGGCCGAGGTCATAAATATATTGGTATAACATAGGCAAATACGTAGTATTAAAATGGGAAACATCTAAGCTGCTGTTTATAGAACCCAAACAATCGAATTGAGTAGAAAATTTCTATGAAAAGCATTTACTTTTTTTAGTGGTTTCTATATAAACTTTCTACTCAAGTCGATTGTTTGGGTTCTATAAACAACACTTAAAATTTTTAATTGCCCGTTTCACGAATAGTAACCCATACACTAAATAAATACATAAATAAAATAATTTAATTGCTATGCGTCCTTCCGCTCTCGTGAATGCATCACTACTAAAATTCATACTTTGAAAGTGTCAAGTGATTTTTTTGTAAACGTGACAGTGCTTTGACAACATAGGAGTAATTAAGAGTTCGGTTAGGTTGATCAGCCCGCCAGTTTCTAACAACCGGCTCACTTGGGTCCTGTGGTTCCTTTGTGGTGCCTGAAATGGACTAGAAGAGATTTAATAACATATCTTATCTATCCCAGGGATTGGGTCGGTGTTGAACCAACCCGAATAACGTATGAGTGAATTTATTTCCGGAATTAACATATTTGCCAAGTTTGACGCCCTATTTCTAGATAGTGCTGAAGTTCGGCAGAGGAGGTGTTTGATGGTCTCTTCCTCCTCCTCATTCTGACAACTTCTGCAGAACAACTGGGGTCTAATCCTCGCTTTCGTTATCGAGCTGATTCGATTTTCTTAGTTTGAGGTTATGGCACTCGCTATCGAACAATATAAACACATTGTTCGATATCGAATGTCATAATCTCAATCTAAGAAAACTCGATCGATTTAGCTCGATATCGAAAGCGACGATTAAACCCTGATTTGAGTAGAAAATCTGTATAGGAATCACTCAAAAAAGTATGTGCTTTTTATAAAAATTTTCTACTCAAATCAATTGTTTCTATTGTGGAAACCGCACTTTAATCTCCTAGCATGAGCACCGATAAGTCAGTGCCCCGTTATGACCGCTACGAGTATACGCAGCTGTTGACGAGCAAGCCCCAGTATGGTTGTAGATCTTGCGAGATTATATAGCGTCCAGATGGATCTAGAAACCTCACAAGTGATTTCGTTTGTCCACCTTTTTTGTGCTTCGCTAAATAATTGGTAAATTTGTATTTCACTTTTAAGAGTTAAGATACAATTTAATTATTTAATTCCGTGACCCTCTTTACGGTATACATACATATGTATATTCTACTCATGGATGACTACCTTTTATAAGTAATATCCTATTCTCGTTATGAGAAATCCTCCATATTTTTAGCCTTCCTCCTTCCCCGTGTCAGCCAAGAACTTTCCTGGGAATTGCCATTTTCAAAACCCTAATATAATATGTACCCTTATAAACATGTGTAAGTATTTACATAAAAGTTAAATCTAATGGACACATATGAAAAAAGATAGAAAAAAGTTTTATCTATAAAAAACACATTTGCATAAAGAAAACGGATATAGAAATTTTATATAACTACATAGTGATGTGTGTAAATAAGTGGACCTATGGCCGCCCTATTAGGGGTCACTGGAACAGTTATCTTACCATTCCAGAGTATTCAAAAAATAAAACGGTCACCACATTTCTTAAATTTCTTTTAAAATAAGATCAGTGCGTAAAAGTGCAGCCTGTCCGAAGAAAACGAGTCATTCAATTCCACAGTCAATTAATTCGTGAATAAACATAATAAACCAGAATATAAAATATTATAAATCATCGCCATGGACATTATGACACAACGAAATACATTACCTTATCTATGAACGTTATGCTTCTATTTTGACATACATATATTTATTATCTGGCTTTCGATGTACGCAAGTTCGCAAAATAAAGATTCACTGCGCTTTGGCGCGTCATAATCTCCATGAACATTATTGCATAACCATATAAAATTTTCTTCAAAGTGAATTTTGACGAAAGGTTAGATTTATGTGACATGTGTACACATTCCTAACCATTGCCCATTCCTCGAACTCATAAGTTCCCAATAGGACCGTTTCTAGCAAATAATAAATCAAACCTGTTAAAAGAGCAAATTCTACACTCGCTGATATAACATCACAGCATGAAGGTACAAAACCCTGGAAACTATAGTAAACCATAACAGAGGAAGTACTAAACGTGTATTTTAAAGTAATCAATAACCTGCTGTATAAACAAACAGAAACGAAAACAGTTTATGAAAATTAAACCGGAAACTCTCATAACGGTGCAAAGAAACTGTAAAAAAGAATTTAACGGAAAATACTCAAATAATCAATCACTAATAATAAGACCAAGAGAATGGACCTAAATACGAATTTTTAAAACTAAATAAGTGTTTCGTACTTTGATCTTAAACCCGCGTCATAGCGGATGGACCAAAATTACCCGCCACTTTTTGGATTGCGTGTGGCGTTATAACAGCGCTTTTCTTCTCTGCGCTCTTCACAGTAGCTGCAAACATTGAATTTCTCTAAATTGAAATCAGCCCTGTTTTATTTCTTTAATAAACTCAGATACAATAAAAATTTAACATGTTCTTCATAAATAAGAAGTGTGAAAAGCTAAGCGGTACAAGTGCCAAAACTAAAAAATTGAGTTATATTTAGGAATCAACACTTAATACCAAAATATATCACTCTATAAAAATTCAGACCTGTACGATGACCTCAAAAGACGGTATGTACTAGAAACCAAAGATATGGGAACAAAAAACTTTCAAGCTTAATTACTGAAAATTTTATTTTTTGCACTTGTACCCCTTTGCTTTTAAGCCCCGCAAATATAATGGAATATCTGGAATTTAATAAGTGGGTAAATGTGACCCAAGCCCAACAACCGGCACAGACATTCTAGTTGAATCTGATAACAATTGAATTGAAACACTTAAATTGTCTTTGATATTAGGCCGTCTATCATATCATCAATGTTCTGGTTCTAATTGTCATAATTTTTTAAGGTGTAATTACCGCCTCAGATTAAATAGGAGACATTTAACTTTGAAAGAATACAAAAAAGTACAAAATAAATACAAGTCAATAAATATGAGTGCGTCGAAAATAAATACACAAATTGTTAGATATGAGAAGAAGAAGAATTAGAACAACAACAAAAATCGAGGTATTATAATTTAAATTAAATTTAATGTTTTTTATTGTCATTTTTATTAGTAATAATTAAACCTGAACGTGAAGTCATCTATTTTGTATGAATTCAGTGTCAATTGAATAATCAAACTGTGAATCAAATGTGCAGGCAAAAGAAATTGAAATGTTAATTGAAAATTAAATAAAATTAGATGTTTTCGAAATAATATTCTGCAACAATTATTAAAAAAAAATTATGTACAAGAAGTGTTTAACTTAAAAGAGCAAATAAAGAAGTTTAATTAAAACAATAAATGTTTAATGTCAATTGTCATAAATAAAAAAAATAAATTAATTTTAACAAAGATGTCCCTTTCCGTCGATGAAAACAAGTAATTGTTTATATAGAAACTTAGAAAAACTTAATTCATTTTAAAAGAGTTGCTTAGAATTTTTAGGCACACAAGAAAATTGTCTGTACCTGAACCACCTAATGCTGACTTTAGACGACATGTATTTTACATCTGACTTGTCAAATTTCCCACTGCAAAAGTGATATACGCCGTGTGAAACATATGAAACATTGTCAGATGACATTTACAGAAGCAAAGTCAGGTGAAAAATTTTCAATTAGAGCGTGTTCTATTTTCATCTGACAAGGCATCTGACATCAGCTGTATTAAATTATCAAAAGTGTGGTTTGGCTGAAAAAACATTAAAAAGGAAAGAGCGCTTTATATATTTACGAAAATTGTGCAAAAACTCAGCTGTTGTGAACACTCAGAGGTTATGTCAGATATAATTCCACATGTACGTGTGAGAGCAAATATTATAAACCGTCTGTAAATTGACAATTTTGACAAACATGCGAAGTTACATATGTCTCACACACCTAACAAGCCATATGTAAAAAACATGTCGTCTAAAGTCAGCATAACTACGACGCGCTGAATACGAATGTGAGGAACTGTTGGCTCTTGCACCCTTAAAATATCGAGAAATTGCGAAAACTGCTAAAAATTGATTTTAAAAAATTCAGTTTTTCGCAATTTATTCGAAATTTTGAGGGTGTACGAGCCGAGCGGCCACAAATTTGGACTCAGTGCGTCGAAATACATTTATGTATACAGACCATTTTTTTCTGTGTGCAGGTGTTACCAAAATAGAATAATTAAATGAAGAAAGAAAGAAGTCAGGGGAGCCACAAAAAAATTCTTCTACCGAAACTTTCCTCAAAACCTATAAAAACTTAATCAAACCTGCCATTTCGCTTGAATTTATTATAACGCTTTTGTAATCTATAGCAGAATCTAAAAATTTCAGGCTGTCACAAATAAAAGCAAATTGTATCATAAAAATTTTAAACCGGCCATAATTACATTACAAGTAGAAGGAATTCCGGTTATGTTTAAGAAATCATATTTTTGTTTCCTCCTGACAACAATTTTAGCATTAGACAAAGTTGCAAAATATATCCAAAACTATTTTGATTATCCAAAGTGATTATTAGGCTAAGGTTTCTAATGTTATATTCAGAAAGAATCAGACATGATCAGCATTCCAAGGAACAAAGGAAAAACCAGCATCAATTTTATTTCCAACAAAAAATGAAAACAACAACAACAACGTTATTCTGTTCTGCTCTGTATGTTGAAAATTAACACGATGTTGAATTTTTGATTCTTTCTGAATCAGGGATGGCAAATGAGATTTTAAAATTGTACCAATTGTAATCTAAAAGTGGCATATTTACGAGGGGACCAAAAGGATAAAATATGTTATCGCAATAAAAGTACTGCAATAAGGAGGGTTGCTAAAATATATAAAAATTATTAATTGTACTAAATAAGCCATTGGTGTACCATTGTACTTTCAAAATCCTAATTGCACCAAAATTGGTACAATTGTACCAACTTTGCCATCCCTGTTCTGAATATAACATTACGACCCTAGAGAGAAGATAACCTCACACACGGCAGGTGACGTGACTGATTCCCGAAACTTTATATGAAATGAAACGTTAAATTTTACACCGCGTTGTCATTTGAAGGGGTCAATTGATATAATAAAGATAATCAGTCATACCTTTTAAACTCTAACTGAAGATATTTCTCCTATGGTGGTTTATTTGATACCAGTTAAATTACTGTTCTTTAAAAAAATGTTTTTGATTTGGAAAAATTCTGCTTATACAGTGAGCTAACAAATTTGTTCTACTTTTGTGATATGTTTTCTTTTCACCGGTCACGGCTCAAGAACATTTTGTAACATTTGCATTTTCACCAGTCATAGGATAAGTGCGTTCAAGACAATAGGTACAATATTTCTCGCACTCACAAATAAGTTGGAAATAGTCACATTAAAATATTTTAATTATACTAAACAATTTTGAACTTTTTCATAAATAAGAGCATTTTCTGTATTCTTCATATTTGAGGGTGCTGTTGGCTGAGTAGTCAGCGCGTTTGACTACAAACCCTGAGGTCTTGAGTTCAAGACTAGTTTCAGGCAAGCCAACAACATCATGCATTTTTCTTATGTGCATTGGTGTGTTATTGTGTCGGTTGTTGTTGGACTGTTAAAGTGATGAAGGCATAGCACTGATCACTTTGGCAGTACCGGCAGCGATGAATACTAACCTATCCTAATGCACTTTACAGCACCCTCCTTCGTCGGTATAGTAGCAGAACCATCGGCGGAGTAAAAGAACTAATAAAATGGATACACAGCTTAAACAACTTAATGCCTCTACTTGACACCAGAGGGGATTGCAACACTGATCTACAAAAAGCGCGCAATATCAAAGTTGTAAATTAATTAAGCTTTATATCTCTCTCCCACTTCCCCACCTGTTCTCTCTACACTATCCATTTCCCAAAGAAGGTAACACATTAATTAATTAACTGGTAGGCATTAATTGCCTGATTGTGTTACTTCTCTTTAAAAAAAATCCGGAACGGCATTAAACACAGAACCCACACACAAAAATATCTTTCGTTTGAGTGTAATTTTGTTGATGTTAGTTTCCTCTAGTCCTTAAAACTGTCAAAAGTTAAAAAAAAATCCATTTCAATGTTATGCACAAAGTAGATATTCCCATAAACAATTTTGTGTATTAAAATTGGAGATCCATCCAGAGAGTCCTGAAATATGTATTTAGAAAACAACTTAAAATTTAAAAAAAAAAAAAAACTTTTTCATGCATAAAAGAATTTTATTTTAGTACTAACTACTTAAACATGTAATTTTTTGTGGAAATTTTATATTGTTTTCTAAATATATTAGGACGCTCTCAATGGATTTCCAATTTTCATACCTAAAATTTTTCACTGGAATATCTACTTTGTACTTTATTGTACTATTGAAATCATAACATTTTTTGAAAATTTCAAAGTTTTAAGGAATAAAGTAAAACACACATTTTGTAATATTCGGGCAATACCTGTAAGGTATCCAGAAACTGGCATCAACAAAATTACATTCAAACGAAAGATATTTTGTTTGGTGTGGATTAATAATACATAAATTTTATGATTTTGAGGATTGTTTCGAAAATATGATGCCAAGAATACCAAGAAAAAGGCTGTAATTTATAAAAATATAAAATTCAGTCTATCTTGAAAACTAGAGCTAATCGAAAATTTTTGTGGTGATTTCTGAATTCAGTGGATGAAAACACATAAGCCTGAGCACACACCAAATAAGACAAAACGGTTTTGTCTTTGAAGTCAAACATACTCGTATAATTATAAAGCACACCAAAAAAAATTTGGTGTGTGTTGTCTCATATTTTAATCTCCGAAGCATTTTCATTGTTGCGGAGTGTTATCTCTATTTAATTTCCAAATATGTAAATTAAAGCACTTGTAATTTTTTCAATTACTCTTGCGGTTTTATTTAAACTTTACGAATTGCAATATTATAACTTACATCAAATGAATGAAATTTATCCAAAGTTAGATTTTCTTCAAATTAGGTCAATAAAACCAAAAACTTCATTTTATTAATAAGAACTATTGTGTATGAAAATAATAAAAATATTATGTGTTATTCATTCTACTTTTATTTAAATTTATCGCCAAATTCCAGTCCAATCATCAATCATTTTATATTTGTTTAGTATTTATACCTTTCGCCACAAGTGGAAATGGTATAAATATGTTTATGGCTAAGTTTGTCGTCATTTCGTTTGTAATATCCACAATATTCATAAAGATGTGAAGTAAAAATTTTAAATGTATAGTCCCAGAAATAAAGGTGATGATTTAGCGGAGTACTTACTATAAAATATAAGTACAAAAATCTCAGAGAATTACAAACATCTACAATAAACTTCAAATGTTATCAAAAGCACTTGCTGTCAAAAAATACTCCAATATGGCATCAAAAATTAAGTCAATAAAATTTATTCTTAAAACATACAGTTGAGCTTCCATAACCCTTATCCCGAAAAATACTTCAACTTATAAAGAATTTCAAGTTATAGAAAAAGTTTTAAAGCTGTTATAATTATTTTTTGCCACAAGACTTCCTTCATCTTATAGAAGAAGTTCAAGTTATAGAAATTCAACTGTATTTTTATTTTCATATTTAGGTGAAGGGCATATAACATTCATCGCAGCCCTCTTACTTCATTCTAATTTATGTACTTCTTTGTATACTTTACTGGAATGTTACAAATAAAAAGATGTATGAGTTAATAATACAATGAATGTTATCAAAGGGAACACACCAAGCCCCAATAAAACTGAAAATATTCGTAGAAATTCATTCTATAGTTAATACTACAACAATCAATGATAATAATATTTGTACATTAAATGGGTTCACAAAAATTCAATGACATTCCACATTCCCATTTCCTAAAAGACGTCACTACCACCACCTTTACGAGCATTTTTCCAATTTAGTAAACATACTTTTTGGTTTTTTTTCCAATACATATTCGCTCATTGACCTAAATAATTATTAACTGCTTTTGAAGTCAATAGATTTAAAATGCTAAAATTGAATATTCGCATTTTTGTTATTACGATTATCTTGCTTAGCTGGCTGTTTGCAACAGGACTGACTTAAATTACTAGAAGTGTCCTTAATTAAATAAATACACATTAAAAACATTCATTAATATTGAATGAACTTAACATACACACACACACACACACACATTCCCACGTACCTTTGTACAAATTTGGTTTCTCTGTACTGATAATAAATATGGAATTTACCACAAAAACTGTATGATAAAATTATGTCTAAAAACAGAAAACTAGTTCCTCTGACTTTCCTAATTTAAAAAAAAATTGCTTGGTTTTCAATTATTGTTGCCATTCGAATAAAACTTATTCGAATATTCGAACAATTTTTTAGATTTTTGTTTAAACGAACAAAACTTTTTCAATTTAAAATAGAAAATTATTCGAACATAACTTTTTTAAACTACTTTTTATAAAAATTGGTTTACATTTACGAATGTAAAATAGCGCGTTCCGAAAATTAATTGTGTAAATACATTCTTAAGATGTTAACAATAGGATGCGCATATAGGAAGTAGCAAATTACTCCAAATTATAAATATTACGTGACGCCGTTAAAGATTTTATTTTAAATTACAGCTTATGAGCTTAGTTTGAAATTCTTTTGAGTAAGACAAGTCGAAAAACAAAATTGTTTTCAAAGAGTGTTCTAAGACTTACAAATGTCACGAATCAACCAACAACTTCTCCACTCTTGTACATATGGTACATAATATACAAATTGCTAGTTTCAATGAAGATCCAAACATATCTGACAAGAATAATATATGGACCCAATAACGAAATATGTAAAGAAACATTATCTTAATTCAATCAAAGAAATAATTTGTAGGAAGGAGTTTGGCTGAAGATAGTCAACCTTATCGGGAATAAGAGAGGAACACTTTGTTCACGTGAAATATTTCCCATGAACAAAAAATGCTGAACAAAACGCGCAAAATAGTATAGCAACACAACAGCAACACAAAATTGGCGATCACAATTTTAGGGAAAGGGAACAAATTTCACGTGAACTTTTATTCCCGATAAGGGTGAGTATGTCTGTTAACGCATTTGAAAAGTCGAAACTACCCTAGAGGGAAGAGAAGCTGTCACAAGACAGGTCACGTAACTGGTTCCCAAGGACTAGCAACCGGTTCGAGCTCGAAAATTTTTGTTTTAGTTTTGTGATATGTTTTCTTTTCACCGGTCACGACTCAGGTACATTTTGTATGATTCCCATTTTCACCAGTCATAGTTCGTTTTTTACACGAGTTTTAAATAACAGGGCTTACGGTAATAAACTAATCCTGTCTTAGACGAAAAATATGAAAACCACAGAAAACAAACCTCATAAAAGAAGGCTTTTTACTTATTTTTCCGATCTATAAAGAATTTTTTAAGAAAATTTAGATAATATCGTATAGCCAACAAGTGACCTTATGCAAGTTATAGATAATTTTACGTTAAATTATTGTATAACATTTTTGTGAAAGGTTTTGTTAGAACTAATGGCGTTTTTTACAACAAAATTTTGCATTATTTGCACTTTTCAATGAAAATTTGCACTATAATCATTTTTCGAGGAAGTGAATTTATTAGAAATTATTAGAAATTTACCTTCGTAAGGGATTACGAAGGTAAATTTTGGTTCAAAAGAATGCTAAATTTCGATTTTTTAAATAAAAAGTAAAAATATGTTACATATTTTTCTAGAAAAGAAAACGCCATAATTTTGTGGGCTTTTAAAAAATTTTAAAAGTTTTAAGGTACATACATATGTATTTGGATATTATTTCATTCTATGTATATAGTATATCTATTAATATGTATGTACATACTACGTGACTTTTTTTACACGAAATCTTTTTTTTACACGGCATCCTCTTAAACGTATCTACCGTGTACAAACAGGATTAGGTGTATTACAAATCGTATTTTTAACGTGGTTATTCAAATAAAAGTTTGTATTCGTTATTTGTTCGAATATTCGAGTAAAAGTTTAAAATTATTCGGCTGTTCGAACAAGAAAAACATTATGAAACTTTAATATGATTATTTCGAAGGTATTTGCTTTCTGAATCCAAATTGATTATTAGGCTAAGGTTCGTAACGTTATATATAGAATGAATTGGGCATCATTAATATTCCAAGGAACAAAGGAAAAATTAACATCAACTTAATTTTTCAACGTACACAGCAGAGAACAGAGAGAGAAAGTGGCGCTACTCTGTTCTGCTGTGTACGTTGAAAAATTAAGTTGATGTTAATTTTTCCTTTGTTCCTTGGAATATTAATCATGCCCAATTCTTTCTAAATATAACGTTATGAACCTTAGCCTAATAATCAATTTGGATTCACAAAGCAAATACGTTCGAAATAATCATATTAATAAACAATTAGCTACTTGGCTTGAGCTTTTCACATGTTCATATATACTAAAGTAGTAGAACAAAAATCAGAAAAATGGGAATGTAGAAAAATAAACCGATGGCAACGCTGTAAAAGTGCACTTTAATATCAGCTTGAGAGTGATTTAATTCTCGTATTCAATTTTCACAAAAAAGTTGTATATATAAGAATTAAAAACTCATTCAACAGAGCCACCTGACAAGTGGTGGTAAGCAAATACACGTCAGCACTGATTATGAAACTTTATTCGAACGATTATAAGGCCCGAATAATTGAGAACGCTAATTTCATTGCAGTAAGTAGTCATATTTAAAGCCTTGCGCTGTTATTACTAAATATTATTATTTTTGGAAACTTTAACTATATTTAGTTTATATTGCCAAATATAATTGGGATAAACTTAGAGTATTAATTATGACAAAACATAAATAATTTGTAAAAATTGTTAATCGATGTTAAAAGTGTTTATATTATGAGATGGCATTTTGCATTAAGCGTGTTTCACATTGACACGAGGTTCGCTTTAACACGTGTAGAAAATAATCAAACAACTGTTATACCCATAATGTTCAGGAAGCACGCAGGTTTGTTCTAACACTGAAAACGATTAGAAACCACATTATTCTTCAAATGCGAAATACATATTTGAAAATGATTTGCAAATAGTTTAATAAGCATAACTTTCTAACAAGTGGAATGGCACAATGGGTACGATCAAAAAAGAAATCGGTTACATGATTACCATAAATCAAGGCTGGTCTGCGTGAAGCGTGTTCGGACAGACAGACAGACAGACAGACAAAAATTCCAAAGTTTGGTTTTTTGCTCTTCACATCGATTACTGTTTACGCCACCACAAACATTTTTAAAAAAATATTTCATATACAGACACGCCCCTTTTAAAGTTTTATTATATGTATAGACATTAGAGTTATAAAAAATATTCGGGGTATGTTAAAACTTATGTGAATTTAAAATAATTTTCGTACCAAATTGGGTACTTGGCGAGTGGTAGTCTATCATACGAGCAACTTGGGCAGCCAAACCACAAGTGCAGCACTTGCAGGGCTCGTCCGCGAATCCAGTACACTTGGTTTAAATTGATTTCGTACCAATAATACATGCATTGATTGATACAACACCATGGATTGAATAAAATACCAAATTCTCAATTTTTATTGTTAGTGGAAGCAAAAACATAATAGCCCAATTCACAATCTTGTGCAAATGGTCTTGCATCGTAGTATTTGCAAAATGATATTGCATATTGATACTCACCACTTAACAATTGTTAGTGGTGAGTATAAATATACTACACCATTTTGCAAATGCTACGATGCAAGACCATTTGCACAAGATTGTGAATTGGGCTAATATTTCTGCCACGTTTTATAGAAAGCTAGCTAATCAACTTTAATCTATCATCTTAATTTCATGATGTGACTGAGCGAGTGAGAGAGAGAGAGAGAGAGAAAGAGACAGAGAGATGTAGAATGAGCCATTTTCAAAATGTTTCATTTATCTTTTTAATCTCAAATTTTATATTCAATTAGTAGCTTTAATGACACAATCTGTGCTTTCCTTTTTAATTTAAATAGACATTCCTAATATTAAATATTCATTTGATGTTTTCTTCAGCGTCATTAGAAATAATGCGAATTTTTCTCCAACTCTCAGCAAAACAATATTGATTAAATGTTCAAGTAGCAGGAAGAGGAGGACTAAAACGATTTTACTGAGTTGTTTATTAGACATATTAATAGTGTTGTTGTTGTTGTTGTTGTTTGATCTGAAAATATATTTAACGGAAAAGTTTTTGCTAAAGTTTTTTTTAAGCATCATTAAAAATATTTTACTGACAGTTAAGTTCAGAATTTTTTTTTTGCTTTTTATTTGTTTCCGCTCAGTTGAGTTGTGTTAAAGTACTTGCAATGAAGGGCTGCTTTTTCGCAGCTAATTTTCGTGTTAACAATGTAAAAAGGAGGATATTTAACACACACACACACATATGCTTGCACTAAAGAATTGTTTGTCTGTATTGTGTTCTCAAAAATGTTGATTAGTGTATTAAATGAAGGATATAAAATGAAACGATTTGATGCTGTAGTCCTGGCCATTATTTATATCATAATACTTAGCCAACTACACAGTCATACATTTGAACAAACACATCTACAAGCATTTCGTATTTGTGTGCTCTTATAATATTACTTACGTTTTGGAGAAATAGGTTAGTTTAGGAAGGGCAGTGCTGTAGCACACATCCACTCTGATGGGAGTTATTGTGATTCCCTTCTATCCTTTGTATCCAGAAACCCCCTATTACCTGTCATTAGGCCACTTAATTCTCATGATAAAAAAGCTGATATCTTCCAGTTTGCACTCTGCGATATCACTAATGTTCGCATAAATGTCTGATCAGCCCCCTAAGCCTACGGCGTTGCAGCATCAGGCAATGGCAGATAATATGTTCAATGACTTCTAGCTCCTCCTCATGCTCGCACATCCTACAAGACTCCGAGAACCTTCCTATTCATACCCAGTAGTAGCTCGGAGTGAAGTTTTGGCCACATATCCTTCTAGACGCTACAATCCTCCCTACTCTGCCATAAGCGGTTGACCCTGTCCAACACCCAATTACTGAGTTCCCTATGGTAAGGAACCATCGGTAATTTAACCGATCTGTCACACATGTCCTCATCTAACGCCGACCCTCGTTTCGCCAGTAACCCAATATAGTCTGACACTCTATTTGTTCATAAGCAAGTTGAGGGGTCTGCTACAGTCACTAACTAGTTTTGATTTGACACTGTGTAGATTCAAAGCATCTAGCGCCGGTTGACTGTCGACGTATAATATTACCTTCTCGCCTTCAGCCACATTTCTGGCCACCAGTTCCGTGGCCCTGAGGATCGCCAGGATCTTAGCTTGGAAACCGCTACATTCATTCGGTAGTCTCAAAGCACTACGAATGTCTGTGCCCAAAATAAAGACACCAGCATCAGTGCCTATTCCCATTTTTGACCCGTCTGTAAAGACAGCGCATCTCGTAGATTATCTCCAAATTATCTCTCTGGAATTACCAGTAAGGGTGTCCTACTAAAATCAATTTCAACGACCTTAGAATCAGTGATCTCATTCAAGATTGGTGTGTGCCCTGTTAATCTTGTCCTCATCAATCCTGCCTCTAAGAGTCTAAGGAGACACCTTGCCGCCGTTCTCACCCCAAAGTCCTCCGTTGCAAGTAGATGCAGAATGACGCCCAAGACAGCCTGAGGCAGTGAGTTAGCTTTTATTACTTCATTACCGTATGGTCCTCAAAAAATTACCATTTTTAAGAAGAAATTACTGCACACAAAGGTTTTTGATCAAAATAACAGCAGTATTCGTAAACAATTTATTTGAACAAGGATCCCGCCCGGTGGTCGAAATTCGACCGGTTTTTTAGAAAAAATATATTGTGCATATCTAGAGAAAAATACATTAAGCCATCTATCGTCAGCTTATTATTGGCTTGGCGCATATGCCACAAACTTGAAATGGAGAAAAACGACAAAGAAAGTTTCCAGAAAGTTTTCTGAAAATATACCCGATAAATATTTTTTAATTTTTACCATAATCTACTCCCAACTGATGTTTTTAATGGTCGGTGGGCCAAACGAATAATAAGCTAACGATATATTTCATCCGTATCGGTGGACAATAAGATATCTAAAAGTGTACCAGAAAACAAACCGTGTTTTATTAAATACAATCTGATTCTACATATTCACAATTAAATGATGGAACTCAATTGATAAAAATTGCAATTTTTATTCCGCTGCAAAAGTTCCATTTGCGTGTACGTTGTATGGAAATCGTAACTTTTTTCCATTGAGTTCCTAATTTAAAAATTTCTGAAGTTATCATATTTTTAATGAAATTACCTTGTTATAAATTACCTTGTAGAGCTTTTGGGGCCCGAAATTACCGTACAAAACGGTAATTACTGTACGGTTAACATCACTGGGCTGAGGTGAGCTCCTCTGGGCACCTGTAATGCTCAGCGAGGCACATCTCTGGACATTAGCAAGTAATCACCTATGAAATAAATCTCAAATAAATTGTAGGTGATGTTAGTTGCTGTTATTCTATTAATGTATTTTTTACGATTCGTATAAAATATACATTAAGTCATTATGTATGCATGTCCATAAAATATATGTTTATCTGTCTGTCTGTCTACCTGCGTGTTGTTTTGTCATATACTGTAGTGGTTGCTTTGATTGTATCTCACTCACATGTGGGAAATTCTTGTTTATTTTGCACTCTATTGTTGTTGAATAAGTTGCATGGCAGGCTTTCATTAAAATTGCATGAATACGAGTACATGTATTTTTAGCGAAAGTTTGTTTGCAAATTTAGGATGTTATTGTGTGCTCATCAAAATTTAGGTACTGAATTTTTAACTCACTGAAGGACCTTATAGCTAGCTAACAATTACTTTTTAAGTATCCATCAAAGTAACTTATTTAAGCAACATTAAGCAGACTGATATTAAACTTGTTATGAAATAACACGAATCCTTGATAGACTCGTAAAAAACAGACAAAATGTTGTCCAAAAAATTTTTAAATTACTGTAGTAAAGTTTTTGCTTTTTTTTATTAGTCCTTACTCATGAAATGCATTGTGCTGGAATTTGGAAAAAAAAGTTATGGGGAGTTAAAATTTCTGCACTAATCTAAATTTTCCTTTGTTGAATGTGGTAGGACATATTTACTTCTAACTGCACGACTGAGAAAGGAATTTTTCCTGTGGGTCTCACTTTTACTCAGCGTTTGCTCATTTCATTAGAAAGCAGGTACTCCAGATATTAGATAAATTTTATTTAATTCAGTAAATTGCTCTTCTATAATTTCGCAAGGTCATTAGTTGTATCTTTGTTAAAACTGACTATCTTCAATAGTTTTCTTGTACCAAAGAACAAATAAAAAGAAACTTTTGACTTAAATTGTATGGAGCTGATAGCAACTACTTTATATATAATGTTTGCTGGAAAAAAATAAATCAAAATAAAAGAAGAGCTTAAAATAAAACATGGTGGGATGTACCAGTATTAGTATTAAACATGCTGAACATTTGTACAGGTGAGATAAAGGTATTTATATTTTATACTCAGCTGACTGACTGTACGAAAAGGACTAGAAAATAAAGAAACTGTTTCAAGTGTTTATATATTCTCCTTGAGACTTCCGTTTTATTTTATGTTTTATCCAATTATATTTTTTTCAAATAAATGTATGTATATAAAAAGATAAAATGTATTCATTTCAATATAGAAAATTGTTGTTGGTGGCATTTCATGATACCCTGACATTTGTATAAATGTTTGTTGACTTTGTTAACGAAAGGACAAAATATTATAATAAAAAACACTTGAATGTATTTAATAAAAAGTAAAAAATAAACACTAAAAAAATACTGCTAGATGAATAAAAAAAGAGGTGTAAAAGATAGAAAAAAGGAAAACTATTTAAAAAATAAAAATACTAAAAGAAATAATAACAAACAAAGATTACGTGTAAGAAGTGTGCAATGGACGGCTTTTAAATAAAACATGAAATATATATAAACTGGAATACTGACCAGTGCTGGCTGGTTGGCTGCTGATTTACTCTACATTGGAACAGGTATAGCTGGCCTTATATTTCGCTATTCAACTAATCGGATCTCTCGTTTATTCGGCCAATCGTTTGATTAATTACACGCGGATCAATTTAGTCAGCCAGTAATCAGTCAATTTTAAATTAATTGTTTAACCGACTAATTAAAATATGTAAATAGCAAAAAAAATATTAACAAAAGAAATTAACAATATCTGTACTAAAAGAATTTTCTTCATAAATTCTATGAATTTTGACATCAATCCAAGGAAAAGCCTCATAACAATTCAATCAACGTCACGCTTCGTTGGATTAATGAAACATCTTTCGTTTGAACTATTTTAGGAAAAATTTTACCAAATATATGAAATAATTACATTGTAATAATATCGCTTAATTAATTAAATTATTTCATTATTTTGAATAAAATATTTCATTATTTATTTAGTCTAATTTAACTTATTGTCTATATGCATTTCATTGGTGCTTTACCAAATGGTCAGTAGACTTCAAACGCAACTTTTAGCAGACTTTCAAAAACCATTGCATAAAGGTGTAGAAAAATAAAATAGATTCATATTGAATACAAATTATTTGCTGGGTTTTGTATAGTTTTCAAGGCCTACTATGCTTATTTTTGAAAATCATTTACATATTTGTAAATTCTCAAATGGTTTTTGAAAGTCTGTGCATAAGATAAGGGGTTTGTAACTGTTCAAAATTGTATTTGAAGTCTACTGAAGATTTCGTAAAGCACCAATGAAATGCATATAGACAATGATTAAACACCAGCAAATAAATTTCGTTTTAAAAATATAAGAAATGTAGGAAAAGCCACAGCCTAGTTCTTAAAATATATATATAATACTGTTTTGTAGTTGCTATATTAAGTTTAAAGTTTCATACTTGAAATTTGTATACGTTAGATACGCTTTTTGTAAATTAAAGCAACGATATGTGATATTTCACAAATATTGTGAAATAATTTCATTGGAATTGTTTCGTTAGTTTTCATAACTTCGTTAGAAAATTTCATTGGATTTGAGACAACAAAATTTTGTCATTTTAAGCAAACTTCTTTAAGTTTTGACAAAATGTTTTAACGGATACTGAAAACTCAAAAAAAAGAAGGTCATAATTTTAATGAAACTTGTTTCATAGTTTTGATGAAAAACTGCGTTGCATATATGAAAGACCTACATATGTATATATTTTCTTTCATAAAAAACTAACTCTTATTCATGTCAACAGTTGTCAACAAAATCGAAGAACAAAAATTATTTATGTGATTGCTGCTATTGCTATTATAAACTCATAGAACATCTTATTTTAAGAGTGCTGTTGGCTATAGTGCTTGAGACGTCTCTAAAGCAAATGATGAAATTTATGAGCCTTAGTTCGGTACTGCAAGCGATCAGCAACATTACAAGGTTTTTTGATGCGCATTAGCGTCTATCGTATGTATTGGTGACATTGAACTATCCACAAATTAAAATAGTCAATAAGCCAGCTGATATTAATTAGCGTCCTTAATAATTTAATTAAAATAATGAAATGCTTTCCTTAGAATTATGAAATAATATTGTTACAGCAATGAAATATTTTCATTAGTTTAACGAAACTATTATATTGGATCAATGAAATTATTTCATATATTTGGTGAAATTTTCATTAAAATAGTTTCAACGAAACTAGTTTCATTACCCCAACGAAGCATGACGTTGTTGTTGAATTTTAATACAGTTTTCCATTGGATTAAATTCGAAATTCACAGAATTTAAGGAGAAAAATATTTCGTGTATACACCACCGAAAACCTTTTTAGGGAAAGTTTTGTACTTATGGGCTTAATACTAAAATAGTGTATAGTGCCATTAGTAGTGTCAACATAATTGATATTCTTTACCTCTTTGCATAAACTACTCGCAGTCCCATCAAATAACATATAAAAATTTATAGTTCAATTGAAATGAATAGCGTGAGTTGGCGAAAAAGGGAAAATATATAAAAAAAAATTAAAAAAAGGAAAGGAAATGCTTAATTACCACCAGAAAACTGAATTGGTGAAACTAACGGATGAACGATTTTTGGCCACAATTTAGTTTTAAATTTAACCTCAAAGTAAAGACACCACAAACGCGCAAATATCATTAAGATAGATACTCATTTAAAAAAAATAGCGTAAATGGTCATCGAAAAAAAATTTATTTTGTGTAGAACTTATTTAATTGAGAATATTTAAGCACGCATGCCTTGCAATTAGTACAGGAATAAATTGTCCTGCTAACTAAATATTTTAATTGCGGCATGTCCTGCTAAATGCAAAATATTGTTAAAAAAGACAAAACTTTTACATGTTCTTCCTGATAAATTTAATGTTGTTCCATACACAACAACAACTACTACTGCAACTACAAATAAAACGACGCCAAGTATAACGAGTAGAACAAAAACAAACAACAATAAAAAGTATTTTGTACAGCTAAAAGGATTTCCGTGTCTTAAAATTTAATCCTTTAGCAGGCAGTGATATGAATCGTTTGCTGCGTCTAAATAGTCACAAGAATATAATAACCATTGAACTAATTCAGCTTATTATACAGAATTCGGCCACGAAGGATACTAGAAAAAGGTGTGCAATAACAGATTTTGCATATTATTTGATCTCTCACATACTACGAGTATACACATTTTCATGTGATTGATCTTGTCCCATATAAATGTATATATGAGTGTGTATGTGTGTGTGAATTTTCAGATAAAATGTTATGTGTTTTAAAAAATTAAATTTAAAAATGGAAAACTAACTAAAATCTATATGTAATACATATATAAAATTTTTGGCCGCATTTGGCTTCAAACGTGCAAATACTATTAAGAGAAAATAACACAAGCGGTCATCAAATTTATCTTTAATTGATTTTTTTAAGGACGCATGTCTTTCAATTAAAACAGGATCAAACAGTTTTCATACACAATAACTACTACTGCTACTAAAAATAAAACGACAACTAGTACTTCGAGTACAGAAAAAAACTAAAAACGTTTTGTATATATAAAACCATTTCCGTGTTTTGAATGTTAATCTTTTATCGGCGCTATGAGTTGCTTGTCACATCAAAATAGTCGCAGCAGTATAATAACGGTTGACCTAATTCAGTTTATTATAAAATATCGTGCCGAGGAGACTAAAAAAAGGTCTGCACTAAAAAATTTAATGAAAAGCCAATAACTAAATTTCATATCCTTTTTCCTCTCGCACGCACATATGAGTGTTATTTCATGTGATTGATCTTGTTTCATGCATAGTTATACATAATTGTCTCTTTGTGTGCGTATGTAAATTTTCAATTAAAATTGCATGTGCTAAAAAAAACATAAAAATTACAAAGTGAAACTTAAATCGACTTTTTAAAAAGGATAATTTATTGAAATCTAAATGTATCATTTCGATTTGGAAAGGAAAGTGTTAAAATTTTGGTATTAAACAAAAATCCAAGTACTCCAAATAGTGACGCACTTAAAAAAAATTTAAAATTCAATCAAAATAATGACACAGACGAACACTGATTTTTGTGCACAAAATTTGTACTGACTGTTGTTTGTGTTGATGAAACCTTATTACAAAAACAATTTTTTTTTCGCCCAGCTTTAAAATTTGAAACATCTTGATAAGACACTTTTGTGTCTCTCTTATAATTTTTAGGCTTGCAAATACGTTCGAAATAATCATATTAATAAACAATTAAGCTACTGGCTTGAGCTTTTCACATGTTTACATGTTCATAATACTTAAATATAAAATTAAACAAAAAAAGTTTGACTTAAGTAGAACAAAAAATCAGAAAATGGAAATAAAGAAAAATAAACCAACAGTAACCCTGGTTAAGTTAAGTGATTTAGTTCTCGAATTCAATTTTCACGAAAAAGTTGTATATATAAGAATTTAAATCACATTCAACAGAGCCATCTGACAAGTGGGGTGATAAGCAAAATACAAATGAGCATTGATGGTGGAAGTGTTGCGGCTTCCGAAAGTAGCGGTGCCATGTTCGACTCTGTATGTTGAAAAATTAAGTTGATGTTAATTTTCCCTTGTTCCTTGGAAGAAACGATAATTTCTACTTTTCTTTGAAAAAAGTTTGCTTCTACGGCACTGTGGGTTGTTATATTTTCGAAGAATGTATTAGATAGGTCGTATCTTGCTACGACAAATTATTTGAAATTTACATAAATTTTGACATTGTTGGTCGTATTTGTTAAAATTAGTCTTATTTGAAAGAAAATTTAGCCTACTTTTTGCTTGTGTATAAATGTTTGTGAAGAATTATTTAAAAAAAAAAACCTATTTTTATTTTTCCCTATGAATCCAACTCGAAATTGAAAAAATGGTCATAGCTTTTAATTTCGTCCTGCGATTATTATAATTTTTGTTTTTAAAGAGTAGATGTGATTGGTGTATTTTTTTGTTTCGCAAAAATCATTCCCGGAACAACCGCGAAAGCAAATGTAACGATCAATACAGGAAAAGGCTAAAAATTCTAAAACAAGATTTTATAAGCTGAATCCTACCTTCTCATATTTCATTTAGTTAAATTGTTAAACAAAAAAAAACACAAAGTGTACGTTTAGAATGAGAATCACTCATACAATAATTATAAGCTCCTGCAATTTTTTATAAAGAAAATAATGATTGGTAGTGCTTTTAAGGGCGAAAATTGTAAATATATAAAATTTTTTCAATTTTCAAATTAAAAATTGCATATTTTCCAATTCAGAAGGAATATTTCCATAAATCTTTTTTACAATTTCAAATTTAGTTTTTTAATTCACAAAGAAACAGTCTCGACAATCGTTTGTTATGTGGATCAGATATCTTAAAAATATTTGGATAACGTTTTAAGAAATTGAGAATTTTTAATTTTCAAATGAGTATATCTCACTATATGATTTTTGTAGAACTTTATAAGAGCTACATATAAGCACACAACAAATTTTTGGAATCGGGCGACAGAAAAACATGACAAGCACCGAGAAATTTTACATCTCCGCTCGTGAGCTATGTTGCAAACTTATCATCTTCCAAGTTTAAATATGAATACTCTTCTGCTATCTCCATGTGAAATTTTATACTGATCATATTATCCGCTTAAAAATGGATCATTTATTTCACAAAATATTTTGATTCTGCCACACTGTGCATTGTCATCAAAAAAAATTATACAGCCAGAAAAGCAAATATTTTAAAATCTCTATTTACTTCGAAGTACACAAAAATGATAGCATGTAATATTAAACCAAACTTATAAATAAATTGCTATTAAAGTTCTCTAACAAAAAGTTATTGAAAGTTATTTTAACTTAAGGTACGATCACACTTGGCAAATATTTGTCAAAAAAAAACGTGATCAACAAACAAGCTAAAACAGTATCTCGTTTAATTCCAATATATTTTTAAATATGGGTTCGCATTTATTAAAAATAATATAAAAATAGCTTTTTTGCAGCATAAATAACTTTATTTTATGATATAAATAAATACCGTGTTAAATCACACTAAACCTGAGCAAAAGAAGTGGTTTCATTTTTTTGGGCAAATATTTGCCAAGTGTGGCCGCTTCTTTAGTAGGCAACAAAAAAAAACTTAACTGCGCGTACACTGTCGCCAGTTGCATTAGACTAAAACTATTTTTTTGAAGTCCTATTAACCAACATTTACTTTCAAATATTGAAATGAATAAAGTTTACAAAAGCGAATCTTTAAAACTATTGCACTTAAATTGTAGCAAAAAAAAAAAGAACTTAACAAGGAATGTAAACAAAATATTATTATTGAAAGAAGAACAACATATTTTATCCTTTAGTTTGTTGCCACAACTACCAAAGTCACAGAAAATTTTGAAAAATAAAAACTACTAAAATAAATAATATTTCACATTCTTTCTATTTGTAAATCGTTAAATGCACTTAAACAAACAATTTTTATTTTGCAAAAAGTTCATGAAAAAAATATGTGTTAGAAAAACATAAATTTAGTTTGAAGTTCTTTTTTCTTGCAATTTGTTGGCGACTTTTGGACAAAGGAGAAGGAAACCCAGCTATATACATACATAAATATGAAGAATTTTTTGTCCAAGTTAAAGCAGAGAGTGAACTAATATTCTTTTTATAGTCTATGAGTTTAAAGGAATAATTTCAAAGAAACTTAATTAGCAGTTAGTTAGTTTCCCTAAAGGTCTGATGGTACAGGAATAAGAAACAACTATTGAAATATCCTTTATTTCTAATAGAAACAAAGGATATTTCAATATTTCTGTATTTCTATTGCGATTCTAAAACAGAATCACAAAACTTTACAGGATATTTCTTGGATGAGATGAATTCAAGAAATTCTTATCTCCACAAAAAATCAAATTTCCTTTTTTCAAAAGAATAAATTCTTCTATATCTCAGTTTTTCTTTTGATTTCATTGATCAACACAACAAATTCCTAAAGGATTCAAGTTTTAAAGATTTCTTTATCATGTAGTTTTATTTTTCTTATGCATTTCTTCCAAAGACTTTGCTTGGTTGGTTCGCTGATTGTAAAGGGAATAAAGTTTTACTTTATTCTTAAGTACACATGTAGTTAGTTGTTTATCAAGAAACTAAATGCATTTGGCACTTGCATTAAATAAATAGCAAAAATGCTATAAACTTCTTTTAATGAAAGTTGTGATACGTAGATGTTGAAAATAAATAAATGTGGTAAACCTAAGGGCATGTGTATGTATTAGAGACCTGCACTAATGCATTTAAACACGTACTTGAGACATCCCAACAAACCAAAACCCTATAGAAATTGTTTATAAAAAACTTACTATCATAAGCCTCAAGCTTAGAAAAGTATTGTGAATATTATTGTAAAAGGTGTATTAACAATTTTTTTATAAAGAGAATTGAACCCTTGCCATAATATTGCTAGCCTTTAGTATACAAGAAGCTTATTAGTCATACGTTATGTTTCTTAGCATTTAAAATCAATTCAACAATTTCTCTAGATTTCTCTCGAACACTGTGTTGCAATTTATATGGAATATTTCAAATATAATTTTATATTAAAAAAGTTGATTTCGTAAAATATTATAATAAAAAATTGAAACTTCTTTAAAAAAAAACTGTATAAAAATATTAACAAAAACAAAAATCAGAAGAGATTGTACATTAAACACTTTAATTTTTTGTTTTAAAAGTAGCAAATACTTGCAATGTTTAATTTGAAATGTCATGACACATTGGCGTTTTATTTCTTTTTAGAAATTTGGTGTTTGCCGTTCCCGTACTTTTGTGCATTTTTTAAATTTTATCAGAGCAATTTGTCTTTATTCTCATTAGCACGAACTTTACCCGAAAAGTAAAGAAACAGAGCTAATACGAAATTCACGCGTTCAAAATAACAAGACATCATAAAAAAAAACTGGTAAACAGTGCTGCCGCTTACCAAAAGTGCTTATGACAAGCTTATTCTCCAGTTCAGTTACATTTAGCTTAAGGAATGGTTTGTTTGGATCGTTTTTCTTTTCTAGTACTTTCACTGCAGTAACGTTGTAATTAAGAAAACTGAACATCCCTGAAACTTCCCGCTAATTTCAAGCTCAAACAAAATTAAACACATTTTTCGAAAGAAAAAAAATCGACAACGATAGCTCTCGAATCACTTAAACTATTCAGATTAAATATTTTAGCATTCGACGTAAAGTCTTAAAAAGTGACTAAGTATAGAAAATCGATTTGACAAGATTTTTCGACACTATACAATAGATTATTTATATCTGTGTCATTTTATCATAACAAAGTTTCATTTTGTAGCATAGTGTAATTGTTTGCTAAGCCCATTTAACACAATTTCTGGAATGTTAACTGAATAATAAATGTCTAGTCTCCACATTGTTGCAGGGAGTCAGAAGTGACTAAAACTTTCTCAAGTTATATTAACAACCCGTTCGAAATTGGATATTTCATCTGACATCGACAAAAAAAATGTTTACTGGGAATCTATAAAATAATTATGTATGTATGTACTTTGTGTGTGTCTGATGCTTTTTCGGCTTATCAAATTATTTTTGCAAACCTAATGAAATGATTGACGTTAAAATAAATTATATTATTTTATACATTATTTTTCGTAGACTTTAATCTGTAATTGCAGTTAACATGTTTACTTCAAAAAAGAAGTAATTGAATTTTATTTGAGTACGTAAAATTTTTAAATTGTACATAAATGTCTTACAAACAAACAATTTCTTGTAAACAATATAATGCTAAATAATTAAAAGGATTAAATATTTATTTGGTTTAATTGGAGAAAATCTGAATATTGTCTAGTGGGGTGAAATTCCTAATTGTGCGTTTGAGTACACATCGGTTTTAATAAGTATTACACGCGTGATTTTTGCGATTGATTCAGATCTTCATTGGGTAATGCCTTTAATTACACCGTACAACAAAATCAAATAAAACCCCCGAAATAGCGTTACGTAATATGTGAATAGGCCCTAGCCTCATAAAATCCAGGTTAATTGTGACTAAGTACACATTTTGAATTATTTTTGGCGCTCCAGTTAAGTTTACAGATTTCGCGTCTGTGAAACCTTATGAAAAATTTTTATTACAAATATTTTGCAGGATATTTTAGTCCGCTACATCGCCGCTGAAGGAGAGTTTTTGCCCCTTTTTAAAAAACGGTCAAAAAAGACCAATACAGCGAAGAGATAGAGGTTTAAAATGTTTCACAAAAATATTTCTTGTGATGGTCTACTTAAAAGTGCTAAACAAATCTTATATCTTAAACGTTCGAATTACAAGATTTCCTGTGCCTATTCACTATAAAAATGTGCAAAAGAGGGACGAACGCTATCTCGCTCTTAAAATCAACTCTGAAATCAAATTTATCGAAGCTACAAACCACGGTAGATCTATAAGGTACACTTATCGGCGAATTGATACGACAAAGCAACTTTTTTTTGGGAATTGTTGTGTCAAAAAAAGTATGAGAAAAATTAAAACAAATAATAAAATGTGAGTGTATTGGTAAAATATAATAAAATTTGACATCATAATTACTGAACATAATATCGACCTTGCTACAAGCTAGTGCCAAAAATGGCACAATTGTGTCACAATTCCCATCACTGTTTCATAGGAGTTTCATGAACTGATATAATACATAATATATCTGTGGCAATAAGGAATAACTGCTTAAGGCGATTTAAGCAAATTTTGTTTTAACACAGTTTTGTTCATTAAATATTAAACCAGAAAGGGTAAAGCAAGAAATAAATCGTATAAGCTTGTAAACCTCTTAGCATTAGCCTTAAAACTTTCGGATAAACTACTTTGCTTAAGTCGACTTAAACAATTATTCCTATTTGCTAGTAGTTTTAATAAATTACCTATAATATAACGTACGTCTTTGTGGGTTAAAATGTGTCATGAATAATCAGTTAAATTATTCGAATTATTTTAAAACATTTGATTACACTGAATAAAATGACTTTTTGGCGTTAATATAAAATCATCTGTTAGGTATTTCATGCGAGAACAAATTTTAAGAAGTTCTATTTCATCGAACGAAAATAAAAGATTTTCGTTCAAAGCAGTCCCGTCATGTTCTCATTAACCTATTTATAATTGTAACGCACTTTAGGTACAGGCTAATCTGGAAGTTTTCAGATTTAATTGATTTTTTTGCTGAGTTTTTGTGGTTGTCTACGGTTTAAGCGATTTAAAAAATTTTTTCAAAATTTGTGTAAAAGCGACTTTTGCAGATATTCGGCTTTTATTTATTTACTTTTAATACATTTTAAAGTGTTTTTGAGAAATTATTTTAATTTTCGGTCATATATGTATGATCTATAATATTATGATGTAATATTATTGCAAGTTTTAACTCGTATTTGCGTTTTTAGCGGTTTTTATAAAATATTGCCTAAACAGATTTGCTGTTCGTTCAAATTGCATTTGTAAATAGATTAAAATAATTATTGATTCATTGTTCATTTAGAAATTCCTCAATATACATGGAAAACAGTAAAAAAATCGTAGAAAATTTAAACATATAAATCGAGGAATCGATGTACTTCCAAAAAGTTTGCTTTATAAATGAAACGCATCAAGAATTTGATAAGAAATTAAAAATATTTTATTATTTTGCTAAGTTGAAGAAAACAAAATACTATTTAGAATATAAATAGCATAAATTGCTTTATTAGAAAATAACTTAACAGATTAGATATAATGTTGTTTGTTGCATGCATTTTGGGTATTTATGTATGTATTTTTGATTGGAAATTATATGACTATCACAATAAAATCACAATTATTTCTGTGTTTTTTATATGTTCGCACTTATTTGATTAAAAACAAAGTATTACTTCACACTCCCACACCCTAAAATGTTACAAAATTGCTATAAAACACTCTTCAGCAGAATTGAAACAAACAGTGGAATGACTTTGGAAAAAGAACATTTAAAATTTATACTCTTCTATCTTGTATTAATACTCATATCTATGTATTTAATTTAAGTAAATTCATATTAAATCATCCCCTATTCCTCCCACAATATCTATACACACAACCAACATTAAACACTTCATTTAAAAAAAGGAAACAAATTAAAAGATACTTTTTATGACTTGTACATCCACTACAAACATTGTATGATTTGATTATTGTTTTCTATATTCTTTATTTATTTTTTTGTTCGAATAGAATTTTTAATGTCTTCTGATTTTTATTGATGCTTTTATCACAAAATCTTGAGAAAAAAAAAGATTAATAATTTAAGATTTCCATTTTTGTTTTTATTATCTTAAGAAGATTTTGTTTCTCATATTTTTTAAATCTTATTTTAAGCTCATTTTGTATGGCATTAGAAAACACTTTTTAGTTTTTCTGATTTTGCCCAGACTATGATTTTAATTTTTTTTTTGAAGCTGATTTTTTTAGTAATTTTAAATAAAGAAATATATGCTTCTTAGCTCGTTTACTAATTGAAATTATTTTCTTCTTCTCTTTCCTTCCCTTCTTCCCGTTAAACATTAAACCTTAATATCCTTGAAATTTCCTTTTACCAACAATATCAAATCCTACAACTACATTCACGTCAACAACTCTATGATGTCGTTAAATGCCATTTAATTGACAAACAAAAAAAAAACAGACGACTTGCCGATGAAGATGATGAACTTTCTGAAGTGCAACCGGATGCTGTACCGCCAGAGGTTCGTGAGTGGCTGGCATCCACCTTTACACGTCAAATGGCCACAACCCGCAAAAGAACAGATGAAAAGCCCAAATTTCGTTCAGTCGCCCACGCCATACGTGCTGGCATATTTGTGGACCGTATTTATCGTAAAGTATCAAGCACAGCACTGCTGCAATTTCCTCCTGAAGTTGTCAAAGTACTTAAGGTAAGTGTGAAATAAGAGTTGCTCTTGTGTTTTATTAAAATAAAAATTAATGGTTTGCAAAACGTTAACGTTAGTTACTTAAGGCTTAATAGAGAGATTTATGCAAACAACATTTAGGATATACTCGCAGTGAAAAGGAAATCCCTAAAAAGATTAAAATTACCATTAACAATATACTTTTTTCAAATTTATTTTAAAGAAATTTCCAAAAGTACCCTTTAACTTCCTTATTGAAAAATTAATAAAGAAATAGAGAAACCAGCAACAAAAAAATTATTTCAAGTAGTGAAAAATAACTTCAATAACTTTCAAGTTTAAAACAGCAGCCTTGGTTTCTGAACATATGTTTACTCCAACGGCCTTATCATATCTGAGGCAAGGTGGGAGGGTAGAACCATATCGAAAAGGATGCAACAAGCCCTAAATAAAACTAGCGCACGGTACAAATTTAGGAAGCTGTCCATTATTAACACGGATAAGGCAATCATTGTACCTTTTACCACCCGAATAAGACTTAGGCCCACTGTACTAACCTTAAACGTTTCAATAATTATGAGGTTCTATGACGAACTTAAATATCTTGGGCTCTTTTCTTGACAAGTGATCCACTTGGAACCAACATGCTTCCTATACGGCAAACGAATACGTCAGGTAGAGATATCACTTAAACCAAAAACCGAACAAGTTATAAGTTAGGGCTCTACTCGATAAGCTCTACCGGCAATGAAAATCTATCCTTCATATATCCTTGGTGCTATTCCGCACATTTCTCCTTTGCATATTATAGTGAAGGAGGAGGCCTCCAGATATCTCCACTATAAAAACCGGAGATCTGGTGGGGTATTTGAAAATATTACTACACACAAGTACAGTCTTGTACAAAAAATTTGATGTTCTAATTACTAAAAAAGACCATGGATGAACCATACTCCATGGCAAATGGAGAAAATGGAGATACAAGAACAGGGATATACGGCCCTTATTTTCAAAGTGATATTACCAAGGGTAAGTACCAGACGGAAATCTACGCCATCCTCATTTATGCTAGAAAATGTTTGAGGAGGAAATGTAAGAGTATTCGAGTCCAGTTGAAGTCAGACAGCCAGGCAGCACTCAGGGCATAATTTAATATGAGATAAGGTCGGAAGTTGTGATGGAGTGCGTTATATCTCTCAATGAACTTGGTTCTCATAATAGACTGACGTTATGCTGGGTGCCTAGCCACGAAGGTCATGCTGTCTGTAACCGAACGGGCTGGGCTGACAGTCTAGCGAACGTACATAGGTCTATAGGACCAGAACTCTTCTTTGGCATTTCATTTCATTTCAAGGAGAAGAACAGATACTGGCAAAACGGTCTATTACGTTTTCCCAAAACTACTTTCCTATAGTAAACCAAAACTACGTTTTTTACAAAAGCAATTTTTTAGAATTCTAAGAGTATACTTTGTTAATGGCTATGATCACGGGCACTTTCTTTAAAACCCGTTTCATTAATTAAGCGTTATTACAAAAACCCTTGTGATAAATTTATTAAAAATATACTTGTTCTTAAATTTAAATTTGATTGTCCACTCTCAAAGGAAACTTTTTCACAAAATATTTTTTAGGAAAAGGTAAAAGGTTTATTTTACCAAAAAAAATACAAATCTTATTAAAAAGGCATTTTGCAAGCTTTAATTTAATATATCCTAAGCGCTCTTTTTATAAAGCTGCTTTCTTTGAAAAACAAAGTTTTTCTACAAAAGCACTTTTTTACAAATATATCAATTTTAGACTTTGGACGATTGGAGTTTCGATGTTTTCGCTTTAGCAGAAGCCGCCAATGGTCAACCTGTTAAATATATCGGTTATGATTTGCTCAATCGCTACGGCATAATACATAAATTTAAAATTGCACCCGCTACCTTGGAAACATTTCTTAATCGCATTGAGGAAGGTTACTGCCGTTATCGCAATCCATATCATAATAATTTACATGCAGCTGATGTCACCCAAACGGTGCATTATATGTTGTGCCAAACTGGTCTCATGAACTGGCTATCAGATCTGGAGATTTTCGCCACTCTATTGGCTGCTCTAATCCATGATTTCGATCATACTGGCACCACCAATAATTTCCATGTGATGTCGGGCTCAGATACGGCATTGCTGTATAATGATCGTGCAGTTTTGGAGAATCATCATATTAGTGCCGCTTTTCGTTTGCTCAAAGATGATGATTGCAATGTATTGTCACATCTGTCGCGCGAAGAGTATCGTGAATTAAGGACTCTTGTTATCGATATGGTTCTATCTACAGATATGTCTTTCCATTTCCAGCAGCTAAAGAATGTAAAGAGTCTTTTAACGCTCACCGATGATAAGGTGGACAAGTCGAAAGTTTTGGCTATGGTCTTACATTGTTGTGATATATCACATCCTTCCAAACGATGGAATCTACATCATCGCTGGACGATGCTATTGTTAGAGGAATTTTTCCGTCAAGGTGATCTCGAACGTGAGCTTGGTCTGCCTTTTAGTCCTCTGTGCGATCGAAATAGTACCCTGGTGGCCCAGTCTCAGATTGGTTTTATTGATTTCATTGTTGATCCCAGTATGACAGTATTGGGCGATTTGTTGGAAAATGTTTTGGCTCCAATGGCACCGATGTGCAAAAATTTTAATGCCAGCATAGATGCCGGTGATGTTCCTGTCGATGCGCCCCCTACTTCAAAACATGCTCTGCGAAATCGTTCAGTTACTTGTGAGGTCATCGAAGAGAATAATGAGAATAAGATGTCGGATGATAAATCGGCCGTTCAGAGTGCTGGAGCTGCAGTTGGTAATAATAGCGCTAGTGGTGGCAGTAGTAAAGCCACATCACCATTTAAGCAAAAGTTTTCCATACGAAAGCCATGGATTTCATGTCTAACAGACAATAGAAAAATTTGGAGGGAACAAGATATTAAGGGTGAGTAACAATTTTTATGAACAATTTTATTGAAATAAATTTATAACATATTTTTGGGAGAATTGCATTTTTCTCTACCTTCATAATTGTATTCCAGAAAAAAAGACATTCCAAAGAAGTCAATAAAATGCATAATTTGCGATCCGAACTATTGAAAATTAAAATTATTTCTAACGGTTTTTATATACACCCAGAAAAAAGATTGTTTGAAAAATGGTTAGGGCGATAACTTAATAGTTAAATGGACTATATATCAGCTCACGCTATCAATATTCTATAAATCCAAAAAACAATCCATGTTCATTACCATAAGAGCATAATTGTAATAAAGATATGATTCTGACAATTCTTAAATTGATTAGATCAACTGATGGATGCTTTTGTCATGACTAATACGATGAGCACAACCGAATAAAATATTTTTAATTGGACTTTAATACCAATTATTATTATTTGCAGCTAAAAAATTTTCTTTCTAAATTTACTTTACTTTTTATCAGTTGTTGCCACCAACTAGTGGTTAATTTTATTATTATTGATACACCTAAGCAATTAAACGGTTGCCATTAGCAACTATTTTGTATTGTAAAATAACTTCTTTTTCAATAAGAATTCTATAATAGTTGGTGCAGCTGTGAAAATTCGATTGGCAACAAATTCGGTTGTCTCAACGAATCTCTTTTCTCTGTGTATGCTTGTCATTTGCAAAAGGCTTTCGTTTTTGGTTCCTATTCACCGAATTTGAATCGATGTCAAAAAATTTCGGTTTTAGTATTCTGGGTAAAAGCTTTGCCCTTTTAATTTTTGATGAGTTTTTGGAAACGAAAAAAGTATTATTTCGCATGAAGAAAAATTGTTTTTCGACGCTAGTTTCTTAATAACTCCGAAATAGTGCGAAATATGGAAAAAATGTATATTAATGACTTAAAGATAATTTTATTCTGCATCTTTTCCTGGGTTATTTATCCTAGTGGAAATGTTAATCATGCCGTTAAAAACATCAGTCTGTGATAGAAAAAGACTGAAAACGGACTGAAACTGATTTCGAAAAAAATCTTTTTTGCAGACCAGTATGCAGATAACACTGAATTATGAGTTCTATGGAAGCAATGAAAATGTAGTTCCTTGAAAATTACTTCCAATTTATTTTTCTGAGATTGATCTTGAACGTCGATCCAACACTGTTGTTGTCAAACAGAGGCCGTAATTAACTGTTATCGATATCAAAAAATTATTTTATAACAGTTATTTTATGAATTTAGAAAAAATCCATCCAAGACAGCTAGTATGCAACGTCAAAATAAACGGTATATAAATAAACATATATATATTTTTTAAAACTTTTTATTTCTGAAAAAAAAATTTTTTTTATCAAAAAAACTTTTTCTGCAAAAGTGCCAAAATTTTAAAGAAAAGAAGGCATTTTTTACGGCAAGTTCTCTTGTGTGCATCTGTTATGAATTCGCCTCGATTGGCAATGTACAAAACCGGCATAGTTGCACTTAAGACGGAGTAAACACAATTAAACACTGTTGTAGGTAGTAATAAGGGAGTGAGAAAATATAAGTTCGTTTCATTGCAGATCATCCAATATACCGCAAAGTTGAAATTATGGATGTATTTATTAAAAAACGTGAAAAAACTTTATATAAATTTAAAACTTTTTGGTACCTCAAAAAACTTGAAAAATAGGGAAAACTTGACAAATGGCAACGCTGCGGTCGGGTGAAATTTTAAAAAAGAGAGCTTTATTTTGCTTTCTTTTGAGTAGTTTTATTTTTCCCGTCTAAATAATACTCATTTTATGTAAATTGACATTATCCGTACTTATATAAATTGTCAAAAACTGTACAGTGTACTCCTACAACACAGGTAAGTGTGGAAAGGCATTCTCTGCACTTAAATTGGTTTTGAGCGACCTGCTTTAAAATTTGTTCGTCTAATATATAAAAAAAATTATGTTCGTCATATTAATTAAATAAATTACTACACACATTTGACAGATAGACCCAAAGTATATTAATATACCTGAATAGACCCAATAAAAACAACAACAAAAAAACAGAAAAAAACGAAGTAAAAGGAGTATTATTTTAGACGGAAAAAATAAAAGTACTCATAAAATGAGTTTTATTTTCTGACGGGAGAAGTATAACTCCTAAATGAGTTTTATTTTATGGCGGCAAAATAAAACTCTCTTTTTGAGATTTTCATCTGATCTTTTATTTTTTTGTTAAAAAGTAACTCTTAACTGTGGAGAGAGTTGGTTTTTTTTAAATCCCTATGGATTCTGAAAAAGCTCGTCAATACGAATGACAGTATAGGTCTCCCTTGACTCATAGAGAGAGTTTTGGAGTTTAATAACTGCTATTTACGGTCCCTGCTTTCATTATATCTATCGCTGTAACTAATAACTCTTTTTTCCATATTTTCAGATACTGAAGCAAAAGCAGCTTTAGCGGCATTAGAAGAACCAGACAAATCAGAAAATGATAATTAATTTATTCTTTCGCCTCCCTCTCTCACTCACTCACTTATCTAACAAAAAATTCCAGGACATTTCAAAGAAAGAAAAAGCTCAAATAAATATAAACTAAAGGACTCTTTGAACAAAACCCTGAACAAAAGCTATTAGCAAAAACAGACAAAACAAAAAACAACAAATAATTATTATTAATTAATTAATAAAGAGTAATTTAATTTAGCTTTAATTTAAGAAGATATTGTAACAATTTAATATATAAATTATGAGCTAATTTTGTAAAACGCAACGTTTCCAAATGCTTGAAATTTTTCTGCAAAAAACCCCAAATTTTAAATTAATTCAAACATTCAGAAATGTTGTGTTTAACAAAAGCAGACCATAAAACAACAAAAACTAAAAACACCACATGAATACGCTTGATAAATATTTTATTTATTATTATTATTTTTATTTCCTTCTTTTTTACTTTACTTTTTGTAAATAAATATAAAGTATTTATAATAAAAACAAAAAAATAAATAAAATTAATATTGTTAATAAATACAACAGAAACAGTGAAAAAAATTACAGTATAATTGTATAAAGTTAATTAATTATTAATTACCGATTATATATTCTAGAGAATGTATTTCTATGTTGAGTTAAAACACTATATACACGTAAGTTACAAACAAACAAACAAATGTGTAGACTATTGTTTTATATAAAGTTAAGAGGAATATATGTATATTAAGGATTTTCACGATGGTGAATGTGCAAATTTGCATTTTGTAAATTTGCAATATTGGCGTAAAAAAATTATTAAATGCAAATTAATAAATAAAATTTAAAAATCATTACATAAATAAATAGTTTTTCCATTAACAAAAAAATGGTGGCTTATGTTGTTATTTGCAACTAAGCAAATATGCACAACCATTTTTGCTCAAGTTCTTTTAGTGCAAACGAAGTAAAATGTAGCGATTTGCAAATGCGTATGTTTGGTTGTTGTGTTGTGCAAATGTGTGCATTTTTGCATTTTTGCACACATTTGCATCTTTTGCACACTTTGCACTACCCATCCTGAAAACCCTTATTATATTACAACTATTATAATTTAACTATTATTATTATTAATTAGTCTTTATTAAGAGTATTTACTTTGTATTTTACATTTAACTTTTTTGCAATATATTTTAAATACAATGGCACAACAATTGTTGTTAATCACAACGATTATGATGATGCTCGAAATATGGTTACAAAATAAAATTTCATTCAAGTTAAGAAATCATATATTTTCTTCTTTTATTTATTGTTTTGTGTAAATGAATTTTCACTTACTTTTTCCTCAAATATTGCAGAGAAATTCAAAGAAATTGAAAGGTTTTGATTGTAAAAATGTTTTTAATCACAGGTAGTTTTTTATATTGTAACTTTATTAAAAAGGCTATAGTGTCCATGGATAAAGAAATATTCACCCTTATCGGGAATAAGAGGCGAACATTTTGTTCACGTGAAATGTTTCAAATGAATAAAACAAGGTGAAAAAATCTAACAAAATAGTACACTAACACAACAAAAATGCAACATTGGCGATCGCAATTTTAGGGAAAGGGAACACATTTCGCGTGAACTTTTATTCCCGATAAGGGTGATTAACTAATTTCAAGATACACGGCAGAACGTAACAACAAGCTTTTTTCGAAGGATGCGACAACACCCTCATCAGTATAGTGATTTGGGTGGCATATTGGAATAATTAAAAATTTTCGCAATAAGTATTTCTTCATGATTGCTATAAATAGGTCTTGAATTTACAAAATATTTACAGTAAAAAGCCTATGGAATTTGATCACAGGTCCTTTGGAGTCTGAAACAATATATTATGAAACTGAATGAATAGCGTTCAAAAGCATCTATCTATACAAGTAATTAATAGGCAAGATAAGAACGGAGAATTTTTGGACTACAATCCGAAGTTTTGTCCTTCTTTTGCGCTCCTTAAAATTAATTTTTAATTAGCTTCTACACAATGATGCATGCAAAATTAATTTTTTGAACTTTTTCGAATTAACATTCTTTAACATGACATTTCAAAGAATATTTTGCTTAAAAGATGATATTAAAAAATTTATTATTTGTGCAAAACGGGATTCAGAAAGTTCCGATAATCCCGGGATTCAAAATTTAAGAATTACGAATACCCCGTGATTTTCGGGATCGGGAGTCGCCGATTGCGATTTCTACCTACAATATTCTGAATTTGTGAAGAAAAACTCTAAACGTTTCTCTATTGTATGAAAATACTGCGAGTTCGAAATTAAAATTTTTCCACACGAATTTTATTAATCATGATAGATAAACATGTTTATACTCGTCCATGGCAAAACTATTTAGAAAGGTAGCCGCAAGTGAATTCGACGTGGAGAATTTATATGGTGTGAATATGCCTTGCTTTTTGTTTTCGTTTGGAATGAAGTTTTCCCATTGGATTTCGTTTCAGGCACAAACATACTCCATGAATGCAATCAGCAATCTTTCCAGAGAAAATCCTGTCAAAATAATACGTTTGGAGTTTCATGAGCAGGCTGATTATTTGTAATAAATTTTAATCTGGTTCAGAATCAACTAACTGCGGACAGGTTTAATACACCGCGCCCGCCGCAATGAAAGTTGGAAGATTGTAACTATTATAAATTTTTACATCACAGAGTATGTAACAGGTACAAAATATTATTTCTTCAGCTATTATCATTCTCCAGTTATATGATGATTACTAGTGATTTTGTATTAGTGTGGCCACACCCACTTTTCCAATCTGCCCATTTTTCGAGAATGCATTTTAGAATAATATTAAAGATATCTAGCCATACGATGGTATATATTTTCGCATGAGAAGTGCCAAACAAACCAAGAGCTAAATATTTTCAATGAAATTCAATTCAACAAAAAAATTATTGCTGATCAATATATTTCTAGGGTTTTTGATTTGAATAAATTCTAATTTTAAACGTATAAGCATTTTAGGTTAAGGATATCTTCACATTGTTCATACGTCTTGAATAATTTGATCTACAGGTTTGTTCTGTTATTATTTTATTACTAATTATTGTCATCATTCATACGCCTCAATATATAAAATTTTATAATTATTTCAATTTTATACTCTCTACAAAACATTGCATTACAGGACATTTTTCCATCTTTCTGGCAAAAGCTAAAAAAATTAATGTTCATTTATATTTCTAAAATATAAGAAATTAAACATGTCTGCTTAAATTTTTTAGCGACGTTGCTTTACCGTTACGTTATAATATGGTTTCCATGCGGTTTCTAAATGAGTTAATAAAATAAGTAGCGACTGTAAGCAGTAGAAAAGTCTAAATTTAAGAAGAGGGTTTCAGCAATAAGAATTTATAGATTCTAAAATTTAAGAAATGGAACATAATGTGGAAAGTAGGGATGTAACGATACGCCGTTTTGCCGATCCGATACCGATACCGATATTTAAAAATAAATATCGCCGATACCGATTCCGATACCGATACGAATATTGAAATTGAGTTCAATATTCGATCAACATATTTAGATCAAAAAAACTCAAGTGCAATTTTTTTATTATACAAAATTACATTGCAAGAGAGAATATTTAAAATTGATTTTAACCCAGTATAAAAAATTGGAAGTAATTTTTAAGGAGCTACATTTTCTTTGCTTCCAAAAAATCTATATTAAAAATATGCAGATAATTAGTAGAAAAGCAAGAAAAAAATTTTTAATTACTTTATAATTTTAAAAAATACTCGCCATGCTTTTTAAAAAATCGATTTTTTAAAGGACATTTATCAACTAATATTCTTCTAAATAACTTAATAGCTTAATTATTAAAAGTCTTCTAAGTTTATATTTATTCACCTAAATTTACATGAAAATAAAGTTTTGCGTTTAAATTCGCATAAAAAAAATTGTGAAAATGGGTAATTTTTATCCCTTTTCCTTGAGGAAAAATCATTATAGAACACCGAAAAAGAAATTTGTCCAGCATCGCTTCCGATTCGGTGATTGGTAATCGAAAAACAGAACTTCTTGCAATAGCAAGGATTTGTAAAACTAATTAGAAATTATCCAAATACTTCCGGATCGCGAATTCTACATTTTCATGACTTCTTTGGAGTGTCTTTTTTTTGCTGGAATTTGATTTAAAAAACAACGACTTGAATTTGAATTCATGGTAAAATTAACAAAAAATAAATATTTTTTTTTTACAAAATAACAGCATAAAATATTATTAGTTTTTAAAATTGATATTAATAAGATTTAAAAAATAACGAAGTGAATTTAATTCATGGTAAAATTGAACAAAAATAAATTATTTGTTAAAAAAAACTCTTAAAAAAATTTTTAAAGTATCGTCGTATCGACAGTAAAATATCGCCGATACCGATGTATCGGAAAATCTGAAGTATCGCCGATATATCGGTATCGGTATCGGTATTCGTTACATCCCTAGTGGAAAGTGAGTACTTTTTTGGTGTATAATAGAATTTTGTTGAACTCATATGTTAGGTCTACTAAATCCAAATATCTAAAATAGCTTTATCTTACACTAATAGAACTATCTATAAAGACCTTTTTCAGTTGGACTTCAAAAACAAAATGATTGCTATAACACGGTCATAGTTCTCTAGGACAACCAATTATCTTCCGAACTTGAAATATTTCAGCTGCAAATATTTGCAAATTTGTTTTAAAACGCATTTCCCTAGGTAACTCAATGCACTAAAATCGGAAATATTTAGTGTACGGGGAACTTTTTTAAAGTCCGGCTTAAAACAAAAATTTCTTTCATGCACGTTTGAGCAAATTAATATTATCTAAAAAATTAATGCTTAAAAATTGTCACACGTGAGAAGGCGGGAGCGTGAGTGATAAAAAATTTTTTATACTTGATAGTAAGTGATAAAAAATTTGTATGGTCTTAATAGGGAGGCTTCCAAAGGTCGTATTCAAAAAAACATTTTAAATCGGTCTTGCCGTTTGGCTGTAATTAATTTTGACCACAAAAAAGGTAAAATTTCCTATAGTGCATTACCCAGCTACAGCGATTGTTGTAATTATGAATTATCACTATATTTTTTTTTCATTAATTATTCTATGAAATAAATTATTTTATGAAATAAAATTATACAAACACAACAGCAATTGAAAAAAATAACAAACTCATTTTTAAAATTGTGCGGTAGTATTGCCAAAAAGCAAATGTTAAAATTAATTAAGATCGAAATAATATTTCCTACTGAATGAAATGAAAATATATAATGGCAGACAAGCAAGTAAAGTAAATTTGAAAAATGTTATAAAATTATAATTGAAAGAAATGAAATTTAATACACAATAGAGGACAGTACCTCATATTTTATGATTTAGTGAGGAATTCTAATGGATTGCATTTAGCTGTATATAAATTAGTTATATTTTTTGACACCTTACTTAGCTTGAATGGCAGAATAAATAATAATAAAAATGTGACCGCCAACCAAAGAGTTGCTAAGTCAAATTATGAAAAATTGCTACTGAAAGCAAGAAAATCTTTAATCAGCAAACAGATTTTTATTATGAATCCTGCGTCTACTAAACAAATCCAGATGTATTTTTGCCCTCCTATACTATAACTCTACTTTAACTCTACTATACATATAACTACAACTCTAACTTAAGCTTAAACTAAATTTAATATTTAATACACACTCTTCTCTCTCTTTCTCTCTCTATCTCTTTCTATCTTAAGCTGTTTTTCACTTTATATAAGGCTTTTTAATTTCGGTTTTTAACTGTAATAAAATATTTGCTAAGAGCTTTCAAATATATACAAACAAGAAAATAAAGTATAAAAATTAATCAATAAAATATACTTTTAAAAGCTTGCAAGAAAAAGAAAACAAATAAAAGAATGTTATTTTTATACCAACTAAATGCCTGAGTTAAAATATTCTTAAACTATTGATTTGAAATTATTTTTAATTTGGTTTTTGTTTAAATGAAAACAAATGGAAAACACATGGATGTGAAATTTACATCAAGGAAAGAAAAGAACTAAGTGTTAAAAAAATAAAAACAAAACAAAAACATTTTTCAAAATGTCTGATAGCGGGACCAGTCTTTTAAGGTTTACTATTGCTCTGAAAATGCCCAACAATCTAATCTACCTTTTAATGATAAATAGTTAATTTTTTAGCACATTTTCTACAACTGAAATAAATAAATTTAGAACAAGAAGAAGTTTCGCGGGACGAAATTATTAGATCTTTTTATATATTTATACACAAAGTTTTTGGTTTTTCTGTCTTAATTTTATTAAAAATGAAAAGAAAAGAAAAAAATTATTCTCTCAGAGCAATGGTAAATTTACTTAGCAGTAAGGTACCATAATATCAGCTGAAATTGGGATCATAGCTTTATTAAGGTAGTAAAACAAATCTATATAAATATATACATAACAAATATATATTAATATACATAATAATAAAAATTATAAATATATTTATAAAGCTAAAAGAATATAATAAAATTGTATTAAATTATAAATTAATATTATAAATAAATAATAAACGGCCTTATTCATGATAAACTATCAAATGTGTATAACAAGTTTATGAAACAGATTTCTCTACAAAATTTGCTTCATAAATCTCTCACAATCCTTTGATAAGTATTATGAATAAGGCAGAAAGTCTTTGGTATTTGAAAATACTGCAGATTATTTGACCCAAAAACAAATTGTAAAACAAAACTTACAATTAACTTTAATAAGAGTTTTATAAATATTTGAGAGTCAAATTTTTAAAGGAAACGAACAAAAAGATAGAAACAACAAAATTTAGAATTTAACAAAAAAAAATTCTTGTAAGCCTTTAACTTTTATAAAAAACTTTACAATTTTCTAAAGCATGCTAAAAATGTTCTTTGAAAAGAAAATATTACTTTTCATCAAAAATTATACGCAGCGATTTTTTTCATTGCATAAATTACACAAGGGAGCACAAATTTTGTTGCACTTGAGCTATCAGCCAATCATTGGCAATACAGCAATTATTGGGGGCTAAGCCACCCCCAATAATTGCTGTAGCCCCCGTAGAAATTCAAAATATTGGCTTTAGCTCCCCAAAAAAATTTCTAGATACGCCAATGCTGATGGAAATAGTCTAATAGAAGCCAATAACCAGCAGACTTGCGGTATATTTTTTCTTTTGACTCTCTTATATCTAGACTAAGAATAAGTGAGAGCCTTCTAACTTGGTGTAAATTACCTTATAGTGAGTTGGCGCAGTCTAACAAAAAAATTGTATCGGACAGGAGTGAGCGCAGAGCTTCCTCCTATACAACGTATTAGCTAACTATCTTTTATCAGGAGAACTCAGTGAGAGCTAGTTTTCATCCAATATGCGAGACAAATTGGAGAAGTCACTGAGTAGTAGCGAAGGGAAGCAAGGGTACCTCACATGCAAATGGCGAATAACATCAGCGAATGTCTTATGCGCATTCACAGAAAAATAGGCAGGGTAAGACAAGGGGCAGAGTACCACTCTTCGTATGGGAGGTACCCTTCTCCCTCACAATAAAATTTAAGACATTCATTCAGCTCTCAAGATATGGGATAATTATTAATTGTTTTGTATGTGAGATATTTATGTCAGAATCTAAGTTCAAGGATCATGTAATCGGTACTAGATCCATTCCGTCGCCTTAACAAATCCCTGATAGCTCTAATAGGTGGTTTAGTAGGTGATTGCCCAAAAATTTATGTCCCGAGTGATGCAAAAACGGGCACTTGCAAAGAAGGTGGAAAATTGTATCATCTCTACCTCGTTCACGCCAACTACGGCAGAACGGATTGTAGGAAAGGCCTAGC
Source organism: Panzeria rudis (assembly GCA_956483635.1). Classification (NCBI taxonomy): domain Eukaryota; kingdom Metazoa; phylum Arthropoda; class Insecta; order Diptera; family Tachinidae; genus Panzeria; species Panzeria rudis. The sequence continues at coordinate 154,136,760 of OY101449.1, read as the reverse complement.
CTACTAGAATGTCTGCCAATCGCTCAGGATACCGTAACTACAACGGCGGACCACATATGTCCTTGAGGTTTCTGTTGGTTAATTGTGTTGAGCGCTTCTCTTTGTAGCAGGGCCACATTTTTCTATCTATGTACCTTGCAAGTGATCAGATTACACTATTTATATTCAGTTTTTTTTAATATAGTGTTTCACTGTTTCTAATACAAACGACATGGCAACCGATTCAGTAATGGAGCCATCTAGAGCCAAGGAAGTTGCTATGTGCGGGAATCCAGATGAGAGTGACGTCATTCTAACCTAGATAGGGCACCCTTTCCCTGGCTAGGTATTATAGAAAAGGTGGTGTGTGACACAATCAGCTCCCTTCCTTTAAAGCCAATATTTAATCCTGAAATACACCACATCACAAAGTCGGAAGGAGTATCTTACGCCAAAATCATCCGAAAAACCCCACTTGTGTACTCTTCATGTAAACAGCGCTGCAAAAATAGCGACTACTCCATATACGGGTGTAAACAGTATTCCATCAGCGACCAGGAGTAATCCCAAACTAGTCCAAATATATGAAATAAAGGGGTCTGTTTAGCATTGCAATGTTTTAGGCCCCGATCATGTAGTCCAGACTAGCATTACATGGGACAAACCCCGCCCCCACTCTTCTCCCCGTAAAACTAATAAAATATACATATGTACGACATTTCTACCGAGTTTCTCAAAAAAATGTTACAGAATGGTATGTTTCATTTCGAAGTTCCCCTCCCAATAACTTAAGCTGAATCCGCCCCTGATCTGATTCTATTCAAACATAATAAATAAGCTATATAGATTCGAATAATTTTCTCTTCAAATGGTAATACATGATAGCCCCTGTATACTTAACATATTCTATAAATGCGATTCCGATTCCATTCACCATCTTTTTCTATGCGTGTATAAGTCTCTCTATAGAAGTGCTGGCGATCGAGAGAAATTAGTTTTTTAATGTAGTAATGTTTGTGAGCATGTGTTAGTAGTATTCAACTGCATTACTATTAAAAAGAAAAACAACAACTTAAAAACACAACAAGCTTTTATAGAACTGAATGAAGTTGTTGTTTATTTTTTACTCTTTCATAAGTACTTGTGTTTTCATTCGTCTGTATACTTATACGAGCCGATTAATGTTCGGCACACTGGTGCCAGTATGAGCGACTATTCTCTATAGCTACTCTTACAACAACTATTTTTAAAATTTTTTAAATTAAACATGAAAATTAAAAAAAAATATTTTCTATCTCTTTCAACGTCTCTAAGAGCATAATTTCATTAAGAGATTCTTAGTTTCTCTTCTTTCTCTCCCTTCCCTCAATCTAACAAAATTTCTTTTCAATTTCTGTTTCTCAGCACCCAGTGCCTCTCAGACTGTGAACAAAAACTTGTTACTAAAAATATAAAATAAAATATTTAACTAATAAATAAAATTTTCTGTCGACAAATATTGAAAAAGAAAAATATAGTAATTTTTGGCTCTTACTATTATTTCAAAGTTTAAAGTCCGTTACGCATATCGCTTCTTCATATATAAGCAAAACCTAAAATATAATAAAATATATATTAATTAAAGCAAATAAAATATAAATTGTTGCAATAATTATTTGTTAAAAAATTTAAAGAAAAAATATTTATAAAAAGCAAAATTAAAAATAAAAAAGTAGTAACAGTAGAAATATTAGATGAACAAAAAAATGAAATAATTTAAACCAAATTTTAGTCAGCGGCTTAATATAAAAAGTAAATATATTAAACATTTAATAAAAAATAAAAAAAAAAATACAAACAAACAAAAACATTGAAAAGAAAGCAATCATTTAAAATTAGTTGGATTATGAATAAATTAAAATACATTAAAATAGATTATTATATTGTTCACAAGTAAATTATAAATAAAAAGCAACCTGTAGTGTGGTTTAATTAAAACTATTTACATAAATTTAAACAAAAGCTGCAACAATACATACAACTAAATATAACTTTTTAAGCATACTCGTATAAAACGAAAACCATAACAAAAAATAACTTTCTCAAATATTGAAAGTAAAAACTGCAATTAAATACTATGATGGCATATTTTCCTAAAAAATATTTAATAACATTTAATTAAACTATTTTTTATTTTGGTCTCTAATTCTTGTTTTCTTTTATATTTACTAACATGAATATGAAATTTTAAAAATATGTAACCAAAAACATTTAGATTTAATATACGACTAAAAACCTAAACAAAATCATCACAAAATTTTAAGATAAAAAACCAAATTTAAATCAATAAAAATGAAAATTTAATTAAAAACCACAAACTTTGAGAAATACATTTATTATCCATATATTTAATATTTATAAGAATACATACATAAATAAACATTAAATTATACTACTAAAAAAATATAATTATTACAAAAGAATGGAAACTAAATTAATTCTTAAATAAAATATTGAAAAATTATTTAATTGTGTGACTCTTTATTATTGGAACAGGTCGAGGGCAATTGTTGAGCAGAATATTTTAAAAAGTAATTTTTCAAAAAAAGATTTTAAAATTATACTTTTTCGAAATACATTGCCCACTGGGGCAGAATCAAAATATATGGGAGATAATTCAGCTATTTCTAAACAGACAATCCAATCAGTGACAAATTTCACATAAGCATAGTAGAGGAGTATTCTTTTTTAACCTGTAAAAATAAGCGTCCCACATTGACTAGGAGGGGAGCAATGAAGTCTCAAAATGGGCCACTCCGGACCTGATTTCAAAAATTTGTTGTGTTTATTGTAGGGATGGGCAAGTGTTTATTTTTGAATATCGGTCGGCATCGATATATATCGAATAAAAATATCGATATTTTGATATATATCGATATTTTTCAAGCATAATTATACATACATAGTCCCATTTTTTTTAAATAATGCAAAAATAATTAAGATGAAAAAAGCTAATTTCCACACTTCCTTACTCTTTCACCAATATTTTATTGAATGTACATCAACAAAATTATACTCAAAGAAAAATAGTTTTTCGCATACAAAAAAAATATAAATGAAATTTATTTTAAATGAAATTTATTTGCTGGAGTTTAAGCAATTGTCTATATATACAGCATTTCGTTGGTGCTTCCCCAACTCATCACTAGACTTCAAACACAATTTTGAACAATTACAAACCCTTTATCTTATGTACAAACCATTTAAAAACCATATGAGAATCTACAAATATATAAATGATATTAAAAAAATAAGCATATTAGGCTTTGAAACTTATACAAAACCCAGCAAATAATTTTTTATTGTATTGGGTGTTTTTTATTGAGGTATAGAACTTTAAGTTGGCATCACTTTTTTAACTGGCGGCCATTTTGTCAGCTGTCAAGTGATTAATATTTAGTTTGGTTTGCCATTTCATCATGAACAGGTTGACAAAAGAACAACGCTTGCAAATCGTGCAAATTTATTTCGAAAATAATGGTTCAGTTCGCGAAGTTTACCGCAAGCAAAATCGCAAAATTTTGTTCAGTGATGAGGCTCATTTTTGGTTGAATGGCTACGTCAACAAGCAAAATTGCCGCATTTGGAGTGAAGAGAATCCACATGAGACCCTTGAGACGCCATTACATCCACAAAAACTGACTGTTTGGTGTGCTCTATGGGCTGGTGGAGTCATTGGGCCATACTTCTTCCGAAATAATGCTGGAGAGTCAGTTACCGTTAATGGAGACCGGTATAGAGCCATGATAACCGACTATTTTGTTCCCGAATTGGATGGCATGAATGTGGATGAGTTGTGGTTCCAACAAGACGACGCTACATGCCACACAGCGCACGTCACAATCGATTTATTGAAGGAAACATTCGATGAGCGCATAATTTCGCGGAATGGACCTGTCAATTGGCCACCAAGATCGTGTGATTTGACACCATTGGATTATTTTCTTTGGGGATATGTGAAGTCGCTCGTCTACGCCAACAAACCAGAAACGTTAGGGGACTTGGAAGCCAACATTCGTGGCGTTATTGCCAACATACGGCCCCATATGCTCGAAAAAGTGGTTGAAAATTGGACCTGTAGAATTGGCTTTATTCGAGCCAGCCGCGGCGGCCACATGCCCGAAATCATATTTAAACATTAATGGCATAAAATTATCCTTCCAATAAAGCCAAATTGATGGACATTAAAACGATTTTCTTGTGTTTTATTTCAATTCGAAGTTCTATACCTCTAAAAAAAAACACCCTGTATATGAATCTATTCTATTTTTCTACACCTTCCTACAATTAGAAATCCATTGGATAACAATAAAAGTATTTATAAGGCAAAATGAAAAATAGAATCTAAATTAAACCTTTAAGACAATATGTCAAATAATAAATTTCTTAAAGGTACAAAAAAATATAAATAAAATATAACATTTTGTTAATAAAGTTCGACGCTTAATCACGTTAGTCAGCTGTGCTAGCGATCCCACCTGTTAGATACATCTTGATCTCCTGTTTACTAATAAGATAAAAATTTTATTATAAAACTTTCCTTTGAGCTTTTTATCTAGAAAGCTTAAAGAAAAGAATTTTTTCTAAGTTGGTAATGTGATTGTCTACTAACACATATTTTCAAAAATGATAATATTGCTTCTTATATAATTTTTAATGGACTTTCTTTATAAAAGAAGTATGTTTAGTTTGATGTCATCAAAATAAAAATAGTCGTTTGTTACGTAGTGTCCACACCTGAAGAATTTTCATCATAACACCTAATATAACGCCGGCAAAGAAATTGTAAAGTTTTCTTTCACATTAATACATAGGGGTAGACAGACGCTGATGAATTTATATCATAATGAATCATATATTCTTCATCGTTGTACAGCTAAGATCGAACATTTACACCTTTATATGGGCAACAATAACCGCCAGCAAAAAATTTAATATTTTTATAATAAGATTTATTTAATAAATATCATAAAATTTATGGTTTTTCATTAAAACATATTTATTTCTTATAATTTTCACTAATTCTAATAAAAAAATTAACATTAAAGTAAAAACAACAAATGAAATAACGTTTCATATCATAATATATTCATCTGAGCTTGAGCTCTGAGGATTATATCATAAATTGAGTCTATACATGATGAATTTTCATCATGATATCAATTTGACATTCATCATTATATAAATTCATCAGGTGTGGACACTATGTTACAAGCTCCAGATACACTGCCGAAAATTTTTAATGCCATAAGCCTGTGAATAAGAACTAAAAACTTTTCAAACGTTCAAACATAAACTTTGGGAAAAAGATTATGTATGTATTACATTAGAGGCTTTATGTATACTTTTACTTTTAGCGTTATTTTAGCGGAACTGTTAACAGTGTTTCCTGTGTGTAACATTATATACCTACAGTCGATTTAATAAATGTTATCTAAACCACTACTGAACTTAATAATGAATTTCTAGCATACATGTTGAATTAAAATGTATTATAGCTACTAGAGTACTTTAATTCTTGCAGTTGCGCCTTAAACCAGGGGACTAAGAAGCTTTTTGGTACATTTTCCTTAAAAGCTCAGAAAATTTTTTTAAACTTTGTTAATCAGGCTTTCTGTAAGTAACATCTTAACATTAAAATGTATGTGTCTTCAGAATCTTGCCGTTACTTTATATTCAAAATATCATTTTACAAATTTTAATCTATGAACTATTAAATTATTTGCCTGTCTGCGCCAAGTTAGTACACATTGTAACATAAGAACATTTTTTGTTTTATCATTGAATACTGTTTTCAACTTTAAAATTTTTAAAAATTGTTCACTGATTTCAAACTGCAGCCACATGTTTGTTGCAAAAAATAAGTTTCTTTAATTCCATGCGAGCAGTTAAGTGGTAGCAGGCTTTCAATATACTTTAATGGTGTTAAACGTTATAAAAAGATTTTACTTTCTTTAGTCAGGGAAGCGTTAAATAAAATGTTTATTTTAAAACGCTACACATGTGCATGTGTAATAACTTTCAGGCAAACAGTATGTTATAATTAAAAAAAAAACAACTGTTATCACAACTGTTAAACACTGCAAAAGTCTGCACATGAAGGCAAGAAACGAAATTCATAATATCGGCCGAACACTATGCTTGTGTAGATTATTTATCTTTTACCTATTTTTCCTGTTTGCTATTTACAACATTACTTTTTTACAAAAAAGAAAGTTCGAACTTACCCTACAGGAAATTTTATTGCAATTGCCTTCAACGTACCTGTCTGTATAAGCAGATTTTTCCAAATCAGAAATATTTGTTTAAATTACAGAAATTTGAATAGTGTTAAAGAAATTACCATAGGACAAGTACCTTAAGTTTGGATCTAGAACCTCTAATGACAACGCCGTGTAAAAGTTACCGGTCCCTTCATATAAAGTTCCAGAATTCGAATCGGTTGCTACTGCTTGGGAACCGGTTGCTACGTGACTTGTCTTGTAACAGGTCCTCTAATCTCTAGGGTCAGAAAAAAATATTCCTTGAAAAACTTCAATAGAAATAATTTATCAAAAATTTAAATTGCTTTCTTATAACCAAAAAAATTTCCACAAAGTGTTAATGGATCTTGGAATTTTTATTAGTAATCGAAAGGTATTCTAATGTACTTTCCAATGATTCCAGCTTTTTTAAAAAAGGATTCATATTACGAAATATGTATATGAACAGAACAATAAAGCGATAGAACAAAAAAAATCAGTCTTATCTGGAAGAGATACGACGGCATCAACATTTTTTTTTACTTTTCAACAGGGCGAGTATCTTAGATCAGTGCATGTATGACGTAGTCCTTTCAGCTCACTGTGCTCTCTCTCTCTCTCTCTCTCTCTCGAAAGCACTTGATACTACGAAATATCTCTGTATACCAAATATTTAGAAAAGTATGACCTTTGGCTTATGATATCTCGTGACGCATACACGATTTTATATAAGACTTTCACAGACTGCTTATACAATTCAAAGATTAATATGTGTGCAAACTTTTAACTTCTTATCTTAAATTCCGAGTTTAGGGTTGCTACAACGCTATGAAAAGCCGGACTATGCGGCCCTTACCTAAAACTTTTTTTAAATGTGTATTTGGGTCATCTTTGAAGCACTTCTCTTGTATGGGAGATACAACTTTTCGTACGCATTTTTTCTTTGTAATAACAACTGTGATTCATTTTAGGCCGAGTTAAAGTCCTCTACATTTGCTCATTGTTACAGTGAACCAGCATTGAAAATCTTGTGATCCTTACTTTTAATGTGTTAGTTGTGCTCAGCAAATTTATGTAAAACTTTACGATAAACATTTTTGTAGAACATTTGAATCTCCTTTGTATCCTCTTTCTTTTCTTTCTTTCCTTAAACAGAGATATAGCCAACTGAAATTAAAATGTTTCATCCTATTCTACCTTAAGTCTTCAAAGTCAACTTAAATGCTAGAAGTCAATCAAAACTTAAAATGTGTTTCAGGACGGCTTTCGTATTTGTTCACAATTAAAGCGAAAATATCGCACAAAAACTGATTTTATGAGGTTATTTTGTATTTAAAATATGTCTCACGTAATATTTCCCTGTACGTAAGTTATCATACAAAAGAAATCTGTGGATATAATATTTTTTGGTCCCCTCTGCCATTATATTTCGTTAGACAGAACCTTGTTATATTTTGTTAAATTTCAATGAAATAATTTTATTTTTTACTTGCTGCAAGAATTTGTTTCAATAACTAAATTATTCTGGAAGACTACAAGGTCTTCTCTACTTTGCTATAAATAAGCATTCAATTAATACGCGTAGTAAAACTGTTTTAAAAAGAGTTGAAATTAATTCAGTTGGCAAAAATAAAAATATTTTAAAATTTCTTGAAATTCAAGTTTCTTTTAAAATGTTTTATTGCAGCAGCAGAAATAAACTTAACTGGAAAAACAAATATGTACATATAAACTCAGTTTAAAAATAATTCGAGCATGAAATACAGAAGTTAACTATTAAAATCATGCAACTTGAATAAAACAAGTTTGGAAGTAGGAGTACCATCGCAATCTTTCATATATGTACACTTTATATAACTGCATTGTATACTATTCGATTTAAGCTTTCTTTGGGCTTAATTTTTTTTTTAATTGTCATACAACAATGTTCAATTTTATTTTCTTTGGTTCGATTTTCTTTTTTTATATTCGTCATCTTGTTCGAAGGCATGAAGTTTTTTTCAATTTATTTGTTGTTTTTTTCTTCTTTGTTAATTAATTCAATCATTTAATTGATAAAAAAATACACATTTGTCAATCTATAGTGCGCCTTATTGTAAAACATTCGGAAATTTCCTTATTTTATTAAAGTTAGCATAGAATGAGATAAAACTAAAATAAATTAACGAAGAACAAACAAACAAAGGTCAAAGTCAGGATAAATAACAATTTTTATGAGTTTTATATTCTAATGATTTTTTATTTGTCAATATGTTGAGCTAAGAAGTATATTTATTAAAATCCTAGCTAAAGTATCAGCATACTCAAATACATTTGTCACGATGAAACAAACTTGTGTTATTTGAAGTATTTATCAAAAAATATGCTAACGTTTTATACTCTGATTTTATACACACTTCACCATAATACAAAAATTAGCTTTCTACAACAAGTAATTTTTATGTTCCAAGTTCCTCTCAAAATTAAAAGGCCCGGCCCGTTTTTGATTCCATCTATCTATATAAATAAAAATGAAATGGTGTCCGTTGCTAAGCGCATAACTTGAGAACGGCTTAACCGATTTCACTCATTTTCTTTTTTCAAATAGTCTGAGAAAGGTTTTTATGGAAAAATTATTTAGACAGGAAAATGTAGCTAGTAAAAAAAATATTCGCATTTATATAAGCATTGTTCCTATTTATTATATCTGTAAAAAGGCAAAGACAAAATTTCTTTCTTTTCTTAAATTTTGCTTTAAGTGGAAATTTGCTACATAAACCTTTTATAGGCCTTTGATAACACTTTACAACAAATTCAAAATAACAAAGTTCTAATAGCTGATCCTGGTAGATGGGACAGAAAATAAATATATTTCGGCGCTTTCAAAATTTACACCTACACAGAAAAAAATAAGTTGCGTTTTTGATAACAAAAATCCCGGTATTCAAAGATTTTTTTTTCAAATTTCCTGTTATAAAGAATTATGCTATATTGATAACAAAACTATTTCAAGAGAAAAACAAATGAAAAATTAAAAAAAAATATTGACATGACTGGTATACGAACCCGGGCTTCCCGGACGTAAAGCATACTCTCTACAGCCGAGCCATATCCCAGTTATTTTTTTATGAGATAAAACTTGTTTCAAGTACTTATGTATGAAAAGAAAAGAAATAAGAAATATTGCATTAAGTTAATGACAAATGTGCACATTGTTATAGTAAATCGGCATAGGGCATCTTGTAATCCTTACATCTTAAATATAAAGTGCGTAGCCAACTGCTTATGTAAAACACTACGAGAAACGTTTTTGTGGAACATTTCAATCCTCTAAATCTTTGCTATATGGGTATTCTTTTCTTTCTTGAGAATCGGGAAAAACTCCCCTCGAACAGAAATATATTGGCTTGAAATATCCCACAAAAATATTTGCTATAAAAATCTACTAAAAGTCTTCAAGAACTCCAAAGTTCAAAACTCATCTTGAACTCCAGAAATAAGTCAAAAAATGTGTCTTAAGAATTAATTTCAAACTTATTCACAATTATTGTTAAAATGAAAAAAAAAAAAAAACATATTTTATGCGGTTAGTTTGTTTTAAAAATATGTGTTTTACCGCGGGAAATTTTGTACCAACTGTCTTGAACGCACTTATCCTATGACTGAGAAGATAACACAACACAAAAGTATAACAAAAATGTCAGCAAAATATCCCCACTGTGCAAGCAGATTTTTTTCAAATCAAATACATTTGTTTAAAGTACAATAATTTAGCTAGTATTGAAGAAACCACCTTATGACAAGTACCTTAAGTATGGGTCTAGAGCCTATCACTGCATATCTTAATTATGTCAATTAACCCCCTCCGATGACAATGCCGTGTAAACGTTCCCAGTCCATTGCATATAAGCTCAGGAGTCTCGAACCGGTAGCTAGTCCTTGGGAACCAGTCATGCCTTCTGACTTGTGATAATTTCTCTTTCCTCTAGGGTTTTTACCTTAATATGTAAAGGATTTAACTCATTTCTTACCAAATCGAGTTTTATGAATATTTCGATAGATGATCCTCTAATTTATCGATATATGCAAACAAATCGATTTGAACAAAATTAAGGATTTTCTATTTAAGGTAACGATATATAATATTTATTTTGGTTTTTGGCATTTTTTCTGTTTTAGCATTTATTCCTGTTTAAGCGTTTTGCTCGTTCTGGAAATTTTGTCTCTTTTTTGATGGCTTATTGTCTACTTTAGATATATTTTCGTTTTGGCGATTTTAAACGATTCGGTGATTTTTTTAGTTTTAGAAACTTTTTCTGTTTTAGGGGTCTTCCGTCCTTATGCCAGTTTTAGTGCCTATTTTCCATTGAAGCGCTCTTTTCCCGTTTGGCGATTTTCATTTATTCAGCGCTTTTCCGTTTCATGTTTTTGTAAATATTTCTTAACCTCCGTGATATGTTTAAAGGGCCCAATACACTACACCAGTATACATGCGCAATCACGTGTTGGCGCCAGTGGTTGGGTCGTGTATGGGCATGTGGTGTGATTATACGATTTGTGTAGCGATGTCAAACAGAGTTTGATATTTTGCTGATGGTACCAGTTTGTGGTATTGTGTATGGTGAATTTAGCGCGGTTGAGAAAAGTTGTCAAAGAGTAAACATCGGGGTAACACACATTTACTTAAATAAATTAATATTATAATATTAAGAAAATTAATAAAATAATAATAAGAAAAAAGGATCAAAATATGTATTGTAAAGTATTTCTTTAAATAAAACATATCATTCCTAATAATTTTTTAATAAAAAAAAAACCCGCGTTTTCCTTAATTTTGTTTTAAAAATAAATGCGGTGCGCACTAGGTACAACAACTCATCCGTACAGAATTTTTAAAGAACTGAATATTGCACCAGTATGCTTGTATGGTATGTGTTTCGAGCACGATTTAACATCACTTATTTGTGCCAGTATACTGGAGTAGTGTATGCTCTGCTTAAGGTACCAAAAGGAGTGTTGTTCCAAAAACTGCCTATTTTTAACATGGACACAAGCTATGAATCAAAAAAGAGCCATCCAAAATCCTACAATTAAAGCCCAAACAAGAAAAAGATCACCCTATGCATAAACCCTTAACCTACGAATTTCATACTATATTTTTAAAACTGGCTCAAACAACTTTTTACAACTTTATGTTACAGTAGCGTAACATCAAAAACTGAAAGAACCAAAATAATATTTATTTTAAATAAGTTTCTATGGCGCCGATTGTTAAGATCTGCTTACTATTACATACATAGTTTGTTTTTTTCGTTCAAATTATTTTCTTATTTGTATAAAAATAAGTTTAGCTGAAAAAAAAAACAATTCACAAACAGTATAATAATAATTTTGCTCAATAAGTAGACTTCTTTCATTCAACCAAAAACTCGTAAGACGATGGCGTACATCTGTACGTTTGCTTATAAGTTCATTTGGAAAATAGTAAATGACAGTAAGAATGTTGTTTAAACATTCCAAATGTAATTCATCTCAATCATTGCATAGAACAATAAAAAATTAGTGCAGATGTTTTTAGCAAAACCTTGTACTACATTTGATATGTAAGTAGTAAATATGAGAGCCCTAATGTCTAAGAAAGTTTTAAGAAAATTTTATAATAGAAACGATACTGATTTCACTAAGTGGCTTTATATACACACGTACATACATATCAAAGTATTCAATTAATTAAATAAATTTAAACTATAACAAGATTTATTATGAGCAGAAAAATATCTTTTAAGTTGTTTATAAGATTAAATAAAATTTTTATCACAACTGATAGATTTTTATTTTATTTAAAAATTTTATGAATAATTTAAGTAAATATATGAGAAGCTGCAGAACAAAACGTTTTTTTTTTTACTCAAACAATATACATATTGAGATAATGGAATTTTTGTGGTTTTATTCCCATAGAAAACTTTACGAAAAAGGAAATGTTAGCAGTTGTTTAATACTCAAAACAAATTAACAAAAAATATGGTAATAAGATGTTTTCTTATAGATTTCGGCACAAATAATACAAACCCACCGAAAAAGCAATTTGTCAAAAAATGCAAAAAGCACGTTTTGTTCTAAAAATAAATGCTGTGCTTAGAAAGTGCCTATTGACTTTGACATTCGTAGAGGAAATAGGAACCAGGAAATAAGCTCAGCTAAACTTAAACCGTTATTTTGAGATCATTAGCTTAACATTTGCATCTCATTATCAATTGTTTAAAAAATTAAATATGTAAAATGTATAGGAAAAATGTTCTGAACTGAATTTTAACGTTAAATCATAGCCGTCAACTCCTTAATGTTTCCTTTTTACACATGTGTATGTATACTTTTCATTTAAGTGATTAATTTTCTTAATTAGATGAAATTGAGGCATGAACTAAGAGAAAAATATACTTTTTTCATATTGCAAATGTGTTAGAGAAGGAATAGAGATAATAACATTCAATATAACATGTGAATAACTGTGCTGTTGTAGCAAGTGTACATTAGTGTGCGTATGTGCGGGTGTGTTAGGTGTTGTATGCCTAAGAAACGACTTAATAAGAGCGATGACAAACACCTTATTATTGCGTTTTTAATTGATATTAAAATATATTCTATTAAATTGCTACTTGTGTACGTAATGTTGCTCACTCATTCCTTTAACAAAACATTTGAGCCGTTCAAGATCTGCATCATCATGGAGTTGTGGGCAAAGGGGCTTTACTATGTTCTACTCTGACTTCGGTCTATGACGGAATATGAGATAAGTAGTACAACCAGACATATTTTTAAGACAAACTACTTGATTTAATTTTGGTCATTCAAGCCATATCGCTGTTTAAGGGTAGTGTTTTTGCAATTTTTTACCAGAAATGGTCAAAAAGACCAATACGCCAAGAATTAGACGTTTAAAATGTTCTAAAGAAATGTTGCTCCTAGTATTATACATAAAAGTGCTAAGAACATCTTATACAAGATTTCCTATGCCGATTCAGGAGGAAATTAGCTCCTCCTAAAACTTAGGCAATATGTAAACTTTCAATACATCGATACATGTATATATTTTTTTGGTTTCATCTACCGGAAGCCGTTTTCAGAACTATGTTATTTGTTTGTGCTGCACAGTTTAATTATGCTGGCATTTGATGCCTCGGCATCAAATATAGAGAAAATTCAAAGGCGACAAAATAAAATTCTTCGTTTGATTAAAGTCATGAACCAGCGCATTCATAAAGACCTAGATGTTCCATTAGTATAAACTATATTTCTAAAACATTTGACAACATTTATTTAAAAAAAACTTGAGTTGCATCCAAATCCCCTAGCCCGCAACATCTGTAAATTTAGAGGCCACAATCGACTGAGAAGAAGAGACACCCTTGCTCTCAGCCGAACACAATAGACGTAGGACAATCAAAAAAGCAACCGTTGATCCCAATATTTTGTCTAGCAGTGGCTGGACTTATTATTAATAATTTTAGTTTTAAAATTTGAATACTTATTGTTAGTTCAATTTACAATTGAAGAATCAATAATTAAATTAAAATCTATAAAAAACGGTGGTAACAAAACAGCAATGTAATCTTGCAACGTAATTTTCACTATTTTCATGATGTCCGATCAACTTGAAACTTTAGGTTGACATCAATCTGATGGATATAAAATTGGACACTGCCACACCCATACTAAGTAAATATTATTTTTCAACTACTTTCCCGATTTCTATGAAAATGTTCACGCACTTTAAGTTGCAATGACAATAAAATTTAGTAATAAACAAATGGGCAGTGCCACGCCCATGTCCTGTAAATATAGTTTTTCAACTAATTCTTTTAACCGATTCTTATGAAACTCTGCACACACATTAAGCTCCTCTGAAAACACAATTTAATAATAAGAAAAATGGGCAGTGCCACGCCAATACAATGTAAATAAATTTGCCAGACAATTGTCTGACAATAAACTTATCTGGCAATATTGTCAGTAAAAAACTTGGCAGTTCACACTTTTGTCAGATGCAAAAATTGTCAGATCTGTTGTTTGGCGCTTACAGACTCAAATCATTTAACAGAAATTATCAACTATTTGTCATCTGTGCTTGTGTTAACTTCAAAAAGTGAAATTGGTTTTAAACATAACGAAGCAATTGCAGCTATTTTAGCTGCATAGTTTCTTTTATTTTCCTTTTTCCCTAAAAAAAAAGATATCTGACAATGACGCCATTGTCAGATGCAGAAACCTTACACATCTGACAATAAAAAATTCTCTGACAATTTTCTTACAATAATCTAACAATGGCAACGAAATATGTTCGCACGATTGTCAGCTATCTGACAATTATTTGCCTGCTTTTAGGCTTACAATTTACTGGCAATGTTTTTTCTGGCAATGTTGTTAGACAAAAATCGCCAGTTCACACGATTGTAAGAAATTTTTAGCACATTTTACTGACAATATTGTAAGATCTGACAATCGTCTGTACCAAGGCGAATTCATACTAGGTGGCCGCAAGAGCCCATCTCTTTACGTAAATGTTTACACATTTGGCCTGTCAGCTTTTTTGACAGCCCAAATGTAAATTCTCCACGGCGAATTATCTTGCGACTACCTGGCGTTGATCTATCTTGGTCTGTACATAGCTCTAGTTCAACTAAACACTCATAATATCAATTAAAGCGTTTTTTTAGTTTTTTAAGATATGTATGTATAATTATTACTCGTATTTCTTACACGAACGTGAAGTTCAGGCAGAACCCAATGCCAGACTTACGTACATATATTTCGAGCTTGCTTTAGATTATTATTATTGAGAACAAAATTTAAAAGTATGTATTGGAATTTTTTACCAAACTACGCGCCATATTATAATAAATTGTCAAATGTTAATTATAGGTTTATGCAACAGATTTTTTATTAATTTGTTTCATAAACGTTTGATAAGTATCATAAATAAGGGGGTAAATATTTAAAAAAGGGGGTAAATATTTTAAACTAAAACAACTCGAATTTTTATTTCTACATAAAAATTTTACATATTTAGTACTTACCCTAGAGAGTATCTTAATAGTATGCACAATTAAAAACAAAAACATCGACTTGCCTTTTCAACGAAATGCAGGCATATGGATTAGCAATAAACAAATATATTTTTAAAACACAAATTGTTGAGATTATCCCGAATAAATTAATACATGTTGCAAACTTACGATATGTTTGCATACAAAGCAAATAAACTCGAAAAAAAATTTTGAATAACTAGATATTTTCATTTCTGGATGTTGAAAATACAATCTTAAATTGCGATTTAGCCTGATATTCTGTGTTTTCTTTTAAGTCTAGAAAAGCAAATATTCTGTGAAAAACAGTGGACTAACAAAAACCCAAGAAAATTAAAAAATTTCACAAAGACTTAATTTTATTATGTAATATTTTCTTAAATTTTTTTAACTTTTTCTCAGTTACTTCTTTGCTAAAAGATGTATACTTACCTCATTTTCAGTTATTAAACACATACAATTAAGTCATTATTTTCAAAATTAAAATTTTGCTGAAATACAAACGGTGTACTAGTATTTTCATCATTTATTTTCATTCCGCCAATCCACGTTTCATTTTATTTCAGTTGAATGAATAATATTCTCACGAGATTACTTTATTCAGAATAATTTTCACATCATTCCCAAAGGATATTCTTTGTATTTGCAAGAATGCACTACGTATTATTTATGCTTAACAATATGCATTTAAATATATATGTAGTATCTAGTTTATGGTTTAAGAAGCGAAAATTTAATAACATTTAATGAAAATGCAAATATCAGAACAATTTTGTGTTCTCAACTTTGTTTTAAAAAAATAAGATGCGTTTTTCGACTTGACAGGGCATTTCTTGGTGGAATTCCGGCTCTATTTCATGTAAAAACTCTACTGAAAGCATGTGTTCTTTAGATTCCAGCAAAAACTTTTGTCATTTTTGTAATCGGTAGTACTTTATTAATAGGTTACAAAGTAATGAGTGGTAATTTTTTATATTATTACTGTACTACTACTTAGTTCTTAAAAAAATTAGTACATATTTTTCTCATAATCTGAAAGTAGTTACAATTGCTTGATATGTTTTTATAATATAAGTAGACAACCACTCTTTAAGTCAGCATGTGTTGGTATATGAAGACTAATTTTTGTCGCTTAAAATCAACCATCTTCAAATCTGAACGAGCACAGGTTCGTATCCCAGCTGGGTCAAAAAAAACTTACTTATTATTTGCTTCAAGTAAGCCAAATAGTAACTAGTAAATTTCTTTGAAAATGTAAATACATTTGTAAGAGGTACCCCTTATTTTTTGGACTTCTCAAACAAAAATAAGTAGTTATCGAGTAAAATTGTAAGTAGTTACGACTTAAATCCTTAAATACTTTTCTGCCTACCAGTAAGCAAAATTGTTGCTGCGTTATAACAGAACAATTTAAGTTTCAGTGGCATTTACATACGAGTGGCAAAATGTTTATATATAAAATGATTTTAAAACTATTATTTGCATATACAGGGTGTCCCATTAATCAACGTCAAGCCGAAAGCGGATGATAGGGCAAGTAGTGACTACTCCAAAAAGAGTTAGAAAAAAATCTATGTCACTTATTTTAAAACTTGTTACCAGTTTAAAAAAATCATCCTGTAAAGATTTTTCTATTGCTGTGACTACAAATCTTCAATTTTCTTATTTTTTCTCCTTTATCGTTGTCAGATATCCTTCTGTAAATGGCAGTTAAAAATTCATACTGCAGTGGCCTGATTTTCAAAGAAAATCTTACATTTTGCCAAACGACGTACATAAATTTATTACTACTCCCAACTTTAACCGGCCGTGTTGAAAAAAATATGTACTACGTAGTTTTGGCAAGTGACATTAAAAGTTGGCGCGTTTAGCACGAATTCCAAAATAGTATAACACTTGGTCGATTTGGTTTTCAAACTGCGAAAAAAAAATGTTTTTTCCAACATTCAAATATGTTTTCAATAAAGAAATATTATTAAAAAACACCTTCGAAATTGCTTCGTTTTCGGAATCGATTTCCGTCACATACCTGATAGATTTTTTTTCTAACTTTTTTTAGAGCAGTCACTACTTGGCCTATCATCCGCTTTCGGCTTGACGTTGATTAATGGGACACCCTGTATACTATGTAAATGTATGTTGTATTCGTACTTATATAATTATAAAAGTTTTTCAAACTAGCATACAACCATCATAGTATTGTATATACAACTCGTTCATAACTTCTAAATAAAAACTACGATAATGAAATATTAAAAAAACTTTAGTGCAAACAAAACATACATATTTTGTTTGCAAAATGTACACGTACAAATAAGTGTCTTTTCAAAATTAACGTTGCAGAAAATGAAGAAATATAATGCCATAAACACTCGACGAAAAATGTTGGCAAAAAATGAATTTTACTCTTTACGAAACTTGTACCTATATTGGGAAAGCTTACACCCCAAAAACTATCCGAATATAAAAATAGCATATAAAAGTTGAAGAAATTTGTGAAATAACCATGTAAGCCACAAAATACGGATATTGAATAAATGGAATTTCAAGCTTGAAAGAAATTTAAAGCTCAAATTTTCTACTTTTATATGCGGCACAAAAATAGCGCTGTGTAAACGGTATAGTTTTTTAAAAGAGATTTCAATTAAAATCTAATAGGTTTCTCTCTGGCATCCAATTTTTTAAATAAATTTTTTAATTTACATAAATTTAAACTTAATTTGCTGCTCATCATACTTCTATAAATCAAATGTTTTGAAATTTAAATTTGAAATACTCCTTTACAATAACTAGCGTTTTTTCTCCAGGTTATAATGCGGAACATATTGCTGATGCTGGAATAAAAGTTATTTTTTATAGGCTGTTGTAATAGGAGTCATGATAAATTTGATATATTATTTTCCCTTTCGCTCTTCTACACAATATAAAAATCATTCTGTGTTTTCTTTTTTTTTATCGATTTTTCTTATTCCAATCAAAACTTCTCGGTAAAAACTTGTTCCATCCAAGTTGTTTTTATTTTTATTTTATATTTTTTATATTTAACCTCGTTAGGTAAATTGGCAAAGAACTGCAGTAGCTCCTCCTCTTAATTTGTGTAAATAGAATATTTACTCAAGATAAGTATTGAATTTTAAAAGAAAACTCAAACAGCAAGATATATTTCAGTGTGCATGAATTGATACGGATTGATAAATGATAAGTTCCTAAAGACGACTGAACAAAGCAATGGAAGTCGCTATTGTAAAAAAAGTGTACATCTTATTTTGTATTTATGTATATATTATAAATATTTATCTCAATTTAACAATTGATTTGTTTCATAACATACAGACATGCACTGTTATAACACCATTCGACAACTTAGGGGTGCTGTTGGATGAGTAGTTAGTGCGTTTGACTACAAACCCTGAGATCTTGCATTTCACAGCACCCTTCTTCGCCGGTATTTTATCAGAACCGTCGGCGAAGTAAAAGAACTAATAAAATGGCTACACAGCTTAAACAACTCAATGCCTCTACTTGTTAATAACAGAGGGGCTTACAACACTGCTCTGCAATAAACGCGCAATAGCAGGGTTGTAAATGAATTAAACTTTTTATCTCTCTCCCACTTCAGCACCTGTTCTCTCTATGCTATCCCTTTCCCAAAGAAGGTAGCACATTAATTAATTAACTGGAAGGCATTAATTGCCTGATTGTGTTACTTCTCTTTAAAAAAATTTAAACAAATTTTTAAAAACCATATGATTTGCGTGCATCATGCATGAACGTGAGTATAAAATAATTAATTGTGAGGAAGCGAACCTGAGTGGATTTTTCGCGTGATTGCTTCGTGATTGGAATCTTCTGAAAAGTAACTTGAAATTTCTACGAAATAAATCGAAAAATTGTGATATTTAATTATGAACAATGAAATATAAAATTGGCATTTTTCATTTAATGACTTGTAATTTTTTTATTTTTCGTAGGATCTTAACAATTTTATGGTTCGCATGTTTGGACATATATCAAATTTGGCCTCTGGGTTTAAAAAATATAGAATTTTTTCAGCCTTATCCGCGCTTGTCTTAATTGCGAATTTTGAAAAACGTCTATAAATGCACTTTTTTCAAATTTTAAAGCTTGTAACTCAACGAATTTTGATCTTAAAGAAATTAGAATATAATAATGATATCTTAAAGAAGTATCAGTATTATAGCCGCCATATTGATTTCACCATCTTGAATTTCAAACATTTGTTTAAATAATATTTACCACAAATCCCCAAAATTTCTTTTGCTTCACAGTCCTCTTTAAGTGGTAAAATACCGTTATGACTGTTTTTATGTTATTTGATTCGATGTGCATCATCAACTAAAAAGTACTATTTTTAGTTATGACAGTGCGCTTATGAGCAATCGAGTAGTTTTCTTTCACCTAAACAGTATTTTTTCGAGTTGTGATGCTATTGATGAAAAAATTTTTGGTTTTGCGGTGCATCATTTAGAGTTGTATCTCCTTAGCTGAAAAAAAGTGAATATAAAATCGCCTGTATTATATTGAGAAGTGACTTTTTCTATTAAATATTCATGAGCTATATTTATACAATTTCATCTATAGATTCATAACTCAAAATTGCCCCATATTTTTTAAAACTACAAGAGAAAACTACAAAAAAATAAGATTGGCTAATACTTACGGTGACCATTAATCCCATGGAAAAATAGTGTACGCACTTTATGGATTAAAAACATAACAAAACTAATTGATTATTAGGCTAAGGCTCGTAACGTTGCATGCAGAAAGAATTGGGCATGAATAATATTCCAAGGAAGAAGTGAAAAATTAACATCAA
Organism: Panzeria rudis; assembly: GCA_956483635.1. Lineage (NCBI taxonomy): Eukaryota > Metazoa > Arthropoda > Insecta > Diptera > Tachinidae > Panzeria > Panzeria rudis. The sequence continues at coordinate 154,116,598 of OY101449.1, read as the reverse complement.
CTTAATTTTTCAACGTACACAGCAGAACAGAGTAGTGCCACTTTCGGAAGCCGCTACACTTCCATTGTTAGTGCTCACGTGTATTTGGGTTATGTAATAATATCAAACGCTTTGGGTTTCCAGCTAGAGTTCTTAAGTAATTTAAGCTGATTTCAAATTGTTTGCTAAATATGTTGGAAGTAATGAAAAAAGTGAACAAAAGTGAACATTTGTGAGAAAAAATAATGTAGATAAATGTCATGTGTTAAAAAAATGCACAAATAACGTACACAAAAAAATTAGTGTACAAGACGCTAAAATAGTGTACTGTTCACTATAATAGTGTACGGTTGGTCACTGTACTTATACTACATTTATACGCACGTCTTATGTGCAAATAAAAATGTAGCGCTGCCGAGTATGTATTTTTATTGTAACTTACTAACTCACGAAAACAATTACTGATTAACGCGCTATTTGCAAATGAAAAGTTTGGGTTGCCAACTTTTATATAAATACATATGCTTGTTAATAAAAACTAAAAAATAGATAAATATATTTACAAATAGATGAATAATCAGTGATTTAATAACTTACAATAAAAAAAAGGATTTGGCAGCATTTTACGTTTTTATTTGTAAATAAGCTCTCCGTATAAACTATGTATAACTTTCTTTTAAGAAGGAGTTCTTTGTTGTAGAACTCAATTTAATTATAAAGTTATAACCATGTTACTAAAAACAGTTTTTTGTTTCTCCTGAACATTTGCGATCTTTGAGTTGTGACTGTTTATGATTTAGTGTGCGATATATTTAAACTACTCGCACTTAAATATATATACAATCTACTACTGTTCACCAAATGGGATGTTAAATTAAATCGAAAATGGCAATAAAATTTCATGGTTTTATTTAACGAATCCTTGACAACACATTAGTGACCACAACGACAACTTATTTGTCGTTTTAAACTGTCTTCCGCTATCGATTTTTTGGTTTTGTTTTCCTTTTTTTTGTGCAGGAGACACAAAACTATGTATATTGAAACTCATTGATTAAGGTGGAGTAAATAACAATTTAAGTGGGTCATCATCAGTAAAGAATGACAGTTAAACATGAAAGCCAAAACCAATATTATTTTATATATTATATAAATAAGGAAGCTCCAAACATCAAAAGGATTTTCGGACTAGCTTTAAATTTCTATGCTTTGCAAGCCAATTGGAGTAAAATAAAAGGATTAAAGGATTATTTTTGGTATTACAGGTCACAAAATTTAGAACATAAAGTTTAGTTCTTAAAAGTGGCTAAGATGGCTCTTCAATAAAAACAAAAAATCGAAAATATTTTAAATTAAAACTTATAAAACATGAAAAGCACATTGACTTTAAGTTTTTTAAGTTTCCCCTTTATTATTATTTTTATTTGATAATTATGGTATTAAGATCTATTGTACATATTATTATACTATTATAAATATTAAAAAAAAAATAATACAAATTAATTAATTATTTTTGTTCTAGAGACATTTAAAGACAATTGTACAAAATAAATTTAGTTTAGATAAATAAAAATATATTTTAATATCTAATCACTTTTATTAAAACTGTTTTTATATATAATTATTTGTTTTAATTCGTTCTTGTTTTTATTGTGATTATTATACAAATTTTTTTTATATTTTAATCATTATTTTAATTAAATTTAAGGCGAAATTATTTAAACAAATTTGTTTATATTTTGTATATGTTAAAAAAATATATATTTAATGAAAATATAAGAAAATATTTTTTTTAATTTCCATCATTTGACCAAAGAAATTACTAGTGTCTCTTTCTTCCGATTAATCGTTCGTTCGTTTGGTTGTCTATAAAAACAACACTTGTCCAAAGTATTATTTTGTTACCACGGCACTTGTTTGTGGTGTATTATATATTCTAAATAAATCAGATATTTGTGATATTTGTTTTATTTTTTTGTTAGTTTAAGTTAAGCTATTTTTTTTTATTTAAAAGAAAATTTTGCATAGAATTTGATTTACTCTCTTTTTCTTGTCTTGTTTAAGTTTAAATTTTATTTTTAATGTATTTTTGCCAACATTCTCTTAATTAATTAGTTTTATTTTAATAAACAACTTTGTTATTTTTTCTATTGTATTATTTTAAATCGTATTGTAAAGAAATTTTTTGTAGTTGAAATTTTTATCTATTTTTTATTTTATTTTTTTTTTGTTAGACATACTGTTGAATAGATGACACTACGAAATAGACTTGAATGTCTAAAAACTCTTCAAATTAATGTTAAGAAACATTAGTTTTATGAAAATTAATTTTGTGAAAGCTCAGGCAGTGTTTGCGTGATTATAGAACAAAGAGCGTTCTAGATTTGCATAAATAATGTTAAAAGGGGGGTCATATTTTATGACCGGTTATAGTTGAATATTGAATAACTTTGTGTTGCGTGATCAGATTTTAAAACGATTGGGGGCTTCTTTACAAACATTAAATAAATATCGTTTTGCTGTTAGAAATTCTAAAACCTATTTGATTAAGAGGCATTTTGATTCCTTGTGACCCTTTTTCGCTGAAATTTTACAGCCAAATTTGACAAAATAAAAACAATTTTGAAGGTATTTATTCTACTAACGCATGGCTACATATTTCACACATATACATTCATATATGCTTGAAGCAAGGATGTAGATCAGGTTTTTATAAAAAAAAATTTGAATATGGTTGACATTTTTTTAATATATATTTCGTATATCTAGGGCAGTAGACGAAAAATTTTAGTACTGATTTTCTTCTTCATCAACGGAGGAACGCCCTCGTATTATTTAGACAAAATGGTTATATATTTAAAAGTAGCTGAGAGAGTAAATGCTTATGATAGCGAGGTAAAATAATACAACAAAATCTGAATTTAAATATTATATCCTGCAGCTTTCCTTTGTATTGTGACTTGAAGTGAAATTTTACTGAAGACATATTTTTGATGCAAACTGATCTCATAAAATCCATCTCATAAAAGTACAAGTTTTCTAAGGGCAGAGAATTTTCATTGTTACCAAGAAGTAAAGGACTAAATTTAATATTCTAAGACTGCAACATTTACCCTATAAAACTTGTTTTGATCACTTCCACCCTCTGAGAACCACGTGTTAAAATCATGGATGAATGAACAGAAATAAAACTACTTTGATTTTAGTTCATCAATGATTTTACCAATGGTTTGTATGTTGCCTTTTTGATTGGTCTAAAAATAATTTTCAAATACAAAGTTTTCTTAAAATTTCGATAAAAATATTGGCGCATACTCATAGTCAAAACAAAGTATACTTTAAGAGTTTAAAAACAGTATTTTTGTATGGCAATACTGGTTTTTATTGCTAAAGTATACTTTATTTATGACTATGAGTACGCGCCATTGTATTTTTTTGTTTTAATATTTTCCTTTGATTCTTTTTTTTTTGTCTCATATCTTTAGAAACTGTTCTGTTTGTAAAATACTTTTAAAATAAAGCTCAGTTTTAAATAAAGAATAATTGAATGATTCATCTAGCTCATATAAAAATCAATTGACTTTGGAAATCAACATTTTTGGTATATATTTCATTACGTACTTCAAATCCCCGGACACTCCCGGGATCCCGGGAATTTAATTTTTATTTCCCGATCTCCCGGGAAACAAAAAAGCCTGGGAATAAAAATCCCATAGTGTGATATTTCATGATATCAAAAGATGTCTTAAATTCAGCCAGTACAATCTATCAATGTGTATTTAAAATATTTATTAAGCATATATATTTTTTTAATTCTATCTGTTTCGCTAACTAGTCTACAGCTAAAAGAAGTCATGTAATTTTTTTATTTTTTATAAAACTTTGTCTAATTTTGGCGTCTAAAATGTATATATTTTAGTTAATTGTGAATTTTTGTTAATATTTAGTTAAACTACACACCATTATTGTGCCTTTTCAGTGATTTCTTACAATGTAAATTTTATACCAAAGACATTTCACATTATATATCGAAAAAAGGTAATTAATGCCATAAAATATTACTGGTTTTAAAATAAGGTGAGATAAATAAGGTGATTAAAAATAGTAATATTTAAGAAATTTGAGTCTGTATACCGAATTCGCACCCTATTTAGCTAATGAACGTTTATCCATCAAGGTTCTAAATTAATACCATATATTTAGTTTCTAGTTTTAGTTATAAGATTTGAATACTTATCGCTGTAGGTGTAATACATGTATGTATAATCAGACTCAATAACCAATCAAATGTATTAAAAAATGTCTGCTGGAATATAGCCAAAAAATAAAAAGAAATAAATTAAAAACATTGAAAATTATAAAATAGCAAGTAATAAATTTTCTTTCCACTTCAAAGCCATCGAAATCAACCATCTGTGTGACATTATTGCACTAAAAACGAAAAAAGGATAAAATAACATTCATATTGGAGGTTTATAGTCTGCTTCATTATTTCATTTCATCAAACAGGAATAAATAAATTGTCTTCCTGTCATAAATTGTTTATCTTGTAATCAAAGTGTTCTTGGTATATACATATGACGGACGTCCGTCTGTCCCATCGTTTTTGCAGAAAATGTAATAAAACCTAATTAAAAATGAAAATTATTATAGACAAAAAAATATTGTTAGTGATCCTTGCAACACCCTCTACCCAGTTTAAAGTAGAGATGGGCGTGTGTCGAATTTTTCCAACATGACAAGACCCGAACAGGAATATTAAGATGTCCAACACACACGCACGCCAAAAATTTTCCCAAGACGACACGGAACAACACATACGAAATCGAATCCAATAACAAAAAATATTTTTTTTTATATTCAAAGAAATATTTTTGTTTTATTTAGTATTCCGGTCCCAGCCTTGACCGTATACGAAATGACCAACTGGCACTTATTACAAAAAAACGTAATTTATACGGTTGCCATCAGCCGCTGCTTCTGCCTTGGTCGTTCGCTACAAATTGGTATTTTTTCATCATTTCGACGAATACCTTTTTGAATTTTCTCTTTTGGTTAGCTCACATAAACTAATTACTTTTTTCAAGCGTCGCTTTTCAAACAGTAGGGCCAAGATGGCACTGCCAACAACTGCTACTATTGTCTTATGTACAGAACTTTAAGCTTAATTTCTTAATTTTTCATTGACTTCTTTAGTTTTTGGGTGCGTCAAAAATATCAAATTACATGGTAATGAAGCTGTTTTAGTAATATTGTATATGAAATCACAGCAACAAAACAGTTTATTTGACTTTAAAAATATATTTACATATGTATGTTTTTGGGCAATTTTCGAAAATCGTTTCCTATGTTACACACTTTATGAAATTAGCGGCCCTATTCTGTAAAACCGAATCCGAGTAAATTCCTCGTTTTCCAAAAATAAATAATGACCACCCCCTTGATGTTCATATTTTAAATCATATATAGTAATTAATTTTTGATATGATATTTTAAGCTATAAAATATATGAAACTGCAAAATAAGTCTGAAAAAAGTTGCTGTTAGTGGATTTAATTTCTCTAAATCGAGCGTTTCCAAATCGACTCGATTTGTTTAGAAAATACTACAAAAAAATCAAATCTCAAACGAAAGACGTCAGTCATTATTTCCAAAAATAGCGAGCACTATTTCCAAAAATCGTCTAAATGTTTTTCAAGCACAACTGGTCATAAGAGTGTTCTGTGATCTGGGGAATTTTGATCTATTTAGATTTTTAATTTTGCATATGGGTATTTCCAGAAAAAAGTCCGCTTTTTCATGTACGTCACAAAGCAATTAAGCTTGATTTTACTTAAGTTTTCTTTACTGCTTTATATATGTATTTGTGTAGAACGTAAGTAGCTCTACATTTAGTAAAAGATAAGGAAAAATCGGATTACATGATTCTGACTTACAAGCTTAATTTCTTGGTGACGGACGCTACGTGACAAAAAGTCAAGTTTCTGTGGAAATTCCCCTATAGAATTGCCACGTAATATTCAAATCACTAAATAATATTGACAGATATATGAGATTTTGAATAAAATCCGTTTATATAGGCGCTCAAAGAATACTTAAAACCAGGATCTTTAAATATTTTAGTGTGTTATTTCTACTAAGAGTTTTTACTGAAAATTATCAAATTCGAGTTATAATACTTAACAATTTATTTTTCTACCAAAAAACGGTAAAAAACGCAACAAACCGACCAAGCTACCAAGATATCTAAAAATAAAATTAGTCTACCAGTTTTGGTCTGATCGGACCAAAGTGGCAGTCCTGTTTTCTGGCACGAAAACTTCATGTTGAGTCGTGCGTGTTTGTGTCACAAAAAAAGTACGGCACACGCCCATCTCTAGTTTGAAGTATATACATAAGTGTATGTATGTACTTACATATATGTGCAATCATATATGAATATATGCATATTAGACTGGTAGCTAATAATAAAACTTTTTTCAAATCCCCTAAAACAGCTTCCTTTTGTTGGAAAACCGCGTGATATTTTTTATATATTTTTGTAATTTGTTATTGTATTAGGAAGAAGTGTAGTTTTAATTAAACATTTGAAAAGAAGAAACCTAAACCTTTCAAACGATAATATTTTTGTTACAATAATAATAATAGGGGAAATGCTGTAAAACGTGCGTTTTGAAATCGTGCGATTTCCAAAAAATTAAAAACTGTGTTCTGTTAATCGTACGACTTCGTGTATTCGTATAAAATGTCTTAAGCATCTAAAACATTAAAACCATTTGAAAAGCTGTAATAAATTAACTTTTTAACTCTTTCCTGGAAATTAGGCGATTTAAAATCGCACGATTTACATCACACCCCTAAAAATACCAGTTTTTCACAAAATTTGTTACATACTAAATTTTGAAGGGTTAATATTCAAAATTTATTAACTTTGGAGCCCGTCATACGATGTTAATAAAAATAGTGTCCTTTGAAAGGTTTGGATTTCTTCTTTACAAGTTTTAAATTGAAATTACATATACATTCAATCGTAAAGTAGCTAAGTCTAATTTAATAAATTTTAGCGTAGGGGAAAAACTTTCTAAAATCTTTCTTTCGCAATATATTTTAAATATGTAAAAAATATTATATTAATGTTATTTTATTTATTTAAAAGTTGGCAAACAAAAAGTATTAATATTTGCCTCGAAGATTTCACATTTCCAGGGGATTTATCATTTTTCTTTAACATTATTGGACTTAGCTCTTTTACATATCATTGGAAAAATTTAAAACGAAAAAGTAGTAATCTTTTTCTGCAAACCATGTACATATCTTTGTTTACTCTATTGGACTGCATCAAAACCTGATTTCTCAGAAAATGTGGACTTAGCTCCTTTACAAATGAAGGTAACGATATTTCTGATAACATGATTTTACCAAAAACATAAACATTTTAGAGGGCGTCGAAAAAAATGTATCCTATATACATAAAAAATAATGTGTGCTTCAAGTGTACATTAAAGCAAAATTTCTTTGGATTTAACGACCAGTCTAATAAACATAAATATCTATGGCTGTTTATGTGTGTATGCATGTATATTTACATCGTTAAACAACAAGTGGTCATAGTAACCTGGAATGCAAATTGTTGAATAGTGAAAAACAAGAGGGACTGTTTCATTTGAAGGTTGTTATGACACCATGATGGGGATCAGTGTTAGCCGGACCTTGAGGGAAAAAAGCTAAATCGGTATTTTTAAAATACTAGAAAAGGTTAAATCACACAAAAATAAAAGCTAAAAAAGGAAAAATACTTTTAGTTGAAAACTTAATGCTTTCTTTATTATTTAGTAAACTAGCTTTTTTCGACCCGGCGATGCACGGGCCTTAAACATTTTGAGGATAAGTCCTTAATGCTTTATTTGTCGTCTATCTGGTCTAGCAATATGGACGAAATAACTCTGCCAAAAAAACCGATTTCATTACAAAGATCCCATTGAACATATTACAACACGGACGCAATAATGCGTTAGGTCAAATAGTGCGTCCTTCTACTAATTGTGTGCTCGTCTGAAATTTTTTGTAGTACCAAACCTCGCATGTCCTTTCAAATAAATAACTTTAAAATCGGTCAAGAATTGGCATAGTTATGCGATAATCAATATATCGGGCTACCAATTTTTCCGCCCCATTGCCACTTCTATGGGACCAAACTGAGACAGATATATCATGGGGGGAGCAAACTTCCCTTCAAACAAAACTTCAGGCAAATCCTTTCAAACAAAAAAAATTTAAATCGGTTCACAAATGACAGAGTTAAGCATGGGGGGACCAAATTTCCTCATCGATTTTGAAAAAAATATTACAGAATAAAACTGCATGCAAACCTTTTCAAACAAAAAATTTTTTTTTGAAAATCAGTTCACATATGACAGCGTTAATCATGAGGGGAGCGAATTTCCCCACCGATTTTCAAAAACAAATTATGAGACTAAGCTTCAGGCAAACAATTAAAAAAAAAAGGACTTTTGAAAATCTGTTCACAAATGACAGAGTTAAGCATGGAGGGCGAGCGAACTTCCCCACCGATTTTCAAAAAAGAATTATAGGATTAAGCCGCAAGCAAAACATTTCAAACCCAAAAAGACTTTTAAAAATCGGTTGACAAATGACAGAGTTATGGGTGGGGAACTGAATTCACCTGAATTCACCATTTGAAAAGATATATCTATACGCCATCTAGTTACTTTATTTACATCAATGAGGAGACACGTTAGAATTGCTTGAATCGTGGGTCATTTGCCCATTGGCATAAATATTTTCACGTTCGGTTTAAAGATACCAGCGTCAACTTCCTCATCGGTTTTGGATCCTTCCGTAAGATAACGTAAACTTCTGAAATTAACAGGACCTAGTAAACCTAAGCCGATCATTAGTTCACCGTTTATCCTGTCACTCGGCATATCTCTACAATATATTTTATTCTAGATCGATGAATGCTCATTCGCAACATAATGAAGAGAGCTCCCAAGAGCTGTAAGAACCCATAGCTGCATACGACTGAGACTAATTACATCCTCAATGGATAAGGTTCAACAAGTTTTCATTATGCCAGTAGCGGAAATGCCTATACATGCAAACAATCTCTGACCTTACGACCATGCCATACGTTATGATTGATCTGATAATCTTTTTATAGATTCTAGTGCATCCGGCACAACTCTTTGGCGCTCAGATCGTCTTAGTGGGTTTCTATGCAACAAATTCTATGAATTAATGTTGATATAATTTACAGACTCCTTGCCAAGTATTTCTGATCTCTCTACACACCTTTGGAAACTATAAGATAAAAGATCCATGTCTTTAGTTAATTTTGACTAAAATACAGTACATTTAATAAAATCTACTAGCTTATAATACATGTAAAAATAATCAGTTGGTTTTAATTTCGGCACTGTTTTGTAAATCGAGTGATTTCTAAATAGCAGCTGACTAATTTAATTTTTTTAAGTTGCTTTCTTATTTGACTCGACCTTAAGTCTATCTGTGTGTACACTCCAAGTCTAGCGATTAGCGCAATAATAAATTATCTTTTTAGGAAATCATTCGATTTAAAATTAAGCGTAATTTTATCATTGACTATAAATTGCATTTTTGTTTTAATTTGTGCTACTAGACGATGTCGTAGACGTATCGCTGTGCAACGAACTATTGGATAAAGTCTTCCTCGCCATTTCTGATGTATTCAGCACACTGCCGCACAAATTGTTGGTCATTGTCGTTGCCGGTGAACATGATGTGGCCGTATGGCGGCACGGTTGAGGCGAAGTGGGATTTGATAAGCCTGATTCGTGTATTGGCGATAGAGTAGGTGATCGAGTACGCAAAAAATGTTTGCGTCGTTGTCGTCGATAGACATTATTGATACTTGGTAGTCGCTGTATTGGATTGTAAGAATTATTCCTATTATTGGACGGCTGAGACGAGACAAAAGCTAAAGTTTCTGCCAACTCTTCTAAATCTGTTGTATTGGGTATTCGCCGGCGAGTAGGTGGAGGTAAGGCAGGCGGTAATGATATGCCAATAGGTGTGGTATAAGTCACTGACGTATCATCTCTTATAATCGATGTAGGCAATACGGATGTTTTATATGTGGCCGTATTTTGAGAACAAGGTGTTGTCATCCCACTACTACTGTCTGAATAGCTACTCTGCTCTCTGGAACTCTCTGAGACAGTATTATTTGGTGAATTTGTTGTAACTGAGGAGCTTGATCCATAAGCATGTTTGTGTTGGCAACAATTGTCTTCTTTTTGTAAATGTATGGGTCTCACTTGATTTTGTTTAAGACCATGTTCGGTATTAAGTTGTAGCCTGCATCTAGGCCTTCTGTAGCGATTGATGACACGCATGAAATTTCTAAATCTGGCCACTGGCCAAGTTCTTGTGTTGCGTAAATTGGTTTGTGTTGCTTTCACATGTTCCATTGATCTTGGAGAGTTGTTTGGTATTTGGGGAGCTTTGTTGCCATTAGAACTAACATGATTTGTTGCAACTTCACTTTTAGCTGTCATTTTGGCGGCTAACTCTTGATGGTGTTTGTGTGCCAATGCGGCAATAATATCATTGGGCACATCTGGGCTGTCGGGCACAGCAGAACAACAATTCCATTTTCTACGCCATCTCTGCTGCTTAGAAATTGTCTGCATGCAACATCGCTTTTGGGTTGTAGCTGTTTGCGCAGATGATTGGGATTTTCCCGAAGATTGGCGGGACACTTGCTGAGGGTGCTCCGACTTAGTCGCTGGCGTTTTATTGTTCTTATGAGTCTTAGAATCTCTCTTTCCTATAATGGGACTTCTTAAGCGAAACGAACAAAATGTACATTGCTCAGTATATTGAAGGTATGAGCGGCGATTATTAAAAGCCGCTGCTGCAGTCTCAAGATTTGTTACTAGCGTTGCTTTAGTTGTGGCGGCACTTACTCGTCTGTGTGTAGAGGCCGCCTTGAAGGACGAGCAACAGTGAAATGTGTTAAACGCTTCAGTATTGTCATCGGGCGTAGAATCCAAGTCGGTGTTGGTGGCGCCTGAAATGTGAGCGATAGTCAAGGGTGACTTGATGTTAGTTTCTTCTAACAAAGAACACATGTAGTATGTCTTTAAGGCAGTCTGATGATATTCCCTAGAGTTGGCACAACAGTGAAAATTTAAATGAGAATTGGCTTCTAAATGGCAAGATTTTTGCTGCCGTAACGTTTGATCTCCATCATTTGGGTGAAGTATTTTGGAGCACATATAAAATTGGCCACATTCTGAGGTCCGTTTGGATGGATAGTTGCTGGCAGGCGGGGTTGATTGAGCTTCGGCTTGTGCACTTTTGGCAGCAGCTGCTAATTTGTTTTTGGCTTCTTGGGCTTGGCGATGATTACGTATATACTCATAGGTGGTTAAACCCAAAAATGAAATGTAGATATGAAAGAAACAAAGATGTAATAAGAGACCGGCTGTGATGGCTGCTAACAAGCCTAAGCATCCCAGTAGTACGAGGAATATAGTGTGACTAACAGTTATGCCGGCGAACGAAATCAAAGTGCTATTATGAGTTATGGAATTGGCATCCGTGAAAATAGCTTTGCCTGTCCCATCATTATCATCACCATGATTTAAAGAAGTTGTTGATATGCTAGCTGTCTCGTTTGTTAACGTGTCGCTAAGATTACTCCTGATAAGCAATGTGGCATTTTCTAACAGTGTAGCCAGGGTGGAGTTATCCGAAAATAAAATATCCTCGTAGTCGTTTGTTGTATTTGAGGCTACATTTGTTATGTTGGCCGTTTCGTTCAGTGTCAAATATTGACTTCCATCTACTATGTTACCTTCCAAAATATTTTGCGTTGGATACCAATAACTAAGCCATTCTGGCTGGAGGTAATACAAAACTATCTGACCTATAACCGCTAATAAAATGACTAATGTGGCGCAAACTGCACTTACGACACACATTAGAAAGGCGACATAGTTACGTGATCCAATACAATGATTTAACCATTTACAGTGATGATCAAATTTCCCCACACATTTATTACACACCGAACAGTGTTTCGTGCGATGCGATGAGGTACGTATATTGCACAGATGACAACGTCCGTTCTCAATAACATGGGCGTGTTTGGAGCGATCAAATTCGGGTACAATACGATCGTTACGATGAACTCTACGTAACTCACGATCAGCAGGGTCTATAAGCAATGCCACTAAATGGGAGACTATATGCACAATGTAGAGACCGGTTATCAAGCCATAAAGAGGTCCTTGTATATCTGTATTAAAGGAGGGTATCAGGATTGAATACGCCGCTAAGCCAAAAAGTATCAGTACAAACCAACCAAACAGCTGTAGAGGATGCAAGGGTGTCTGTAAACCATTTATACGTCTACCTTTACGATGATGAACATCGGCTATATTCTCTTGGAAAGAAATACAATGGGAAATCTTCCATGGCCCTACGGATAAATTGGAACCTCTAATATTAGCTAAATGATTATTGTTATTCGTAGATGCCTTCAGACCATTAAGATCCTCTGTAGAACTATTGGAATTCTCTATGGGCTGCTGAGAGTCTTTCTTACTAAAAAATTTCAAAATTTTCGCTGCTGTATTGTGGGTCTTGTGAGTTTTTATTTGGGTTAATTCTGTATACAATTCAGGGTTTTTGGCATAATCATTTATACTCGCTGTAGTTATGGTTATTATATTATCATCGTTATTTATAGTATTTAATGGTTTATCTGTTATACTTGTGCTATCCTCTATATCATTATACGACGTTATTACGGTAATGCCGTTTTGCAAATGATCCGAAGATATTTCTAGTTCTGCATCTTGATACTGATTAGATCTTTCCGCATTTGCTTTATTGCCTTCTTGTTCATTATACTCTGGTTGCATGTTGCTTTGAGTTTAACATTTGTCTTGATCTCTTGGAAGTTTGAGAAGATAAAGGCAAGCAATAATTGTGACAAAAGTGTAGTAAATAAATAGTGAGATGATGATTTGTTACGTATTTTGTTGTTATGGAGAGAAGTATAATGCATGAAATTAGGATGATTATTCGTGTCTAGTCCGATCAACATTACAGGTCACTGTGAATCGGATGTTTGAAGTAGTTAGCTAAGCTTTTGTTTTGAATGTCTCTATAGTTTACGTATAATTTTTCTTTTTTATAGATTGTGTTATATGGTTATTAACTAGTTTATATCACTTGTTTGTTTTGCTTTGCTAATAAAGTTTATTTTTAATTTGTTGTTCTTTTTGTGGAATAAACTATTTTCATATTAAATGGAAAGTTTTCTATATAAAGTTTATACTTTTATGTGGCTTTAGTTAAGTTTTGGTTTCTCTTTTTTAGGTTTTTCGTTCAATTGACTACGTTGTTATTCTAAAGATATTTTAGTTGAACTTTAGTTTGAATACATTAACATTTTGATTGCTTTTCACTACGTCATAGCAAATAAATATGTAGTTCAGTTTCTTTTATGATGTGTGTTAAAGGATTCAGATTTTTTAGTCAAGTGGAAAAGCTTTTCATCACACTTTTTAAGTAAGTTTTTGTGTAATTATTGGTTATTTTATTTAGTGTAGGTTGATTTTTCGTTCATTCATTTTATGCATACTGTTTTCATACAAATTTAGATATGTTAATTGCCATCATGTTATATTACACTGTACAACACCAAAAAATTCACAAGGTTTGACAATTGATTCTGATGTAGAGAACCAAAAAGATAGAAGTGTGCCAACATTTTGAAAGGCTACATCTGGGATTCAAGCTAAAAAGACTTCGTCTAAACCTTAATGTGTTCGAGGGTTAATTTCGTACTAATTTACAGTTAGTACTAAACTCCATGGATGTCCATGGACATTATTTCCACATAAAAAAGGAAATAATATCCATGGACAATACTATTTGCAAGGACTGTGCAATACTATTTTCATGGATTTTATTTCCATTTTCTGATGGACATTATTTCCTTTTCAAAATGGAAACAACGTCTATAGGCATTATTTCCTTTTCAGAGTGCAAATAACGACCATGGACATTATTTCCATGGACGTTATTGCATGCCATACTAAAATATCCCATAAAACCGGATTATATGAGAATAGCTTACATTAAAAATGTGTCTTGTCTACAATTTAACAATAAATCACCATATAAAACAAAAGATGAAAAATGGCCCATATATTGAAGCGTTAGACGGTTAAGGTATTCTTTGAAAATTTATAGTATAATTTTATGACAAATGTTTTACGAAAGTGTCGAAACAGACCAATACAGTGAAGCATTAGATGATTAAAAAGCTCCACAAAAAATTTCCTCGTGGTGTTTTACATAAAAGTGCTGAACACATCTTATACCTTTAATATATCGATTACAACTTTTCCTATTCCGATGTTCTATAACAATGTACAAAAGGGAGAGTTGAAATTTAACTCCCCCTAAAATGAATCACAGGTCTAAGCTTTCAAAACGCCGACACAAGTTTATTTTTCTTGGTTCCCTCTACCAGCAGTAGTCTTTAGAACCTTGTCATACTAAAAATATATAATTTTGTTGTACAGTACTATTAAACATTTACGATGTTATAAACGTGGATTTCTTCAAATGTCATACATATCCCAAATCGAGGGACATTAAAAAAACTACTGTAAAAAAATCAGGTTAATCAGTTAAGATTAAGATGTGCCGCACGCCCACCAAAATTTGAGAAAGTGCTCTTTTTCTGTCTCTTAATAAATATACCTGCTGCTCTGTAAATCGAGTAGATTTGAAAACACTCGATTTAGAGAAATTAAATCCACTAATACCAAACTTTTTCAGATTTTGTTGTAGTTTCATATATTTTAGAGCTTAAAATATCACATCTGAAATTAATTTACTACATACGATTAAAAATACATCAAGGGGGGGGCATTATTTATTTTTGGAAAACGGAAAATTTACTCGTATTTGGTTTACAGAACATCGTCGATAGTATTTCCAAAAAAAAAATCTGCTAAGGGGTTGCTATCTGTGTAGTTACGAACAGGTTTTGCTTTAATTATTAGCTCTAGTTTTTATTTTTTATAAAATGCTGATTTTTAAAGATCCACTGACGAGTTACGAGCACCCAACGAAATTACTGCATATAAATTAGCTAACCACAAACAATTTTTGCACATAAATTCTTGAGAATATCTCGAATAAATTAATATATAAAATTTATTTTAGGTTATGAAGCATTAAATACAGAAAAGAGCATTTGCTGAATCTTTGATGGGCGTACGACACGTCTTATAGTATTTTATTTTCTACATAAAAAATGTCACCTTGTTGAAAGGTGCATGCATAAAATGTCTTTCCAACCCTGCAATAATGCTACATATTTGTTTCTTGACGACAACAAAACACAAGTCATGAAAAAGTGGATTGCCCCGTTTTTAACAGCAACAGAACTAAGTCTGCAACTTGAGCTGATTGACCTGAAATTTTTTAAGGTAGTTTTTTTTATAAATACCCATCGATTTCGGTTATGAGACTTGAAGAAATCCAACTTTTAAATTTTAACGATCACTCTAATGTACATATTTTTATATTTTTAAAGTTCAACTCCATAAAATTTTATTTTTTCGTTTCAGTTTTACTTGAGTTCATATCTAAAAATTTCATTCTTTCGATTGTTACATAGGCGTAATATTTGTTTAAGTTTTTACTTTTATGTATTCAGTTCATGTTTGTTGACTTTTGCAGGCAGTTTCATTTTTAAATTTCTGCTAGAATCGTGTTTCTTTATTTTTAACATTTGTAATTTTAAATGTTTATTTATTGCATTCTTTTCAACTTCCACTAAAACTTTTTGATTCTGTAATAGACTGTAAGAGTTTTAACGCTTTACGTAATGTATGACGTATAGCGTTACGTAGTTTGGATTATAAATATTTAGTTTTTTTATGAAAAATAAGTCAAAACTTTTGTTGGCTTTGGTATACGTCACTATTTTGCTTGAGTTATTATAAGCTTTTATTCTATTTTTTTATGCTTTATTAGATTTAACAAAAAACCGTAACTTTCGTAACTTTTTATGGCTATTTTTCATGTGATTATTATTTGGCTACACATGGCTTTTATATTTATAACTTTGTTTTTATCGGTTTTTTATCATTCACAATAAGGAATTGGTTATTTCATTAGTTACTCTTGCTCACATAATGGAATGCTTGTTTATTTTTCAAACTCATTTATTTTTATTTCAATTATTTTTTATTTTATCTTACTTAACAATCTTTTTAACAACAAAGAAACGCAATGAATTGCGTTGACGGTAACTTGGCAGGCTAGTTTCACTAAATCTATATTTAAAAGCAAAATGTATACACACTAAGAAAATTTCTATGCACTCTTTATAGATGTTTTACAATTATTTTATGATCTTCATAATCTGTTGCTAATAATAGCTTTACGTTTTTAGCTTACGTCGTTCAGAGTGCAAAACGTTTCTTTTATATTAACAATTAAATTTTTTTCATTATATTAAAATCTTTTCTGCAGATTTATAGCATTAACATCCAGTGAAATGTTTTGTTTGTTAAGTTATGTGTTTTTCATTTGTAATTCGTAACTAACGTATTTATATATTTATTAATATACACTACAATTTTCTAGTGTTCTTTCACAGTTTCCTTAATTTCGTTCTTTATATATTCAACACAGCAAACAAAAATAACAAAAACAAAAATGTGGAAAATCTTTGAGAATTTATTATTCAACCAATCCACATTCTTTCTTCTATATGAACCATTCATAGTTGACATTTATATTTGTGTTCGTAGAGAATTCAATTCAGAGCAAAATACTAAAAGGAAAAAAAATCAGTTTGTTAAAGGAATCCATGAGTCAAGGTTACATATACAGCAGGAAGGCTTTTCTTTTATTTTGCGTTCTTAGAACAAAAAGAAGAAAATCCATATTTAATAGGGATTTAAATTTTCATTTGCAAGTTCGCTCTGCTTGTATGCATTAAATATTTTAATTCAATTTTTTCTTATTTGTTTTGCATTATTAACATTTCTTTTAATATCCTTCATAAACATACATACATACAAAACTTAATTCTCCTTCATACAAGTGACTGATTGTGTAGAAACTTTGTTTCCTTTTTATTTATATTTTACACTCGTATGCGGTTTCTGTTTGTTTGTCATTTCGTTTTTAATTACTTAATTCCATTGTATGTATTTGTATAGTTAATTTTATTTGTTTCACATAAATATCTGCTGGATACGTAAAAGTTCTTGGCAGTAAATACGAGTAGTTAAAATGTATAAAACTTGAAACGTAATAATTTTAAAGTAACTATTGATTTTTTCTTTGTTATTTTTAGTTCTTTACAAACTAAGGATAGTTTTACTATTGACCATATTTAGCTATAACATTATTTGTTAGTTTTACCGTTTGTTTGAGTTGTCATCATTATTCATTTGACACAAAGGCCCTGAATTGGTTGGTTAGTATTTGTTAGGGTGGGTCTCGCTGTTTAAATAACTGACCTGTGTGTATTTTTTACTCTTTTACTGTTTTATTCAAATGGGTCAACGGACTTCAACGCATGAGGTTTAAATAAAAATACATTTTCAAACTTAACCTTTGGAAATTAATTTAAGAACTATTTTATTGATTTACTAAAGTGTTATTGACGGGGATCATAAAAGTTGTGACATTTATTGTGAAAGTTATACGATGACAGTTGTTTTTGACGTTTTTTAACTTCCCTCAATCAAGGAATCGAAGTTACTGATTTCATGCAACTTTTCTAAAAGCGAGTTTTTATCAGATCTCAATGTTTTGAGACCGATCCTATTTTGAAAATTTTTACGATATTGTCCGTATGTATGCGTGTGTGTGTGCGCATATGTAAGTATGTAACCCACTCATAACAATTAAACGGCTTAGCCCTCTAAAGGTCGAAATCAAAATTTTTATTTCTTAAGCTGGGGAATTTTTTCCTTAGTAAAAATCTACTTTTTAACAACTTATTTGAAGCATCGAAATTTTTTCTTGAGCTATTAGATTAAAAAAAACGAAAGACGGCCACAAGGTGTCCTTGGCCGTTTACGGCAATGAAAGGAATACATTTATTTTGAGTTGTGTTATGGATTTTATTATAAAAATAGGAGAATTTCATGTGATAAATACAAGGTAATACTATTTTCTAATTATGATAAGGGAATAAAAATTTTTGCGTAGGAGCTGCATAAACTTATATAACACTTTTGATACATGCACTGCGTTTGAGATATGTTACACTGTTTGCATTATTTTTTGCCAACCTCTATTTAGCCAGATGGGAAAATTGTCTATTTCATTATAGCGCACTTCTTCATTGTGATGTTCGGCTTTTCTCATAATCTGGGTGTTGAAGCTCATTATTCTTATCAAAATCTGATAATTCTTCATCAGTATCCAGTGAGTCTCTGAATTCTGTTAACTGTTCTTATGATAAATAGACCAGCCTTTGTCCTCTCTTACTGAAAATTATGCTGATTAACTCCATATCTTTGATGTTATATATGAAAATATTTTTTCCAAATGTTCACATAAACGGTCTAGCTTTCTCCGAGGCCGCCTTAAGGTTTTTGTCAACAGATCATACAGAATTATTCCACCTCAAATCAACTAAGAAAACAGGATGAAATGCACGTCACCTGCTCTGATTTTAATGAAACTCGGTATTGACTGTTTTTAATATAATTAAAACACAGATATAAAATGTTCAGTTCTTAGGTCGCCTAGTTAAGGAGATATAACGTCAGCAATATTCAAAAGATATATTTATATATAAAAAAGTTGAGTTTGCCTACATAATTACACATATCTCTAAAAATGTTGCATTTACAGAGTTCAACAATATGCCGTTTTAAAGGTAATAAAACCCTCTTCAATATAGTGTGATAAAAAATATTCTCGGTCCACAGCGAAACTAAAAAAAAAATGTATATCAGAAAATTAAAATCGCTATATCTTAAAAAACGGCAATTTGAAAATGTTTAATAATATATATGTTTTTGATTGCTTTCATATCTACATAGACCTCTTAGTCGCAAAGTGGTAAAATTATTATATCCAAAGTTATAGATACAATTCTGAAAAATTAACTGAATTTTCAATATTAAAATTTCTATATCTTCAAAAACGCCGACTTTAAAATTTTCCAAAAAGTATATATGTTGGCTTATTTCCTTCCATGTCTTCATAGACTACGGAGTCCCAAAGTAGTAAAACTGTTATTATCGAAGCTATAGACACATATTAAAAAAATTAACAGAATTTTTAAAATTAAAATCGCTATAGCTTAAAAAACGTCTACTTTAAAGTTTTCTAAAAAAATATATGTTTTGGTTCACTTTCATGTTTACCGAAATTACTTAACCTCAAAGTGGTAAAATTATTATACGAAAAGTTATAGGCAAATTTGTTGAAAAAGTTAGAAAAATCAACGGAGTCTTCAATTACAGTAGTTTGCAATAATAATGAAACTTAGCACAAAAGTGCTTTCTAAGATTATTATGGATCACTGAACCCGAACCCGAAACTGAAACTGTTTTATTTTTCCTACGAATTCTTTTCGAGATATCAGCGAAAAACGTAATTTCTTCAACCAATCACGTTTTTCACTGATATCTCGAAAACGGTTCGTAGGAAAAATAAATGAATTTTAGTTTCGGGTTCAGCTACCCATAATTATCTTAGAAACTAGTTTTATTTGAAGTTTCATTTCTATTACAATCTAACTACTGCAATTGAAGATTCTACTAATTTTTCTAACTATTTCTACAATTTTGTTAATAACTTTGTATATAAGAATTTTACCACTTTGGGGCTAGGTAATCTCGGTACACATGAAGGTGGAACAAAATTTACTGTTTTTTTCTTTAAGATATGTCGATTTAAAATTTCGGGAATGTAAAAATTTTTAAAAATATGTTTGTGCCCCGGGAAAATTTTAGGTTACGTTATTGTGGAGGGGATTTTATAACCTTTCAAACGGTATGTTGCTGAGATCAGTAACTTAAGCACTTTTGAAGATGTTAAAAATTTTTTATGTAAACTCAAATTTATATATTTGATTTGAGGTGGAATAATTCTATACCATTAATGTTTTCCAAATGAAAATATTATAAAGCAACTTCTTACAAGAAAATTATCAAGAATGTGTCCTAACTCTAAATAGTTTTTATTTTGCTCCAAATTATTGTCTTTTTTTAAATAGTTTTCAATTTAACTTGCACTAATTTATTGTAGTAAAAGGTTTGCGGAATGTACAAAAACTCATGAGATTGCACGTAAGCAAATATGTAATGCTAAGAGGAATGAATAATAGATGACAAAACCAAATAAAATTACACTTAAAAAAATGTTACATTGTTGAACTGTGAAGAAATAACTGATAGCTGCTCTTAGGCAGCCAAAACCGTTAGGAGGTTAACCAATCGTTACAAACTGTTCGCCATTCTTAAGATTTGAGCTTATCTTAGATATCGTGTGGATATGAAACGATTCGATTTGGTTGATTTCGAGAATTTTTAAAAACAACATTAGCGGAACATTTGTAAATATACCGGTTTCCAATCATGTATATATTCGAATAATTCGGTTTATACACGCGAGAGAAATACCCGAAAACAGCGTTATTGAATAACGCCAAAGATTTTGGTTTTTATTTTAAATACTCCAAAAACTTTTTTTAAATTTATTATATATTTAGATCAAGTGACTTTTTTGGACTTAAAAAATTGCACCGATTGTCTTAAATTTGATCAGTTAAAAACGATCTGAGTCGAATTTAATAAATTTTACAGGAGAGATAAAAACTTTATAAAATCTTCTGTTTCCAACATTTCTAAAGTCTGTAAATACAGTATTATTCTATCGTTGAATATTTTTTTAATTGAAAATCATAAGAAATTAAAAGTGATATACTTTCAACTTACAAAGACTTTTATGACTTATGTAGGTGCTTTTCTATTGAATAAATATTTTTTTTGTGTACTTAGCACATTTTCTTTAAAGTGCTTTTCATTATTCATTTTTCTTTAACTAAAAGAAAAGGGGATTTCCTTTTCATTAAACAAAAAATTAACAAGCTAAATTTTTATTTCAGCCACAGTGCATACACTTTAATAAGTAGCGCACTAGGCTAAATCAGATACGAGTAATAACTTATCATATAAAGCTCCTTAACAACAATGTTGTAGTAAATATACGAACATTTTAAATTCACATAAACAAATGTTGTCTACCTATAAGTTAAGATCGTTATGATATAAGCGCATACACAAATACACTACGCCCACTCTCTATCTGCTTGCTGTTTTTAATAAAAATGCTTTCACAATTTTCAACTCATTATATTTTACAATGTTATCTTTTAATATCATATAAAAATTGCAACTTATATGTACATGAAGAGAGTCATCATCTTTTGAAATGTATGCACTTAGATACAATAGAGTTTCATATCTGCTTTTATAAGTACAGTAGAATCTCACAAATTAGAACTCTCACAAATAAGAACCGTCCAGAAATTAGAAACGACCATTCCAATGTATTGTACGCTCTGAAATTAGAACCTATGGTTCTAATTTCTGGAAGTTTTTTTTATTTTGTTTTGTATTTTCACTACAAATTATTTTTTTGCAATGTATTGTACGCTCCAATGTATTGTACGCTCTGAAATTAGAACCTGTGGTTCTAATTTCTGGAAGTTTTTTTTTATTTTGTTTTGTATTTTCACTACAAATTATTTTTTTGCTCATTGAAGTAAAAATAAAACGGGGAATCCCCGAGTTATTCGTGGTGAGTACAATTCGGTCATATGCATGTGAAATTTGATATGCTTGTTAGTTAATGACTGAAGGTCAAAGTAAGTTGTTCATACGTGTGGAAGTTTAAAAAAAATGCCAAATAAACGTAAAAAACACCTTATCTTTGGATACTAAGGTTAAAATACTAAAAAGACTTAATGAAGGCGTAAGTGGAAATCGTTTAGCTCAAGATTATAATGTTGCAAAATATGCCATAAGCTACATAAAATCAAAAAAACAAGAAATAATAGCTGCACCTATCAGGAAGCAAAAAAAAATCTTTACACAACGCAGAATATGAGGAAATGGAAAAGTGTCTTTATAAGTGGTTTTTAAATCAACGTGAAAAGAAGAACACACTGACAGGGCCCGTATTAAAAGCAAAAGCTAAGTCAATTTTTAGTGAAGTGTACCCCGATAAAGGAGAAAACGCATTTACTGCAAGTGATGGATGGTTTTCCAAATTTAAAACCCGTCATGGAATACGGTTTTTAAAAATTGGTGGCGAAATACTTTCGAGTGATGTTGGTGCGGTCACTCCATTTCTGCACAGTTTTCGTGCAAAAGTCGCGGAAATGGGTTTATTGGAAATACAAATCTATAATGCTGATGAAAGCGGATTATTTTTCCGTTGCCTTCCGGATAAAACATTTGTCGCTGCTTGTGAAAAAAGTGCCCAAGGACTTAAAATTCAAAAAGAACGCGTTTTAATTTTGCTAGGCGCAAATTCTGATGGCTCACACAAATTAAAACCATTGCTCATTGGAAAAGCTAAAAAGCCAAGATGCTTCAGAGGATTTGATACCCCACTTCATTATGACTTTTCGAAAAATGCTTGGATGACTTCCCGTATTTTTCATCATTGGTTTCACAAGATATTTTTCAAAGAAGTATGTTTAACCAATGCATATTTTAAACTCCTTATTTTTTAATTTTTGTTTTTTTTTACAGGTCATCCGATTTTCTGAAGACAATAATTTGCCCCCAAAAGCTCTTCTGCTAGTAGATAACTGCTCCGCTCATGCACCAATTGATAAACTTCAAAGCGAGGATGGTAACATAATTGCATATTTTTTGCCGCCAAATGTTACAGCAGCTGTGCAGCCAATGGATCAAAATCCTATCAAACTGACAAAACTTATTTATAGAAAGAAGTTGCTATCTCAATTAATTGGTGATGGTGGTGATATTGATAAGCTTTTGAAACGGTATTCAATACGAGATGCAATAATATTGTTGAAGCAAGCATGGGATGAGGTAACACAGACAGTTCTAAAAAATTCTTGGTCCAAATTATTAAATTGGGACTCAGGTGACGACTCAGGTGACGACAGCGATGATGATTTGCCACTAGCACAATTGGCTCAACAAAATGAGGATTGCAATGAAGTTCTTCAACTAAATCTTAATCTTTTGAATGAATTTATGCCAAATAATTCCGTAACTGTAAATGAAATCGAGGAATGGAATGAAGACGTGTTGACTGGCGGATCTAATGCAGAGAATAGCGATGAGGAGGCTTCAGATAGCAGTGACGTCGATATTGTCGACATAACGCCAGCTATTCCTCATTCAAAAGTCCTTGAAGGCATCAATAATGTTATAAAATGGTGCAAAACCAGTGATATATTTTCCAGTAAACACATGTCCAACCTATTGCACGTCCGTAACGATATCGTTGTATCCAGTTTAAATAAATCAAAAAAACAAACAAGTATTACTGATTTTATGTTAAAAAACAATTAAATACCTAATAATAAAAAAATTTTTTAAGTTTTCTATGAATTTAATATGTTCAATTATTTAAATAATATTAAATAAAAATTGTTTTGTGTTAAAATAAAGCTTTCATAGCTAGTTTTATTATAATTTTCTGTAAAAAAAAATTTCCAGAAATTAGAACTTTTCAGAAATTAGAACTGCCCGATGTACAAAGTGGTTCTAATTTGTGAGATTCTACTGTATTAATAATAGCTGTTTTACACTACCTCACAAGCCGTTCGACTTCTGTAGAAAATGCAACCCTGATCTAATGAGTTTATGGAAAGTTTTAAAAAAACAATAACAACACATTATATCAGGGTAGCATTTTGTGCAGAAGTCGAATAGCTCGTATAAAAATACGTTTATACAATAATAATACTATTATACAAGCTTAAACAGCTTAAAGCTGTTTTTAGACTATTATACAAGCTGTTCGACTTCTGCACAAAATGCACCCCAATACAATGTGTTGTTATTGCTTTTTTAAAACTTTCCATAAACTCATTAGATCGGGGTTGAATTTTGTACAGAAGTCGAACGGCTTGTGAGATAATGTAAAACAGCTATTAATAATATTTAGTTCATCTATTTTTAATTAGTTGTTGTACTTTTACAGCATTCATTGAAAAGATATAGAGAAAATTGACAAATATTTGACACAATAAGCGTACATACCTTTTGTTGAAGGAAAGTGCCAATTATTGAAAGGTAAGTGGGGAAGGTCAAGCGTCATGGTGCGTCGTAAACTCAAAATTTTATATTGGAACTATCACGACAAGTTTGGGAGGGCAGTCGAGACGAACAGCTGTCTTAAAGTACATTGTGTGGTGTAGTTTGTTTAATGTCAGTTTGTTTGTTTATTGTTTTCCTTTTTAGATATTCGGTTACGAGGCTGGCGAGACGGTTGGAACCTAATTGAGGATGCCAGAGCTAGTTGGAAACCTTGTCAGACTAACCGGTCTGTAACAAAATGGTAAATTTAATTAATGAACACTCATTGCAGCTGAGCTTAATACCCGATACAATTGAAACGGTTTTGTACAAACTCTCTTTGTGTTTCGTAATAGTGAATTATAAATATAAATTTCACATCACAACTGGAAGTAATTATTTTTACGACACCCATTGTGGAGACTTTCACAAAAAATTGAAATGAAATTGTTTGCTGAAGCGGATCCAAAACACTGCCCCATCGAAATAAATTTTCTAGTATTTAAAATAAGAAATTGTAAAAAAAAAATTTCATTTCATTTATTTTATTCATTTTATTTTCGATGTCCCATACACAAGACTTAAGTCTTGAGCATATGTAAATCAAATGAATCAGAAAAGTTTATCGAAAAATTAAGGTCGAATACCCAAATTCGGTTAAAAATTTATTTGAGCAATTTGGGTCAATTAATTTCAAAAATAACTGTAATAGCAAACTTCATCAAAGTTTTCTATTTTTTCGAAGGAAAAATTCTGAATTCTAAGAAAGTCACCATTCAATTCAAACTTTAACATATTTGGGTGATTATCTTAGACCATACATATGCTATTCGTAGTTTTGTTGAGTAATTAAAAAAATTTTTTCATTTTTCATCAACGTATCTCTCGAGCAATTCAACAGATTTAGATAAAATTTTCGGAATTTGAGAGTTTTTAAAGCCACAAAATAAGATGAATTACGAAAATCAATTTGAAAAGAAGGTTTAAAGTAGGGATGTAACGATACGCCGTTTTGCCGATCCGATACCGATACCGATACTTAAAAATAAATATCGCCGATACCGATTCCGATACCGATACGAATATTGAAATTGAGTTCAAGCTTAGATTAACAAAACTAAAGTGCAATTTTTTTATTATACAAAATTACAGTGTAAAAGACTACTAATATTTAAAATTGATATTAAAGGAGCTACATTTTCTTTGCTTCCAAAAAATCTATATTAAAAATATGCAGATAACACAGTGCAACAGTCCAAAAAACTCACGGACTTGACAGTATAGATTCGATTGTACTACCACGGGGTAGTAAAACCCTATACTTAGCTTGGCGAATTTGGTGACCAATTTCGTTTTATGGACCTCCAAAGTTTTGGAAAATCAGCGGGCCCTCAAAAAAAGGTGTCATCAACTTTTGGCCAACAGAAAATTCAAACTTGGTGATACCGCTTAACTATATATGGCAATAATGTAGCTAAGAGTTCGCTAAACAGATTTTATTACCATTTTATGCAAACAAATTATTTTTCGTGCACTTTTTTTTAAATTAAGGAAAAAAATTTTGTTTTCACTTTTTCCAGAATAACTTACATGGACTCGTAATTTTTTATTAACAATATTTGCTACGATAAAGCTGAACAACTTTTGTGAACATGTCAATACAATCTGAATGTATCTAGGCACCCTAAACAGCCCAGAAAAACTAATTTCTACCTTAAAAGTTTTCGTTTTTACGAGTTAGGCTATATTTTTATTGCATTTTTTTGCTTTCTTTGTTATTGTTCCACTTCTTATGTTGCTGATTTTAGTATTTACTATTTTTTATAGTTTGTTGTTGTTTTGCCAAATAATGGTAATGAAAAATTTGGAGTCCCTATAAGTTATACTGAAAAAAGTGAATAAAATAATTTTTTAAAATTTTAACAAAAAACATTTTTTTAGCATAAAAAAATAGTGAAAAACTACAATGTTTAAGGTAAAAAGTGGTCTGTGTGAGCTATTAGAGTGCCGAGATATGTACGTGCAGATTGTATTGATATGTTCACAAAAGTTGTTCAGCTCTACCGTAACTATAAGTTTGCAAATATCGTTAGTTAAAAATTACAAGTCCCTGTAAGTTATTCTGAAAAAAGTGAAAAAACAATTTTTTCCTTAATTTTGTCAACAAAAAGTTCAGGAAAAAAATTTTTTGGCATCAAATGTTAAAAAAATCTCTTAAACAGGCTCTTAGCTACATTATTGCCATATATAGTTAAGCGGTATTATAAAATTTAAATTAGCTGTTGGCCAAATACTGATGACACCGTTTTTTGAGGGCCCACTGATTTTCAGAAACTTTGGAGGTCCACAAAAAAAAATTAGTCACCAAATTCGCCAAACTGAGTAAAGGGTTTTACTACCACATTGTAGGAAAATCGAAGCTGCACTGTCCAGTTCTTGTGTTTTTCCATAAGTCTTTATTTGTCGCATAGTGTAATTAGTAGAAAAGCTAGAAAAAATTTTAATTCCTTTATAATTTAAAAAAATTCTCGCAATACTCGCATAAAAAAAATTGTGAAAATGGGTAATTTTTTATCCTTTTTTCTTGAGGAAAAATTATTATAGAACACCGAAAAAGAAATTTGTCCGAGCATCGCTTCCAATTCGGTGATTGTTAATCGAAAAACAGAACTTCTTGCAATGGCAAGGATATGTAAAACTAATTAGAAATGATTCAAATTTGTAATACTTCCGGATCGCGAGTTCTACATTTTCATGACTTCTTTGGTGTGTCTTTTTTTGCTCGAATAAGATTTAAAAAACAACGAATTGAATTTGAATTCATGGTAAAATTATTAAAAAATAAATATTTTTTTTACAAAATAATAGTATAATATATTATTAATTTTTAAAATTGATATTAATAAGATTTAAAAAAATAACGAAATGAGTTTAGTTCATGGTAAAATTAACAAAAAATAAATAATTTGTCAGAAAAAAAACTCTGAAAAATTTTTAAAAGTATCGTCGTATCGACAGTAAAATATCGCCGATACCGATGTATCGGAAAATCTGAAGTATCGCCGATATATCGGTATCGGTATCGGTATTCGTTACATCCCTAGTTTAAAGTAATTAAAAACAAACCTTTTTTTTCGACAACGATTTATAAACCCTAAAATCGATTTTGCAAGAACATTTGGAGTTAAAAAAAATTTTTTCGAAATATTTCGTCAGCGATATCTCTCGATCGAATCAATACATTTTAATCATATCTGCAGTAGTCAACGTTGTTTTTTGAGTTTAAGAGCTGATTAGATTTTGGATTCGATCGTTTTAGTAGCTTAAAATTTATTTGAAAAAAAATTTTTTTTTCGAAAGCTTTATTTTAGATAATTCCTAAAATCTACTGAACCGAAAATAAGTGAGGTCAATGTCTTTAAAATGCCGTAAATTTGTTTCCGAACGGCTTAGCTTTTCTTAAGTTATGAGAAGTTTACATACATATATATTTGTATACATACATACACACACACACACACATTTACATATACGGAAATAATCGTAAAAATAGTCAAAATAGATTCCCATGACCTCAAAACGTTGAGATCAGATGAAAACTCGATTTTCGAAAATCGTGGTGAAATCAATAACTTTTTCCGATTTTTGATAGCGGGAAGTTAAAAACGGTTTATTTATGTATATAAACTCTTTTTAACAGATAAAGAAACATACTTCTTTATATTTTTCCAACCAATACGATTTGTGAAGTAGTATTGCCAAAATCTTGATTTATAAAAACGAAAAAAATGGACCACCAAAGTTTTTCGGAATCTTCATAGATCGAACCGAACTACATACATATATAATTCGAGGGCTAAAAATTTTTCGTGTGTGCGGTTTTGTTTATTTTTCTTATTAAGTGTTAATTTTCCCTTTGAAGTCAAACAATTAAAAATATAACGGATGTGGTATTAAGTTTCAAGTTTTACGCATTATTTTTTTATTAAATGTTTTTCAAAGAACTTCAGTTGCTCCTTTAACTGTTATGTAGAGTGTACTTCAAGTCCTTTCCTTTTCCGACGTTTGTTTTTTTTTATTTTCTTCTTTTTGTAGTATATAGTATATGGTAAGTATGCATATGATTTTAGTTGTTTTATTGCCATTTGTTTTTTCTAACTTTTCCGTTGAACATTTTTGCTTATGAACAATTCACCATATTGTTGTGTAGCTTTTTTCAAAAACTTTTTTAATAAGTTTTTATTCATTTCATGTTTTTCAAACAGTAATAATCTTAGTACAGCAATTGTTCACATGTAAAACTGTTTCCTATTTTGTAATGTTCGTTTAATATTTTCTATTTGTCTTTGCTTTTCATGTGATTTTTCGCTAATAGTCAGACACAAGTATTTTGCACAATTAACTTTATTTGTTTGTCACTTGTATAATGAGGATAATGTTGGCCATTTTTTATTTATACTCGTACAATATTTTTTGTTGCTTTTCTAGTCCTTTATATGCTCTGTATTATTATTTTGTGAGACTTTTTGTCATTGTGGTAGTGGCAAACAAAGCGAAATATATTCACATTCACATACACTTTCACCCATCCTTACACACTTAAGTGTATATACATACTTATGGCTGTAAGGATATTCATATGTATATGTATGTATGAATATTTGTATAGATGAAATAAAGCGTGTTTTTAGTATGAGAAAAACTTAAAATGTTACTTCTTTATACACTACAATCAGCATATATAGCCATTAATACGTCTCTATAGATGAATGGCAAACCCTCTTTTTAAGAAAACAATCTACTAATACACATGCATACATACATATGTTTCATGTATGTATATATGTATGATTTGTTGCTTTTTATACACATAGATACAAATATTCACAATAAAGTTGTTGACAAAATACTAGTTGTAGTTGGTAGTTGAATGGATGACAGTTTAAATATATTTTTTAAAATATGTATGTAATATGAGAGGTTTGTTTAATATTTTTGAATTAAAAATCTTTAGTGGTGTTTTGAGTGGCATATACACACGCACTCGTTTATATGTTCGTTTAATATTGGATAAGTTTCCTTCAACAATCACACATACTTTTATAATAAAAACCTATACACCAACACTAACTCATACTTATGCAAACACTTGTATAAACATTTTATTCAAATAACAACAACGTTTGTCTTTTATATTTCGTTGATTCGTAACAAGTTTTCTATCGTTATTTTTTGCCTTTTCTCTGTGAAATTCGTTTTGCAACTGAAGAAAATCTTTCGGAATCTCTATAGTGAAAGTATTTTCTCCTCTAGTCGAAAAGCTTTTCAATAAGCTTTTCCTTTTCCTCTATATTTCTTTGTGTGACCAGCTCTTTGTCTGAGAGTCAGTTATTGTTTTACTGTCAGAGAAGAGAGATATTAGTATGGAAAATAGTATTAGGAAAACAGTGAAATATGGTACGTCTCCGTGTTTAATAGTACCTTGTTATAAATCGTTCCAAGAAAAGTTTTTGAGCAATCAATAGTTGTAAAAAATATGGGACAAATTTGACATGCTTTCCATCTCTGGACATTCCCTATAATTTTAAGACCAAAGCGGGGAAAATCCATAGATTTTTTGAGTAATAAAAAACATTTTTGTAAAATTATCGATAACGATATATCGTCGTGCCGAAGTTATCTTCACGTACTAAGTATATACCATTTTTTTTTAATTGAACTTAAAGTTTCAACTAGGGATGTAACGATACGCCGTTTTGCCGATCCGATACCGATTCCGATTCTTAAAAATAAATATCGCCGATACCGATACCGATACGAATATTGAAATTGAGTTCAAGTTTAGATTAACAAAACTCAAGAAGGGCAATTTTTTTATTATGCAATATTACAGTGTAAGAGATTATTAATATTTAAAATAGATATTAATACAGTATATAAAATTGGAAGTAATTTTTAAGGAACTACAGTTTCATTGCTTTCAAAGAATCTATATTAAAAATATGCAGATAATTAGTAGAAAAATACTCGCCATGCTTTTTAAAAAATCGATTTTTTAAAGGACATTTATCAACTAATATTCTTCTAAATAACTTATTAGCTTAATTATTAAAAGTCTGCTAAAAGTTTATATTTATTCACTTAAATTTACATGAAAACACAGTTTTGTGTTTAAATTCGCATAAAAAGAAACAAGTTCTGAAAATGGGTAATTTTTCATCTTTTTTTAACCGACTTCCAAAAAGAAGAAGGTTATCAATTCGTGTGTATGTTTTTTTTTTACTTTTTTATTTTTGTACACGCATAACTCTGTCATTTGTGAAGCGATTTTAAAAATTCTTTTTTGCTGGAAAGGGTTTGCCTGCAGTTTGGTCCCATAATTTTTTTTTGAAAATCGGAGGGGGAAATTCGCTCCCCCCATGCTGTCATTTGTGAACCGATTTTCAAAATTCTTGTTTTGTTTGAAAGCGTTTGACAAAAACTGGTCCCAACTTTTTTTGTCGAAAATCGGAGAAGCAAGTTTGCTCCCCCTCCCCACCAATCCATAACTATGTCATTTGTGAACAGCTTTTCAAAATTCTTGTGTTGTTTGCAAGGGTTCGCTAGTAGTTTGGCCCCATAATTCTTTTCGAAAATGGGAGGGGGAACCATGTATAACTTTGTCATTTTGAACCGATTATCAAAATTGTTTTTTTATTTGAAAGGGTTTGACTACAGTTTTTTTTCGAAAATCAGTTGTGAAATTTGCTGCAAGCCCCCCTTCAGGTTGGTACCATAATTGCTCTCCAAAATCTGTGCGGGATTTCCCCTTCCACCAGAAATATTGATTATCGCATAGCTCCTCCATATATGGGCCGAATTCCAAAATTTATTTTTTGTTTGGAATGGTTTGCCTAGAGTTTGGTCGCATAATTTTTCTACGAAAATCTGTGGGGCAAGTCTTCCACGCCTCCACCCAAAATATTTATTAGATTATAATTCCTCCATTGCCTTACCGATTTTCAAAATTGTATACTGAAGTCGGCTTTTTTTCCAGAATTATTTGAGGAATCATTATAGAACACCGAAAAAGAAATTTGTCCTAACATCACTTCAAATTCGGTGATTGGTAATGGAAAAAGAGAACTTCTTGCAATGACAAGCAAATGTGAAACTAATTAGAAATTATCCAAATTCGCAATATTTCCGGATCGCGACTGCTACATTTTCATGATTTCTTTATAATGTCTTTTTTTGCTGGGAATAAGATTTAAAAAACAAAGAATTGAATTTGAGTTCATGGTAAAATTAACAATAAATAAATTATTGTTTTTGCAAAATAACAGCGTAAAATATTATTAATTTTTAAAATTGATATTAATAAGATTTAAAAAATAACGAAATGAATTTAGTTCTTGGTAAAATTAACAAAAAAATAAATAATTTTTTTAAAAAAAACTGAAAAATTTTTTTAAAGTATCGTCGTATCGACAGTAAAATATCGCCGATACCGATGTATCGGAAAATCTGAAGTATCGCCGATATATCGGTATCGGTATTCGTTACATCCCTAGTTTCAACATTTTATACAAAAAAAAAAATAATGTGAGTCCGGTCACAGGGGAGATGTGTAAACATCTAGTAATGAAACATTTCACCTTCTGCCGAAACATTCTTCTCATCATTCACCCATTTCAACTTCGGCGAACCAGATTTCATCCGCTTCTTTTTCACCCTCGTACCTTCCTCCACACCCGACAAATCGCTCAAACCGGTAAGCTTCGCATCAGACACCTCTGACTCACTCCCACCAGGCATATCGCCCTTCCGCTTCCCCGCAGACATAAATAATAGTATTATTTATCCACCAGCAAAAAATAATATACCCGTACAAAATAGTTGGAATTACCGCAGTTAAACAGCAAAATAACCAACAGTCAAAGACAAACGCAGTCAATAAACCATCAGCCAAATATCGCACCAAGTTCAGCAACAAATTCGGTAAAACCGAAAAACCGGGTTTTTTCAAAAAACTCGGGTTCAAAAACCGAGACGAATCGGGTCTGAATCCCGAAAAACTGGACCCAAAATCCCCTAAATCCCAGAAGCTACCGGTAAAAATCAAAAATGGGCAACGCCGAAATACTCACTCAATTCAAAAACACAGCAACACAGCACCAACCAACAAACGTACGACCTTACTGCCGGAGTTTGACCTTGAGACTCCCTTTGCTAGCGGAGTCTCAAAAAATTAAACACACTATAAATACATACACGCACTGTGTATATAAAATGAATGTCTATATCGACACGAAAATTCAAAATCGATCCCAAAATACAATCGCACAATATCACAGGAATCCGCAACCCCATTTGAAAAATTTTTATCACCTCTAAAAGAGGACAGTCCAAGCTACCGATAGCCACAAAAATTACGAATGAAACTTGAAAATCACTTCCGAAAAATCTTACCTATAGATTTTACTAATAGATTTTACAAAGAGGGACATGTGGTAGACCGAAGTCCAACCAAGCACTAGCAGTGGTCGAGCATCAGTCCTTTAACCAAACCTCTCCCAGCGATTTTGGTAGCAACCACAGCCACCACGTGATTAGCTCCCGAAGGAAACCTTACCAAACAACCAGACACAGAATCATCCTTCCTGCAGAGGGTAAGACGAAGTCCGCCAGCGACATCATTCCAGATGATGTCGCTTAACAGCGAGCATCATCTCTTTCCCCCTCTGGAAGGCTAGTCATCTGTGGGGCCTCTGGTTCCCGTTGTACCAGTTTATGTTACTGGTCAAGCCTCGAAAGAAAACCCCTAGAGGCTAACTTTCTATCGACTTTGGTCTTGAGAGAGACCCTAGGTGCCTGTTCACCTCCTTACTGACTAGCGTAGACAAGCCTACTTCCTTATATAAATATGTGCACGCCCGTTACTCGGCTACAAGAGATTGGGTAGTATGTAACACATCAGTTTTATGGGTAATTGGCCTAAGGTAATGTCAGCAAAAACCAAATTACCCTATTCCCAGGAAGCACATCACCAAGGTGTGAGTAATCACCAAGATGCATGAACCGTACCCCCCGGGGGAGTAGATAGGGACAGAAGGAATCTCGTTAATCCATGAATGATGAAACTACTACTACTATTGCGCACTAGATGGTGCTAGTGTATTTCTATGCAGCTGTTAAGTTTCTCTGTACTTCTTGTTGTCCGTATGATTACACTAATACACTCATACGCAGCTCACACCGCGTTATTACAATCTTACTCAAAATTTGTGATTATATTGTGAAAAAGATTTTTACCCCCCAGCGTATAGATGTTTACACATCAAAAATTTACTTGGAAAAAGTGGTCCAATATTTTTGTCAGATATTATGCTTGAAGTTCTTTATCAATATATGTAAAAATATCAAGGACCCTAAAAGATTTTCTTTTATGCCCTTTCTCATTATTTATAAAAACCGTTATCTCTGCAAAGAATACACTTTTTTGCTTTTTGTTGAATTTAAAAATATATTCAGCTAGAGTACTCTGCTGTCTATAATAGAATGGATAGCAAATAATTTAATGTCTTATTATTTTTTTATGAGTTTATCTTAATTAATTATATTTAATTTAATTATATTTAATTAATTATATTTAATTTAATTTAATTATATTAATTAAATCAATAAAAAGTTTTATCTCTTCGAATTTTTTAAATTTTCGTACTTGGTCACACCCGTCTCATTTTAAAAATAGTCCTTTTATGAGAAAAATAATTTTTTGGCAAACAGTAAATACATAATACAATTAAGAACACTTTGAACAGATATCTATACCAAAATTATTGTGTACCTTCCTTCTAGTCAAAATTTTACAGAATTTATACTGAAAGTCATAATTCCTTAAAACTAAGATTTTTAAAATCACACCCGTCGCAGCTTTCTGACGACCATTCTGAGCAGAAATCGTATTATATCAGTGTTCACCCGTTATTCAACGACTTTAAGCTTAATGTCCTTGCAAACCGCAACGTTTTTTTAAGTAAAACATTTTATATTCTTGATTTATAACAAAGAATGTGTGTAAAACGGTCACATCCGGCTAAATGGAACTACTCATGTAATAATCCAAGTTTTTACCGTTGGATGATAACCTGTAGAGGTATAATTTTATATTCAACTAGATGTGCCCGCCCGCTTCGCACGCTTAAAGTTCGCTTTATGACTATAAGGTGTCTGTAAAATATAATAATTTAACGTTCTTTATATATTGTTTAAAGTTCGCGTTATGCAAAATAAACAGTGCTACCAAAGTTAAAAAAACAAAAACATCTTTCTAATTTCCAAAAACATTTATATTAGTAAAATAGGGTATACTTTCGTTTTTGTTTTTCTATTTTAACTTAGAAATTAGATATTTTGTCGCGGTAAAAAGTACCCTAAGTTTAAATTAGGACTCTAAAGTACATCCATAAAAAATTTCATGAAAATCTATTCAGTGAAGCGTGTTCTGACAGACAGGCAGACAGACAAAAATTCCAAAATTTAGTGTTTTGTTCTCTACATGGATTACTGTTTAGGCCACCATAAAAATGTTCAAAAAATATTTCATGTATAGTCACGCCTTTCTTACAGTTTTATTATAGGTATGTATAGATATTGTTACGTTTTTAGTCCTTTACATAAAAACGGTTTTATTATTTTCACAGGATTCGTTGAATTGCAATAAAATAAAACACGGATATTTATTTTACAAATAAATTCTCAGTAACACTTTATTTATTACTTTAAAAACACGTACAACTAAACGCGATGTACACACTAACTATTCTTGGCGATGTTTACTCGTCTAAGTTTAAAAACACACTTCTCCTTTGTCGTCTGGCAGCCTCCCCTTATATAGTCAATTATAAAACCTTCTGGTAACTTCGCTAACTTTCTGGAATACAGCCGTCTCTCTTTATCTTTAACTGTACTGTAATTCAGGTCTCTTTTCATCTTTAAGTGTACGGCATGATCATTTTGGTCTTGCTATGGTGCAATGTATGTGCGTGTGTAGATGCATGAGATTATTCTTCTGTTTGTTTATCTTC
Source organism: Panzeria rudis (assembly GCA_956483635.1). Classification (NCBI taxonomy): domain Eukaryota; kingdom Metazoa; phylum Arthropoda; class Insecta; order Diptera; family Tachinidae; genus Panzeria; species Panzeria rudis. The sequence continues at coordinate 154,081,191 of OY101449.1, read as the reverse complement.
GCACACACACATACTCTAATGCTTGCAACTTAACAAATTACGCTGTCATCAAGTCTACATCTCTTGCAGTTTAAGTTTAATGTCACTGTTTGTAATTGCGATTAAGCAGTCTCGAATAATCTTGAAAGTTCTAGCTACCGTTTCCTGAAGATTCCGGAAACTTCCATTTTCCGTTATTTTGAATTCTATTGGCAGTTGTCGAGTGATGCCAAGTTTAATTGTGGTACTTGGTTGCCAGGTTTTGATTTTATTACAGTATAAAGCAGATAATGATCGGGTTGTTAGTTTGTGTCGTTACATTTGAATCTGCATTTTCATTTCGTAACACTGCCGCCCACTTAAGCCTGTTCGTCCCGAATAGGCACACAATCACCTTTTCCATAGTGCGCCAGTGGTTCAAACTTAATTTTTGTCTTCCGTCCAATGTACTGCTCTATCATGTGTACGACGTCATTCATCCTTTCGATGATACCACGGATCTCTGCTTCCAACTTGTAGTTATCCCATGACAGTCTCTTTTCCGTGCTATAAGCGTGTGTACCACATCCACTGGGTACTGCTCGATTATAATTATTAACTGAGTACAGGTGACTATTTCTGTTGTAATCTGTTCCTTTGCCGGTAGATGAACTAAAGACTTCTTTACTTGTACCGGGCGAAGTGTAGCTGTAACTACTTCCTTTACGCGCAGATCTTGCAGAGGCTGGAGTGGCATCAAATCTCATCGGAGAGCGTGTATCGTCATACCCTGGGCCTTTATTACCTTTACGTTCATTAATACTGCACTCAATGGCACCACGTTGTCTTATACCTTTTATGAAACCATCACGCGCCGCAGAAATTTGCATTTGTTGACGTTTAATTTCTCGAAGCTCTATTTCTAGCTTCTCACGCTCTAATTTTTGGCGCTCCCGTTCCAAGCGTAATGATTCAGCCTCTCGTTGCAAACGTTTTCGTTCCACAGCCAATTTCGTACGCTCCTCAGCTAGTCGGGCTTCCTTCAGGCGCAGACGCTCTCTTATTTCTTTATGCCGTCTGTCTTCGTTACGTGCTTCAGGTTGATGACACTGCTCCTGTTGTCGCTCTTGATAACAGCCATCACAACGAGACTTTTGATGACTCTTCCATTTATTATTCCATGATGGCGAGACAGATTTTGTTTGCTTTCTTGTTGCGTTGCAGTTGCGCTGGATATGGCCTTTCTCTCCGCAGCTATAGCATTTTATTCGCACTTTGTTTTTATTTAAAGCCAATGCTTGTACTACTGCCTCTTTGATGTCCTTTTCCCAATTAGCTTCTTTCTCGGTAATCACCTCCAGATTTCGGACCATATACGCTTGCGGCTTAGAAATTATCCTTGCGGTCTCCTGTGCTAAAGCATATGCCACAGTTTCTATAAAAGTAGGTTTCGGTGTCGCATATACTGCATACCTCACGTCAGGATCACTAATGCCACGCAATAAGGAATCAATTTTCAGCTGCTCTATCAATGGGTGATTTTCGCCAGGATAAGATAGTTGCACCAACCGCTCAATTTCCATTGCGAAATCTTGTAGAGACTCATTGGGCTTTTGTCCTCTACATCGCAATTCCATGCGGTATATATCTCGCTTATGTTCGCCACCATATTTCCGCTGCAGTGCCGCCATTATGTCATCAAAATTATTTCTGCAGCTCCCTGGTACGGTTTCAAGTACTTCTACTGCGGCTCCTTTTAAGGCCAAAATCAGCTCTATGGCCTTTTCTTCACTGTTCCAACCATTTTTGCTGGCAACTGTTTCGAACTGGAACTTGAAGATGTTCAAAGGTGCGCTGCCATCGAAACAAGGCGTCTTTACTCTGCTGGAAGCCTCTGGAATAAATCGCACTGGTCCGCCTTGGCACTGGAGATTACTCACTGTTATTTGTAGCTCGTGGAGTTTCTCATTTACATCTCTTTCTAAGTCTGAGAGTTTCCGGTCAAATTTGTTGACTTGTACTTCAATGCCATCTACTCTTCTATTTATGGCCTCAGAAATTTCTTGAAGTTTCTCATTTGTGGCCTTAGATGTTTCTTGAACTTCAGCAAGCATTCTCTCATTGTTGGCTCTAGATGTTTCTTGAACTTCAGCCAGCATTCTCTCATTGTTGGCTCTAGATGTTTCTTGAACTTCAGCCAGCATTCTCTCATTGTTCACTCTAGATGTTTCTTTAACTTCTTGAAATTTTTCCATCATAGCGGCGAACATTGTGCTTAAATCCATGTTGCTTGTCGTGGCACGAGTACATACCTCTATTTCCTCTTTATCCTCAAATTCGTATGTCCCGATGTCGATGCCACGCTGCTTGAACTCATCTATCAGCCTCTTCTGAAGTTCCACTTTATTGCCTGTTGTTGGCAGTTCCAGCTTACTCAGCTCTTTTTTTAGCTGCTCAACTTTTAGCTCTTCAAACTTCATGGCTTCTATTTTTTTTTTTTTATTAATGTCCTTTTTATTATTATTAATGTCCTTTTTTATTAATTAATAATGTCCTTTTTTTTTTTTTTTATTAATTAATAATGTCCTTTTTATTTTATTTTGCAATTTTACTTCTGACACCAATTGTTACGTTTTTAGTCCTTTACATAAAAACGGTTTTATTATTTTCACAGGATTCGTTGAATTGCAATAAAATAAAACACGGATATTTATTTTACAAATAAATTCTCAGTAACACTTTATTTATTACTTTAAAAACACGTACAACTAAACGCGATGTACACACTAACTATTCTTGGCGATGTTTACTCGTCTAAGTTTAAAAACACACTTCTCCTTTGTCGTCTGGCAGCCTCCCCTTATATAGTCAATTATAAAACCTTCTGGTAACTTCGCTAACTTTCTGGAATACAGCCGTCTCTCTTTATCTTTAACTGTACTGTAATTCAGGTCTCTTTTCATCTTTAAGTGTACGGCATGATCATTTTGGTCTTGCTATGGTGCAATGTATGTGCGTGTGTAGATGCATGAGATTATTCTTCTGTTTGTTTATCTTCGCACACACACATACTCTAATGCTTGCAACTTAACAAATTACGCTGTCATCAAGTCTACATCTCTTGCAGTTTAAGTTTAATGTCACTGTTTGTAATTGCGATTAAGCAGTCTCGAATAATCTTGAAAGTTCTAGCTACCGTTTCCTGAAGATTCCGGAAACTTCCATTTTCCGTTATTTTGAATTCTATTGGCAGTTGTCGAGTGATGCCAAGTTTAATTGTGGTACTTGGTTGCCAGGTTTTGATTTTATTACAGTATAAAGCAGATAATGATCGGGTTGTTAGTTTGTGTCGTTACATTTGAATCTGCATTTTCATTTCGTAACAATATGTATAAATTTATGTTTATGATTTAAATAAAGTGAGTGACTAAAATAGCTTAAAGAAATTGTTACAAAACCAGTTACGAGCTCTAAAAAGCTTTTTATACCCGATGGGGTTGAATTTATATTATTTTAGATCATAGAACACTCCAACAATGAATTGCTTTTCTGAAAGCATAGATTCTCTATGACGCTTTAATACATCATTTTGTAATCGGATCATCAATTTATAACCCCCCGTTGCCACATGCAAGTAATTACTTGCAAGCAGTGTGTACGTATTATCAATGAATATGTCGAAGAAAAAGCCGAAAGTCTTGCAAGTAGCTTGAGTGTCTACACAGTCAAGTGAAAGTTCCTTTGCAAGTTGAATAAATCCGAGCTGCCAAGAACTTAAGACATGTTCATTTTGGCGGGGAAAATTGGCATTAATTATTGATATCACTTTTTTATTTGAAGAAATGAATTAGCATTCCTTTTAAATATACATAAAATAAGTTAAAATCACAATTATTATGTTACTACAATCCAGAAAATATGTATAAAACTTTTTACTTGGTAGCACTATATATATTTTTGACATTAACTTGCAGCACCACTTGCATGATCACTGTCTTCAAAAATTTGTTGCAAGTTCAGCTGCAAGTAAATAAAATGTGGCTGTGTTGTAGAAAAGTGTGAGTGTATTGAACTTTTCGAACTTGTACTTGCATGTGGTGACGGGGGGTAAGATACATATTTTTGTTTGCAATATGGAATAACCGCTTAAGTCGGTTTATGTGAATTTTAAAGTTAAAGCTGTTTTATGGGTCAAGTATTATCCTATTCAGTTGAAGCTTGCAGTGGTTACAAAGCTACCTATTAAAAGAACGTATCACACAAAAGTAGAATCATATAGGCCTAAACACCTCTTAGCAATAGCGTCAAAAATTTCAGAAAATCAAATTTTCATAAGTCGGCTTAAGTAGTTAGTTATACCACACTGCCACAAATTTATTAGCATTATTTTTGTTATCAGCCGCACTGTGTGTTGACATACAATACTAACATGCAGCAGTCAATACCAACACGCACTACATCGCAAAGCCAAGAGTGTCGTTTTAGAGTCTTTATACAGATTTTCTTTTGTAGTCCCCATTTGCAACATGGGAAAAAGAACTTTGTAAAAAAAAAATCTTAAAAAATATATTTAAAAATCTTCCAAAAAGCTTGAATACACTCGATCATCAAGTCACCTGTCAAGAAAAGAAACAAAATCAAAATCGGTTCAACCCTTTAGAAGCTAGAATGCCACAAACAGAGATTGTAAGCGTGTTATAAGGTTCGACAAAACTAATGTTGAACTCCATTTATTTTGGTCAATTTGATATTTTTGGTGAATTAACGATGTCGAGACCAATTAATCATTCAGACGCAAATAATTCACAATTCTACAGAACTAATTTCTTAAAAACTGTTATTGTGCCGACTATTACACTAGTACTTTGTCATGAAAATGTACCAAAATAAGTGCAATGGTACCCGAGCTAGTATTTCACTGCTTCCTACACTTAAATTCTTTAGTATCCCATTGTTCCGGAAGGGAGAACGCGGGGTTCTTTAGTACTTCTTAGTTACTCTTTGTTTTTGGCTGTGCTTGAATAAATTCGTATTTTGAAGTATGCACTTCCACTTACTTCTTTCGATTATATCTTATACCTGTTGTTAAAGGTTTTTTTTAATTTCTAATACTTAACCTTGTTGTGGTTATTCTGATTTTCTATTGAACTTCTGAACTTAAAGAAAACATCGCATTTTTTGTTATTGTTAATTTGTGTGCGTTAAACAAGATGTAAACCGCTAGTGGTGGCGGTGGTAGGGGAGGTATTGTTTACAACATTTAACAGTTTAATAGAGTATCAAATTAATTTTGGTTTCAAATGCCGGTAGACTAATAAACATTCAACAATATGCGGCAGCAAATACTTGAAACTTGAATGCATATATACATACTTAAATACATATTTATGTTTGTTTGCATGCATATAATGTATGTATATATGTATGTATATACATATATGTATATGTGTGTATATATGCATATATATGTACGTAGGTTGGTACACGACTTTGACCATGCAATACCTATTTTTAGAAAGTTTGTAATCTCTCTTATAGAAATTTATTTAAAACGAAATAAAGCTGAGATCCCACTATTGTCGCAATGCACAGATTTTCGTCGGCGCACTTCAATAAAGCCACAGGCAATAAAGCAATTACTTATTAGCAACGCAAAGTAATTCAATTACTGCATTATAACTCAATTAACTGAGAAGTAAGGCCATTTTGGTTTATTGCATGTGACTTTATTGCAGTGAGCCGACGAAAATCGGTGTATTTCGACGATAGTGGGATCGCAGCTTAAGAGCAGCCATTATAATCGGATTGAGATCTGCCTTTGGATTAATAATTATTTAGATAAAACTTGATTGTTGTTATACATTATCGTCACCTAAAATCGGAAAGGGCTTATAAACAAAAATTCAAAATTTAACAAAATCTAACAAAATACAACAAAAATCCCGATTTATTATTGAACATCAATATTAACTAAGACAATAAATTAATAAAATAAAATAAACAGAAATAAGTGGAAATTTAAGACCATAATTTGGAGTCACCCTTGCCTTGGCATGAATTGTTTATGAAAAAATGTTACAGAAATACTACTTTGTTCACCAATGAAATGCATATAGACATTGATTAACCCTAAACAAATAAATCTATATTTCAAATAAATTTGGTAGAATATCTCAAATAATAAGTTTAATATATGCTTTAATTTCTGGGTTAATCCTTCATGCCGTACTTTATCAAAAGCCTGAGAAACATCAATGAAGAGAGCAGAACAATATTTCTTTTCTTCGAACGTTTTTCTAACTACATTCACAAGCCTATGCATTTGCTCTATAGTTTTCCACAATTGAAACACATGAAAAATGAAGTTCTATTAAAAATGTTTGCATTGATTCTCATAAAAAATAATGTTTTGTTTTTGTGAAATGAACAAGGAAACGTTTATATGCCTTTTTCGTTCTTTGTAAATGCACTATAAGTTTTAGTAATTAAAAATTTTGTCACTCAGAACAGAATTTTTAAGAAAGTAGTCTGATGTATAAATTGTTTCAATAATATTTTTCTTGTTAAGCATTCAGCATTATCACTGTGTAGAAATCTTATGGATCCACTTGGATCCATGAAAGTTTTTTCCAATGAAAATCCAAAAAAACATTGAAATATTCGTAAAAATAATACATTTTTCAAATGTTAATATCTTTGGAAATATAAACAGTAGAAACAAACTTTTAAATGCTGCATAATGTTATGGTTTTGCTTACTATGAATTCCAAACTCGTTTCATTCGGCAGATAAATACAAACTCCACATTAATTTTAATGCAACAATATAAAATAGTTTATAAAAAAATTAAAAAAAAAATCTTTTTGAGTACCTGTTTGTGAGGCTGTTGATCAAACGGAGAGGGTTGGATTGACTTCAAAAATACGTTTTTCATATATTCAATACATATATCTAGATTACAAAAAATCATAAAGAAAAGTAATGCCCGTAACTTTTGGTTTGGCTCCAATGCGAGCGAGGGTTTGTACTATGTTTTAACAACTTGCGACGTTTAACATAAACAAAAATTACTTAAACTTAACTACCAATAGACTGTCCAATCCGTTGTTATTTTTTATTTATAATGGACTGAAATAATTGTAGAGAAAGCATTTTTATTAGTGTAGAGACATAAGAGCAAAAACTGCATATGTATATCTTTCAGATACACAAACAGTAAAGCTTTAACGCCCTTAGAGCTTTTGGAATCAGTTATGAAAATCAATTCACTTATTTTCTCTTTTTTAAACAGATAAATATTTGCTTTAAATATTCAAACAGTTCCCCTGTCGCTTGGCGTGCTTTCATTTATACTTATCACAAAAACTCCCCCAAACTTTCTTTATAAAATTGCGTGACTGAAATGAGAAAACTGATTTAATGGTTTCTAAAACAATCATAGTTTCTTTTAAGTATCCTAGGTTATACGAGAACATTTAATCGGTATAGACATACATATGTATGTATATATTCTGTTTCTATATTTGTGTACTTACACATTTATAGTTGTTATTGTTATGTAAACACGTGTCCGTGGAGCTTGACATGTCCGTCTGTTTATTTTATTTGTTTCTTTTTTTTTTTGTCAAGCCAAAAATTGGGAATCCTTATAAGGATTATAATTGAGGGGTTAAGAGAAAAGAGGTACAAGTGCAAAAAAAGAAAATTCTGAGTAATTAAGCTTCAAAGTTGTTTGTTCTCATGCATTGCATACATAATATTTTTGGTCTCTAATACATACCGTTTTGTAGGGTAATAGATAAATGTTGATTCCTACATATAACTCAATATTATTAGTTTTGGCACTTGTACCCCTTTGCTTTTCACACCGTCAATTATATTCTTCAACAACATAGTAAATAACAATTACCTAAGTTTACTTACCAAACAAATAATGCACAGTGGAGTGATGAGCTTTGATTTTCTAATTGAATTTTGTCACAACAAAACAAGAAATGTGAACTAATATATTCTTATACACTTCACGGATTATCATTCCGTTTGTAAGTAGCACAATATTCATCGCGACACCATAGAGTACTCGTATATCTACGAATATGGAAGACGAATTAACGGTGACCTCGATTTTCCGATGACCCCAAAAACTTCGGATTTGAACTGATATATCAGGATCTCTCTCAAATAGATTGGTATTGAAAAACAACAAATAAATATTCACCTGTCATGAGATAAAATCGGCACTTTTCACTTAATGGCTTATAACTTTCTTATTTTTTACAAAATTGTTCGTAACCTAAGGGTTCAAAGAAATTGTGTAATATTTTTTTCCATCTTATAAGAAAATTGTCAAAAAAAATTTTTTTTTTAATTTAAAGGCCTGTAGCTTAATGCATTTTTATCCGATCGACACAGTTATTGCATTGGCCGAAAGAAGATAGACACATTTATGTGTATAATTTAATTTATTCAGATGAACCGAACCGCTCTCAAAACTTTTGGCAATAAACAAAAAACAAAAAAAAAACTTTTTTCGTTAATATCTCGAAAATATGCCTTAGGGAAAATAAATGAGTTTCAAATTCAGCCAGCTCCAATTAGCTCAGGATATATATATATATATATATATAATATATATATATATATATATATATATATATATATATATATATATATATATATATATATATATATATATATATATATATATATATATATATATATATATATATATATATATATATATATATATATATATATATATATATATATATATATATATATATATATATATATATATATATATATATATATATATATATATATATATATATATATATATATATATATATATATATATATATATATATATATATATATATATATATATATATATATATATATATATATATATATATATATATATATGTGTGTGTGTGTGTGTGTGTATACAGGCGCGGGTCCAGCTTGAGCTTCATCTTAAGTTTATCTGAAATCTGACGTTTTTAATATAAATGTAGTGGATATTTTGAGCATTCGATATTTTTTCAGTAATTTTTCTATCTCAGTGAGAATAAAATGCAACGTTCTAGTGCTATTCAATATTTTCCACGTATTTTCCATAGGTTTGTTTTGCCAGTTTTCTTTGAACTATTACAATATAAAATAAATAATTGCATTCTATTAATTTTGCCGTGAGCGTGAGTGATCGTATAAATTTTACCTCTTATCATATGGATACAAGGTAGATTTATTTACTAGGTACTCTTGATTCCACAGCTTTTCGACTCTTTTTTATTTGCGGCTGTCGATTTTGTATCAAAATACACAAGTTATGTTGTTTAATAATGTGGTTTAATAATTTGACATTTTCAAGGAACTGCGACTACCTGGTAAATAAATCTACCTTGATATGGGTAAGTGTGTGTGATCGCAAGAAATTTAAAATCTGTTGTGCGTGCACGTTATTGTTATCTTCGTGAACGTTCGTTATCGGCAGGTAAAAATCACTCAAGAGCATATTTCTACTTAAAAGTGAAACTTTAGTGAAACTCTGGAAACCGAATATAGAACTGAAAACATAGAAAAAAAATTTAAAAATGATCGAAATTTCATATTCTTAAATTTATTTTTCCAAACATACAGACAATTTTTTAATATTTTTTTTTATTATTTTTTTTTTAATTTATATTAAATTGAAAATTTTCAACAAATAAATTAGCATGATCGAATTGCTATCGTTACCCCGAAGACCAAATCAAAATATTTCGCTGGGAAATATAAAATTTCAGTCGGGTTTGCCGATAAACAGTCTGCCAGGATGGGAACACATTCCATTAAACTTAAAATTGCCAATGTTAAAGTGTCCTGGAAATGAAGTTATTTTTTCGAAAAATAAAATCGGACAATCGGTAGACAAACTTCCATATAAAAGAATAAACTAATATTTAATAATTCTAATGTTCATTTTAAGCAGTTACAGCGCCTGAAACATGATTTCGACCCAACTGGACGTGACAGTATTCCCGAATACAATCCTTTGCATGATACGAATTTAAAAACCTTTTACGCCAATGAAAGAAACTTGAAGAGATTAAGGGAAAATGGAGAAATAACTTTGGACAATGACGTCATATGTAACTTGAAAGATTTTAATGAATATCGTAAAAAGCTGCACAAAGCACAATTATATTATATATTGCAGGAAATGCGTCGCTTGGTATGTAAAGTATAATATATTCTTTTTTTTGTATTTTTTAAATTTTAAAATATTAGGAAGCCGAACAACATGATCGCCAATTAATGTCCAATGCTGAGAACATTGCAAATCGTGATCATCAAAATCTCTTGGCACGGGATCACTCCTACTCGAAAATAATTCACCGAAAATTATGCTTGGACCAACAACGGGCAGAACACTTTCAAAGTTTGTATGAAAAAACTTTAGAGAAATTCACATACATACAAATGATTCAAACAATTAAACAGTCTGCCATACAGCATAAAAACTTCTTGCGCCAATTTAAATTTCAAAAACATGCCGATGCACGCAATGATTTGAAGCGTAAGCAATTGATTTCCCTGAAAAAACGTTTTCAATTTAAAAAAGAACGTTTTCATAAAAATTTACAAAAACTTCAAGAAACTCGACTACAACAGGAACAGGAGAAACAAATAAAATCCTGGGATAAACGTTTAGCAGAAAGAATAGCTCATCAGGAAAAGGTGGATAGATTGATAGAACAAACTAATAATACAAAGAAAATTTTTACAGAAAATCATAAGCATAAATATCAAAGGAAATGGCAAAGAATACAGCAAGAAATTAAAAAGAAGTCTTTGACAAATCGTAAAAAAAGTAACTTGGATAACTTGAAGGAAGACAAAGCAAAAGTGGAGACACCAAAAAATTTCACAAGCGAAACTTCTCTGATTGCTGGTTTCCAAGGTAGCTTTGAAAAACTTTTGGATAGTGAAGTTTGTGAAGCTCTAAACACCGCTCTGGACTTGGAAGATGAAGTTAAAGTGCCTTTTGAACCGGATGATCCCATTTATAAAGCTGCACAATATATAATGCGAGTCATTTTGAAAAATTTCAACAAAGACTTGTCAAAAGACAAAATCTCCTACAAGAATGTTTATGATCGAATAGATCAATTTTTTGATGATGCTAAAAAATTCGTTATATTTGTAAGTTTAAAATTTTTCAAGATGAATGGAAACATATTCATATAAACTCTTTAAATATTTTAGAGAGCCACACAAATTATAGCTTCTCTTCAAGATCGTTCAAAAGCAGCGACAAATCAAAACTCTAAACGAACTTCTTCTGTATCTTTTTGCCAAATACCAAATACCATTGGCATGTCAAGCTATCAAATTCATCCTCTTATCGAAATAAAAGATGTTTCAAGTCGACGGCCAACACCGGCGGTAAGTTGGGACGAGTATACCAAGTTATGAAAATGTACACGGCGGTGATTTTTCTTAAACTAGAAAAGAAAACGCATAAGAAAGCTTATGAGAGAGTACATTTATTCGTTTGCAGTTGTTTAACAATAGTCTCTAGGCAAATATAAACAATTGTATAAATTTGTAAGTTTGTAAGGCATTTAGGAGTGAGACAGACAGAGAGACGTATCCAAATTTGCCATAACCCCTTAGTCCATTTAATGACATCAGATAAAAAAACATTATGTGTATAGACATAGGTACCCAGCAAACATTTTTTGCCGAACTCGTATCCGAAAGTCGGTCAGAAAACGTACGAAAAATCATACGATTTGTTGACAAGAAACTCTAAAGGAAATTCTAAAAACAATGCCGAAATGTCTTAGAGAATTCTGTACGAATTCTTCCGAATTTTCAGGGGAAACTAATGTAAAGGAATTTTCAATATGTCTAAATAATATGGAAAAAAGTCTGAGAAAACATCAGAAAATTTTCCGATTTATCTGATACTATTTACATCCTGTCGTACTAATGTCAGAGAAAGGTCGGAACTAAAATTTATCAGAAATGTTCTGCCGCTTATGGTAGCTCATCAGAAAACGTTTAACCATATTTTATAAAATCTAATTTATTGGAGGTTCTCTCAAAAATGTATGTTCCAAAACTTAATTTATTTAAAGATCTACTGACGAGTTGGCATTAGCACCCGACGAAATGCTTGCATAGAGATTAGTTAACCACAACAAATAAATTTAATTTTAGAACATTTTTTATAAGTTTAAAAACTCAAATATAAATGAAAACTATTACGATAACTAAAATCAAACAATGTGCGGAATTGGCTGCTCAAAGTCGTAAGACGTAGATCAGAAAATATACAGATCAGAAAATATGCAAACTAGTCTGATATTAATCGGATATTTCAAAAAATATGCAGAAACGTCGTACCAGAAAACTGCCAACTGCTGCCAAATGTCTGAGGAAATTTTTGACATGTCGGCAAAAAATGATTTCTGGGTATGTACATTAGGGGCTTTAGGGGCAGTCTAAAATATGTATGTAATGGCGTTTTCTTTTCTACAAAAGTGTGTTGCACTATTTGCCCTTTTTAATGAAAATTTGCAATATAATTATGTTTTGAAGAAGTGAATTTATTAGAAATTATTCTATCATCCCTTACGAAGGGAAATTTTTCCTTTAAAGGAATTTTAATTGCAATTTTTTTAATAAAAAAGTAAAAAAATGTCACATATTTTTGTAGAATAGAAAACGCCATAAGTGAACTATTTCGCATACAACCAACCTGAATAGAATAACAATTGGTATGGCAATTTAGTATTGTACAACTAATATTTGACCAAAAAATCAGTAGACTAGCAGCAGTGGTTCCAAATTATGACGCCTTTATTATTATAATAAAAATTACACAAATTGCAGTTTGACTCAATATTCCTATGGCGTATGAGTATCATTATTGTACTATTGATAAAAAATATTAAGTATACGCCAAAGTGCCACCAGACGCTTTTGGAATATATCCTATAATAAATAAAGACGACATAAAACATATTTTGGAATTTCCGCAAAAGCAAGATGATCCATTTCAGACCGATGAGTTCTAAGACAAAGTTGTTTAGAATTCTTTGCACGATTTTCAACCAGTCCAAAATGTCACGTAAATTTTATTCGAGAGAAACAGACGAGCGAGTAAATTTAATAAATATTAAAATATATAATTTCTGCAAATAAAATTTTGTACATTTTAATCTCTGCTTAGGGGTCCTTAACATCAGTAATTGTCGAGTCCACCACAAGCTTAGTGGGAAAAAACACTTTCAGCAATTTGTCGCGCAATGATATGGTGTTTATTGAACACTATGTAACAAAATTTAAAAGGGAACTTATTGTGGGAATAGGACGTAAGGTGTTTGCAGCCATACAATGTCATTATGAAAATAAAATCATGGACGTAAGACAAGAACTATTGGGTAAATATTAAGTTTAAAAATAAAAATATTTTTATTGTATTGACAATAATTTCTTGAAACAAGATATTGATCGTAAGTTCCTGCTAAATCAAGTCACCAAATCAATACTAGGCTACGCAATGAACCATTTAAATTTCCAATCGATTCTCAAGCTGTGCACTAGTGCTTTATCCAGCGATATTATTTGGTCTTTGCAAAACCAATTATTAAAATCAATACCCGATCGAAGACGTGTAACTAGACCTAGAATTCAATGTAGTTGTAAACGGAATATAAACCGATTGTGTTTGTTTTGTAAAAAAGAGATCTAGAAAATCTTAAAATTTTTACTTCTGTGTATTCACAAATCAATCGTTTTAATAAATGCATGTGTTTGTAACGGTTTTAATCCTCTATCACTCAAGAACTCTGATTTATTTAATTTTTTGTATAAGGGACGATAACAACAAAATAAAATACAGGTATTTTTTTTATTATTTGAAGAGAAAATTGGAAATTAAGGACGTGTTGCTTTTAGGCAACATTGAGGTAAGCTTGTGGTCGAAACTTATGGCGCGATTATCGATGGCAACCGAACTTCAGTTGGGTTGGCAGTTGCTAAAAATCATATTACGGATGACAACTGGCAACTGAAAGTTGTCAATTTCAGTTGCTTTTTAGTGCTTTTCTGGCAACCACGAATTTTCAGTTGCCGGCTGGCAACGCAACTGAAGTTCGGTTGCCATCGATAATCGAGCCATTATATTACTGTAGCACATGTTACGAAAGATGGAAGTCTCTGAAACAATTCTTGCTTTTTGTGTAGCATAAGGCTACAACGCACTTTTCACATACACTATGGGTAAGTCCAATACACTTGTGAAGCTTGCATCTGATTTTCTTATCAGAGCATTGCGGCCAGCGACCAATCTGGCATTGTCGGAATGCTTTTGGAGATACATGCTGCGCAGGTCCTTTGTTCTTTTTGTCATCAATCTCAGTCGACCAGAAAAACTAGCTTCAAAAACATATTTAGTTAATATAACAAATTAAGTTGTTGATACGAAAAATACAGAAATTGTTTTCAACATACTGAACGAACTAACCTAATTTTTTGTTATGTATGGCGCAAAAATTTAAAAGTTTTTGAATATTTTTTTGATTGAAAATGCCAACTGAAGTTTTTGTTCAAACTTATGAAAAATTAACTATCATCATTGTTGATATAACAAATAAATGCACACACGTAAATGAAACAAAGCAAATCAAGTTTTATGTGTATTTCTTATTTGCGTATGTATTTAATAACAAATTGCCCTGTAGCTGAGAGGTAACAACGTCGCCGGTTCGATTCCACCCAAAGACATGTAGTGTTTTTCGCAGACAAGCAAAAAATCGCTTCGAGGGTTGTGATTGTGTAAAAAAAATATTGTTAATACAACAATTATATTAATTTGTTCGGAAAAACAACAAACCACATTGTTGATATAACAATAAGCTTAATTAAAACAATTATGAAATTTACAAAAAAAAAATTTTTTTGTCAACAGATTCATTGTTGATATATTTAACTGAAATATTTTTCTGATTTTTTTCTGATCTTTGTAGGTTCAAAATCAATTAATTATTTAATTAATATAACAAAAAAAATTACTTGTATTTACAAATCTTTTTTTCTGCGTATGAAAAACAAAAATAACATTTAAAAAATTTTTGAAATTTTGTTTTTTTACTAGCATCCCAAATTGGTTGAGTTAACACACCTTGAAATTAATAGTAATTAAAATTTATTTAGAAAATTGCTTTGGTTAATTTATGTTTTCTTGATTTTTTTCTAATTTTATATTTTCTTACAGTTCTTACGAATTAATGTGCTAAATATAAATAATACATAAATACATTAATTATATTGATAAAATATGCACTCTACTTATATGTATGTTCTATTCTTTTTTCTAAGAAGTGATTCGTTTTGTGGTACTTTATCAAAAAACTTAGGCTTTAATAATAAATATTAATAGTGACAATAGATAAAACAAAAACTTAAAATATTATCGATTATTCTATATTTTCTTTGAAGCGTTCAATCATTATGATAACGCGATAAATATTGACTTTCCATTTCTCAATCAGATCTGCTCGAAAGGAAAAAAGGAAAGGTTTCACAATACAACCAAGTGTTCGCGGACTGTTTTGTCATAATAAAATTATAAACAATACTTAAATAAAAATTGTGAAAATTTGACAGAAATCGATATTGAAAAAAGTACCCTATAATGAATCATACTCTGTTATAAATTCATATTGCCAAACATCGTCCTATAATATGATGTTGTATATAGAAAGTATTTTACTTTGTTTTTACTTTAAATAAAATTTTATTGTTTTAATGCTTCAAACCTAACCCAGCACATTTTTCAATTTGTACCGCCTTCTTAAAACAAATCAGTACAGATAAAACCTAAATGCATTATTCTTCAAATCTTCACAGTGTACGTTAAATATTACAGTATTAGTTACAAATTAATTGAATTGTTTTTTAATTCAAATTATTGTAAAGGCTTCACTTAAATTAATTAGTCATACAGATATACAAAGTTGGATTGTTGATTTGTTTGTTGGTTGGATTGGTACACCAATACATTCTCTATTTATTATTAAGTCATAATCAATCAAAAAGTTTTGATTATGTTCAATATTACTTTTATTTAAAAAATAAAACTAGTTCTTATCAATTTTTTGCAATTTTTTGCATACACATTGTTTAAAGCAAATAAATCAAAATTAAAAAAACGTACATATCTAAGACAAATACGAAATAATTACATAATATAATATGTAAATTAAACAAATGAATACTTAATTATAATAAATTAATTAAAAATAAATAATATTTTGAGTATATTTTACAAAGAAATTTAATGTTGAGGCGACCAGAAATAAAAACTGTGACATAAATCAAAACAGCATTTTTTGAAAGTTATCAATTTAGAAAAACAAACAATCTTAACTTAGTTGAATATTTAAATTTTATTTAAACATCATAACTCAGTAGAGGCGTATCATAATATCGCAGCGTTGAAGAGGACGATGAAAAACTTGTGCATGGCAGCAGCCAACAAGCCGGATGGCCTCTTCCGAAAACATCAGCTAATAAATAAAATTTACGTCTGTTTGGTCGGTACGTTCCCTTTTGTTGTGTTTGCTCCACAGCAGTTTCATCATGTAATATGGCATGCATTTGATCCACCATTATTGCCAAAACAAATAAGCCAAACAGTGCCGATTCTAACAGTAAGATTACACTGTGCAGTCTAAAAGAAAGTGTTTGCATAGTAAAGGACGTTTAGTTTTTAAAAAATTATTGGGTAAAATATATTTGAAATTTGTTTTAAGCTTTTAAGCTATGAATAATTGCAGAATACAAATAATCGGGAGTTTCAACAAATCTTGAAATTAGAAATTTAAATTTCAGCAGTACACATATAAATATCATAAAAAGTTTGAAAATACAAAAATTTTCCTATAAGTATGAACCTAATAAGGTACCGAGTTGTCTTCTAATCAAATGCGCAGATGTTTTAGCGGGTCCTGTTACAATGATGTTTAACCTATCAATTAAGTATGGTTACTTTCCTTAAAATTGGAAAGATTCTTTTATCATACCATCATTTATATCTAGCAAGAAATCTGACATCACTAATTACAGGGACATGGTAAAATTAAGCACAATACCTAAACTTTTTGAAAAACTTATTGCATCATGGGACATCTTTATCTCCTTTTCAACATGGTTTTCGTATGGGATGCTCCCAACTGTTACTAATCTATTACAATTTACAACTTTAATTAACCGTGGATTTGTTCAACAAAAACAAAAAGACGTAATTTATACTGATTTTAGTAAAGCTTTTGATAAGGTGAATCATAAACTACTAGTGAAAAAGTTTCATGATATGGAATTTACTCCAAACTGCTTAGATTGGATAATATCATATCTGACAAATAGAAACCAAATTGTTGTTTTTAAAAATATCATATCAAAAACAATTGCTGTTACTCCTGGTGTTCCACAAGGAAGCCATCTCAGACCACTGCTTTTTTCACTATTTATAAAGGATTTGCCAAAAATTATAAAATATTCGTACATATATACTTCTGTATGCTGATGTTAAAATATTTTTTGGCTTAAGTTAAGAATACCAACACAATTTTTATGTATTTTTTTCGGTGCTGTCTTTTGGTTCCGATGTTGCGGGGCTCAAAACTTTTATTTTGAACTGGCCATAGCTTCTACAATTCTGCACGGTTATAAGCGATACGTATATTAAAGTGCTCTAAGATACCTTTCTACTGTTATATAAATTTTTTAAGTCCATTAACCCATTGTGAATCAATGCAATTAAAAAAAATTAACCCGACTTTTTACGTAAAAACACCATATATATAAATTTATAGAGAACCATCCAAGCTTTTATTTGGTGTATACTTGAAGGCCGTCACTTTAAAAATGAGTTTTCAAAAATATATAATTTTTTCGAAGCAATCTCCATATGTGCATTGGTATGTATATGAAAAGTGTTGTTTATTTTAGGAGAAGCTAAAATTTATATGTATCACCAAAAAACATCGCCTCAGTTTTACTACCATGAACATAATAAACCAACAGTATAATCGATCACATTCTGCAAAACGTTAGGAAATATTAGCTGCACATCATCAGCAAATGCGAATTTTTGACACATGCTACTAGCTACATTCTGAAAAAGATCATTAACAAAAATTAATAAGGGTAAAGGTCCAAAGAACGAGCCCTGTGGTAATCCACTATACACAGGAAGCAACCTAGAACTAGAACCACCACTAACAACATAATTCATAACAAATATTAGCAAATTTTTAAATTTCTTACAATCTTGTTTGAGATTCAAATGTGTCAGATCTGCAGCCTTCGCAAGGATACACCCAAGAACCCACTACCAATGCAATGGAATACAGGGCCAGTATTCCAACGTATACCAAAAATTGCAAGAAAAACTTCTGATTACGTTCTCCAACACAATTATTAATCCAAGGACAATGATGGTCCATTCGTCTAATACAACGATTACAGATGCGACAATGATGGGCTCGTGGTGGTCGATAAGTTTCACAGCGTGTACACGGAGTCCATTCGTTATGACCATTGCCAGTACTGTTATTTTTTCCACCGTATGTAAATCGGAGAAATCTAAGCGATGTGCGGGCAAGGGGACGGTACCAGGGTCTGAAAATACAGCCTTAAGATGCGACAATCCCAGTAGGAAAACCACGGTATTAAATAGAACCACATGTAAGGGAGCCCAAATGCTAAAAGTGTATATTTTATATTTTTGTATTAATCATAAATGCACAAATAAAATATTGATGTTTGACAATCAACTATATTATGTTTTGTACCTGTCCTGCATTGTTTGCAAAATAATCCATCTCATGACCACATAATCAGCATAAATGACCATCAAGTATGTGATAATTAGACAGGCTACACCACAAGGATCCCGGACAAACCTCATCACGCTTTAAATGTGCTGAATGTTGGTATTTCCAATTTAATTTTTGTAATATTTGTTTAAAAAATATATATTTTACTCCACCAACCACCTCGCCGAAGTGTTAAGACTGAGGTGGAGTGACGAGTAATTTGAAGAAAACAAATAACAGATTCTTCTTTTGTTCCGTATTCGGAATCAATTTTTCACTAGATCATTTTGATTTTTTAAGCTCTTAATTATCCCAAATTTTTGGTTCGCTTTGTTTTTATTTGTAATTGATGGAAACTATTAATTATATACTTTTAAATTTAATATATCTTTTTATATGTGTATAAAGCGATTTTAACTCGCCTTGGTTTTTTCATCAATCCAAGCAAAATGACGTTTGTTTTTAACATTTTTTTCAGCAGTGAGAATGAGAAAAGTGAAAAGTCTAATAAGATAACATGGTTGTATGAAAACGTAACAGGAAGGGCTGCCGCTTTGATAGATTTGTTTTAATTTATGGAAAAAACTAAACTAAAACCCACTTGCAATATAATTATGAAATTTTTCGTATTGGACAATAATATCGCCAATGTGTATTTCATATTCGAAGGTGGGACAATATATTGGCAAAAATCAAAAGGCAATAAACATTGTACATAAAACACTACTCAACCAAACAGAAGACATGCAATTTGCAATGCTACTCGCAAGCACGCTAAAAGCCACACTGGAGCAAAATTGCTTCAAATTCAATAATAGCATACATAGGCAAACCAAAGCAATGGGAAATCCAACACCAACAATCCTCATGGAAGTATTTATGCAAAATTTAGAAGAGAAATACGTAGAGGACTTAAAAACCAATATTAGGGTAACATTCTATGCAAGATATGTACGTCGACGATATTATAGCAGAAATCACTCTTGGTGGCATATTTGCACCTCTAGGATGTAAAGTATCATTTTTTGCTACAAAGAATGAGTGTCTTCTTCAAACATATTGGAAATACATACATACATAAGTATATTATGTATAACTATGTAATTTTTCAAATGTCCCATAAAAAACTACTTTTAATTTTTTCTTAATTTATTATTTGTATGTATATTAATTCTGAACTAACATTTATTAAAGATGCATACATTTGATATTTAAATACATAAAATAAATGAACATATAAAAAAACGTACACACAACCCAGTGACCACATGACCTAATTTTGACATCAATGGTAAATCATAGCTAGGTAATAAAATTTTACGTAATTTTGATCTACCAGTGATATACATTGTGACTAAGGTATGATATACGGATAAATTATTTAATTTGAAATAAATCCTAATTTTAAATTCTAAAATAATTTAATAAAAAAATTAAGTCTCAATTGCAAAAATTGTAATTGGAAAAAAATTTCCAAAAATACAGCAAACTAAACAATGGAAAGCTGTAGGAAAACGAAGAGAGGATATGAGTTATGTCCAGGCAGGACTATAATGCTATTAAATGGCATTTAAGACGGAAGAAAAGTGAAAGCCAAAATAGCATGATATTTCTCTAACATCCTACTAAGAAGCCAGATGAATTTATATGCATCCTGCTAAATGTATCTATATTAGTGAAAGTATGTACGTTGCAACTGCCTATAAAGAATACTTCCAAAATTTTTCCATAAAAATGTTCAATGTTTAGAACGTTTCGTTTAGCAATGTAAGGGAGGGTCTTATGTATATGGATATGTATATGTGGTTTGGAGTAATAAAGAAAATATAATTTATAATAAAATAAAAGATCATTATAACATCAGGTTACCATCAGTTTTGTGTCATTTCATGTCAGTACCTGATGTACCTAAGTGCGAAATTATGAGTCATATATGGGTCAAGAATGAGTCATTTCTTATGTAAGGTATGACATTTCATGATATCATTCTGACGTCAGAATGATATCAATGTGTTCACTGGGAAATCAACTTTGTTTACTTTTCTACTATTAGTTTGTATTTTATTTTCATGTTTATGTTTTATACACTCTCAGAGAGTCTCTCTGAGTAATTTTGCTAATTGCATATACATATCCTAGACAAGTTTCCTACAGTTTTTAGTATTGTATATCTGCTACTGTGTAGGAAATTTTAGTTTCTTATATTTTGTTCTTGTTGTGTTGCATATTGTAGCATATATCCGAGAAGTGGAAGAGAACGAAAGAATAAATTATCTAGACCTAACGATTATGGCAAACAATAGCTTAAATAGAGTTGAATACAAAATATACAGAAAATCAACTGATACAGATACAATAATACACAATTCATCGAACCATCCTCAACAACACAAGAACGCGGCAATTAATAACGAGACCTGAACGAATACCCCTAACACGTGAGGCCTATATGAAAGATATAAGAATAATATACAAAATAGCGAAAAACAACGGATATAAAAAGGAGCTAGTACACAAGGGCTGATATGCGAAAAAAGTTAGTACGTAGTATAACTAGTAATATTAAGTGCCTACTTTACTTTCAACGCAAAATAATTAAGTGTTTAAAAGAAATGACATTTCTCAAAGTGACAACCAAGCAGGCACTAGAATACTTAGTGTATACTTACTTTCGGAATGCGAAATATATAAAAATCAAAACGAATAATAGGTATGCACTTAATAATAATAAGTGTGCTTGAGAACCATCTTAAGAAATTAGTGCTTTGTTTTTATGCTCTATATTTTATTAAATAATTAATGGAAAATGTTACGACCAGTTTTTGCCAACATGAATACTTCATCAAATACCATTTCTAAAGAAAAATAACTTTATCGTTTTGAGCAAGATAATATAGAATGGTTGGTAGAACATTTTTTGGGAAATTCTTATGAAAGGCGTGGTGGAGGACTAAGTAATGAAAGGAAAATGAAGTTATATCTGCGATTTTTAGCCTGTCCGGGATTCCAAAAGAATACGTGGAGCAAGTTTCCTACATCATCTGCGGAATTTTTACAAGCGAAGAGATTGTGGAGAAGAAAAAATTGTTTTCCTGACGGCATCGGTGCAATTGATTGTACACATGTGCGTTTTGCAAAATTATCTACTTCTTATGGCAAACATTGTAAAAATTACTAGTTGCGAGTAATTATATGTACGTATGTATAAGTGGATTTTCTTTGTAGGAGATGAATTTATTAACCAAAAGGGATATGCGAGCATTAATGTACAAGCCACTTGTAACGCTGCAGAGTGTTTTACAAGTGTAGATGTTTGTTGGCCAGGGTCAGTACATGATGCCAGAATCTGGAAAAGATCATCAGTATATAAAATTATGAGGCACAATAGAAGAAATGCTTTGTTATTAAGTGATGCAGGGTACCCAATTGCGCCATTCCTAATGAAGGCGTTTAAAAATCCTTCATCAAGGAGAGAAATAAAGCTCAACAAACTTATTTCCAAGGAACGCGTAGTAATTGAACGGATGTTTGGGCAGCTCAAAATGAGATTTCCCGCTTTAATGTATAAAATAACTGTTGATATAAATATTGTACCTACACACAAAAAAATATAAGAGGTAATATTAACTAAGCTTGCATAGGTAAAATTATTTTATATGAAATTAAAAATCCTGGGTGTTTTTAACTATGACATTAAGTAATTTTTAGAATACATTTTACCTAAAATCCAAGTTAATTTAGCTAATAGAATTAGGTGCCTTATTCGGAAGTATTTTTGTTCTTGTTTTTTATTTTTTTGTCAAATGAAAATATATTTTGGGAAGACCGGTAAGTACATATTATTTTAAATAAACATTTATTGATTGTTTTGGAATAAACACACATCTTTTATAGATTAACATCAACTTTGGAATGAGGAACAGTTTGGAACGATTGGGATAAAGACTTTATCTAAGAGAAGAATTGATTGGCTTACGAAACGATAATTTATTAATTAATTTTCCTGGTCTAATTATTTTTATTATTATAACACCGGTACACAAAAGAACAAAAGTTGACTGTACATTTATTTGGCCGGATCCTCCTACCAATATGTATTTTGACGCGCTGATTCCGAATCTGATATCCGTATGATTCGTACACCTTCAAAATTTCGAGTAAATTGCGAAAAACTTTATTTCCAAAATTGTTTGTTTTCCCTAATTTACTTGAAATTTGGCCAAACGGACTTCAGATTCGGATTCGGCGCGTTAAAATAAATAAACGTAGATAGACCAAGTCGAATGTACACTTTTGTTTTTTGTGTGCCGGTATAATCATCATTTATTCTAACTTATTACTTTTATGATTGTCTATACAAATGAAACTAAAAAAAATTATCAAAAATTATTTAAAAGTCAACTAAAATCATCGGTAATTTACCAAAAACAAAAGGTTGAATTGACCTTGTTATCATAGGTAATTTAAGAAAAAATTTTATCAACCAGGTGTGATAATCACATCTTAAGTATTCATGAAACATTACAACAAACTGCCACATTTCCAAATGTTTTACACCAAAAAGACATATTCCCAAATGTATTTTACTGGTTGCAATAAAAATGACTTGGTATTGTTTACCCCGCAGATGGATTTGAGCAATACTCCTATCCCTATTTCACATATCTATAGCGGAAAAATGCTGATTCCAACGGAATAAAAAACGTATTCTGAAATATTTGACTTGGTGTTGTTTAAGGTGTATACATGTATTACGATGTGTTTAAAAATGGAAAAATCTTATCTTGTAAATGCAAAATGTATTTCTAAACCATTTCAAAGCGAATTAATACTGAATTCGCCTTAAACAATTTTAGAAACTTGTGTACAGCGTTACCGTTGAACATTTTCAGAAAGGGGCACAAAAAGGGATTTTAAAAATAAAAGGGCACAAAAAGGGAATTTCTGAGAAAAGTGGCAACTTTAATAACAAGGCAAATGTAACATTTGACATTTTAGGAATATTTTTGACAGTTCTATCAAAAGTTATTACTAATACTACTAATAAATTGGACTTATTAAAAAATAATATGCATTACGTGAAATCTATGCAAAAAAATTAACGGAAATACTGTACCATTGTCAAATAATTGCTGCAAAAAAAATTTTGTCCAAGAGCAGTGCCTAATCAGAAAAGGTTTCTGATTAACTTTATATTATACATTATAACTTTCCCACGAATTGCTAGCTTTTAATTCATTTTTTGATCTTTCTAAGCTGATAAAACAATTTGAAATTTAAATGGGTCGAGGATAATCTTTATCTGAAACTGAAATGGTCAAAATTAAATGTTATACTAAAGATGGTCTTACTCATTATCAAATTTGGAAAAAAATTAATAAAAGTCAAGATTGTGTAAGTAATTTGTTATTAAGTGCCATTTTTTGTAAAATAAAACGAAAATTTTGAGAAATTATATTGCCAACAAAAACAAATTATCGGATCTTATTGTTATTTTCAACATAAACTTTAACACGAAATTTTCGTGTTATTTTACAAAAACTGGCAGTAAATAAGACTAACTATGGAAAGAACTAACTAACAAAAGAACTCAGCTCCTGAAAGAAAGCAGCGAAAATAAAGAAAAAAGTTAGTACTAAAATTGTATGGCGACTGTAGAACGTATAATACATAACACTGCTTTACAAGTTTTTATTTTTGGAAAGTATAACGCTTCTAGTGAATTTCTTTAGGATAACTAGGACATGCTAAGCACAGTCAAAGGCTGGCTAAATTAAAGTGCTCTTATTTGAAAGCCCACCAAATTATGCGTCGAATAGTGAATCGTGGATTTTAATTGGATAAGAAATTACTGAGTTATAGGGGATCAAATTGAATTTTTTAGTATTTAACGTTTTATACCAAGTGTTGTCTATTCGGAAGGTGTGCTGTACCACAAATAATAAAAAAATTCCTAGCTGAAAAATTTTATCGAATAGTTTATTCGATTTCAAAAGTTTTAAGCAATAATGAATCGAAATCGAATAAAAACTAAAAATACTAGAAGGAAAAAACGAACGCAATATCGTTTTAATTTACTAGTAAATCATTTATTTAAATGTTAGTGTTTTGGTTTTTTTATTATAGCATTTTTAGTTTTTATCCAATTTCGGTCCATTATGGCCTAAATTTTTTTATAACTATGAATTTAGTTATTATTTGTGGTAGAAAACAGCTTCCGAAGAGACAACACCTAACAATTTTATGAAATTTTAGCTTTGATCGCCTATAACTTACTAATTCTTTATCCGATCAAAGCCAATTATCCATTATTCGAGGCGTAATTTTGAAGCATTTCAAACAATTAATAGATCACTTTAATCGAACCAGCTTTTTCCGCTGAGAAGTATACATCGAAAAAATACAAATGTACCGGCATGTCCTAATCACCCTCAAAATGCATTATAAACTTTATACATTTTGCTTGTAACGCACTGTAATGTAAAGCGTTTCCAGATTGAGGTTGCAAAATGAAATAACACCACTTAGTTCATTCACAGCATAAGGATAATTGCCCCAAGTATCACTTCATTAAAAAATCCCATCTGCCTTTAAAATTTACCAAAAGATGATGCAGACATATAAATATTTAAATTAATATAAACTATAACACGGTTTTTGCTAAATAAAGCAGCAAAATACCAACTTCCAGCACCTCACCAACTTTCCAGTCCAACTTCCAGCACCTTGCTTACAAAACTCCAAGCATAAACTGGTAATTTTAAGCATTTGCTAGTTTTTATTCACACGTTTTTTAAGTTAATACTGGAAAAGCTAGTTTCTACTAGTCAGTATAAAGTACTAGCTCTAACTGAAATTTTTATTCACCTCAAAGCTAGTTAAAACTTCAAATTTGCTAATATTAGCTTCAGCTACCTTTCATCACACGGCCCACTGTGTATGGATATCAGTGTAGTACGCTTCTAAGCGGCAACACTGTTCAAATCATACATTGTTATCGTCTGACATATAGAAAAAATAGGCAATTGCATATTGGAAGTCAACAAGAAAAAGGGCATATTTTTCGTGCAACGACAAACGACGTCTTTTTGTTAGTCATTTTCATTGGCGAATTTAAAGAAATTTAGTGGACTGAAAATATATAATAAAATTTAAAAATAAAGGAGAAATATTTCTAACATCATAAGAAATCCAGAAAACAATTTAACAACAATATTACAAAATAAAACAACGATATAAATAGTAGAGAAAAAATAACACCCAACAAACGTCAAAAGAAATCGTAAAAGTTTTATTGTGCAAAACGCAAAAAAGTGATTAGTGCAAGAAAAATTTATTTAAAAGAAATAATTTAAACTATTGTTTTAACAAATATATTAACAAAAAATACAAGATCCAATTAATATCGTCAAAAATGAATATTTTCGGGAAGTCTACTGGTTTTGATGCTGATGTGGGTAAGAAACAATGAAGGAACAAAAAGCAATGGTGGAAGAAATCTGATAAATGTTGAAATAGAATATGAAACGGGAATGGGAGGGTGCCTTATTAAGTATTTTTCACTACGACACAAAGAAAGTCAGGCCGAAAGCCAGATAGAAGACACCAACAATTTGATTCATTATCAGCTGTATTCGTTGTTTGTTGTTTCTTCGCCAAGGTCTTTTGTACTTTGTATATTTGCATGTAACAAAGGAACTAGTTTTTTTCCTTTATAAAGGACTTAGGAATGAAGGCAATAAACGTTCATTAACATTAGATATCTTAGACAACAATGTATTGTTGGGAAAAAAGCAGAAACTGTTTCGGATCATTAAACTGTTACTTTCTTACTGTCGTTATTAAAAGACAAATACATACACAGTCTGATAACATCCAGCGTACAAATAGCAAGTTGATTCGGAGTATTTTCTTGTGATAAGTGGGGGAACACAGCTAGCATTTTTTTAAATTTGTAATCAAATTCGAGTCTTTCGACTCATTGGCGCGATTAAAAATCCAGAACATGCGCTCTTTTTCTGATCATAAATGATACTTTTGTCGGGAGAAAATGGTACCCTACCCGCTACTCTTCTGGAAGAGTCATTTTTATGACTCGTTCTTTCCACAGTTGCGAGTTTTCTTTGTGTCATATTTAAGCCTTTTGTAATAATTTTCGAGTCATCTTCGAATCTTATTTATCCAATGTGGATTGAGAGGATGATGGAAGAGTCATTTTTATGACTCGTTCTTTCCACAGTTGCGAGTTTTCTTTGTGTCATATTTAAGCCTTTTGTAATCATTTTCGAGTCATCTTCGAATCTTATTTATCCAATGTGGATTGAGAGGATGATGGATGGATGTCTTACAAATGCGTTGAATATTTATTATTTGGTATTTTAATGACTGACTTCATATGTTTACTTACTGTTTGTATTTTAAATCTACTGGGAATCGAACCAAGCTCCTTTCCGTTTGCAGACCCACGTACCAATCACTCGGCTAAAGCACTGTATACAACAACGGTAGCACACAGTTATTGTAAAATTTCTCCTAACCAGTCAGTATTTTATGAAATTATTGACCATTTTCGAGTCTTTTATGACTTCTGTTAGCCTAGCCGTGACTTCAGAAATAGTCTTTTATGACTCGCGTTTCTAATCAATTGGAAATCATTTTCGAGACTTAAATGAGTAAAATTTCGAGCATCTGCATGATCTATTTGTGATGGCGCACATTCTGTACATTTTGTTGTTGCTTTTTAAACAAGTCGTTTTGTAATCATATGTGGGAGCCTTTTTCGAGTCTTGTTTTAAGCGCACAACTGATTAATCAGTTTTTGATCATTTAAGATGGTCTTAAAAGACTCTGTTTGGTGATTTTCTCTAAAATAATCTTTCAAGTGCTAGCTGGGAAAGATATGAACATCATAGGTATACGCACATACAAACTGCTTTTGTATACGTACTATTTGTTACGCTTGGATGGGGATCGGGATAAAATAAATATTGATTGCAAATAAATGCACTGCCAATGCAAACATTGTAGACTCTAATAATGTAAATTATTTATTTATTTTATATATTTATTCAATTCAAGGGGGTTATTATGTATTTCGATTGGAAAGAAAACATTTTTCAAACACAATTGGCCAATTCACGACCTGTTGTATGTGTTGTAGATCGTACAAATGTTGTTGGTGTTTTCCAAATAAACATTTTCTTAGAAACATGTGAAAATGACCAACAACAAGGGGGTTATTATGTATTTCGATTTGAAAGAAAACATTTTCCAAACAAGTGGCCAATTCACAACCTGTTGTATGTGTTGTAGATTGTACAAATGTTGTTGGTGATTTCCAAATAAACATTTTCTTAGAAACATGTTTATGTGAAAATGACAAACAACATTTATACAATCTACAATACCTACAACAGGTTGTGAATTGAGCAAATGTATAAGGTATACAAATACGAATGATTTCCTCTTCGCATCGAAATACATAATAACCCCCCAAGTTTTGCACACAAATATATATTGTAATTTATATGTTAATACTCTGTTTTGAACTTTTTTCGACTTAACATTATTTAAATCATTAAAACTCCGGGACTCAAAATCTAAAAATCTCGAAAATTCGGTGTTTCGTTATTCTCTATCCTTGACCTATCAATTTAAATACAGAAACTTTTCTAACGGCCTTTTTTACAATGTACTATTAAAAGTTGACGAGGACTTAAACGGCAAGTTCGGCATACAAAACTTGCCATTCAAGTCCAAGAAGATGTAATAAGACTTCGTGATTCAGTCATTTTAAAACGATTTTTAGCATTTTTAAATAGTTTCCCGAAAATTCCAAAAATTTAATAATTTAAAAGAGAGTTCAATGGAGTTCAAGAAGAGTGAATGCGGTAGCCAATCGAACTTTTGTGTGGCACAGGTCATTGTTATATTGAACATTTTTAGGAAAGGACATATTCCAATCAGCACGTCATCAATCTTTGTTGCATTAATGTTGCTTCTTCTATACAAGTGAAGGCCAATATATAATTTTCTATACTCGCGAGTATAGGAAGCTTCGCGATGTCGACACACGTACAAAGTATGTATGTGAAATTCACAGCCCATCAGTTAAGATGTTATGAACACACATATTCAAATGTAATAGTATATGGTTTGGCACCACTGCTCATCGGGAAATAGAAGGAGTACAGATGCCTTCTAGAAGGGGCCTGTACTACTTCTTTTGGATGTACAAGGCCTGCTCGTTCCACACCATATTCATATTTTTTACACACGCCATTGCGGGGAAGGTCTTCCGTTTGCTAGTTCTGGAAGGCCTAACAAAAGACCTTGTAAAAATGTAGTTTTGAAGGGTTTCTAAGGAACTTCTGTCAAAAAGCAAATGGAGGTACATTTTTTTAATCTCGGTGTTTTTATAGTGGCTTCTTTATTTTTATTAATGTGATTTTTTATTTCGAATTAAAAATTTCATTTCATCTAAATTAATTTTTTTATTTTATTTATTTATTTATTTCTTCATTTATTTAATCGAGCCCATGGGGCCATATATGACTAAAATATATTATTTTTATACGAATGGATTTATTAAGAAGGAATTGGACGTGAATAATTTCACCGGAATAAGTATAAGTTAATAAGCTCCAACATAAACGGCATAATAGCAGCATGTATGATGCCTCTTGTACGTAAATTTCAGTTTTATATACAAATTATTTGCGAAAAAAGAATATGAGAATGTTTCTTATTTATAAAGTACATTTTAGATGAACAAAACGAATTTAATTTCCTTTGTATCTTATCTTTTATATGGAGGACCCGAGGTCTTCTGTAAGGCATTCTTTAGCAGTTAGAAAGAATGGCAATTGAATAAAAAAGGCCTGAAGTAAGAATGTCTTCTGAGTTTTCCCGCTGGGGAGTCACACCATAACGTTGTCTTCCTCATACTTAAAAGTCATTTTATAAACAAGTGGCTCAAATCGTTGTTCAGTTCATTCGCTTTTCGCATTTGTATGGGAAACTGGTTAAACTTTATATATTTGTTTATATTTTGAAACATATTGTAAAGTAATGGAATGAACTTAAATTTGCAACGACCCCACGCAGATAATAGGTCTGTTCATTTACTTTCCTAGCAGAAACTAGCAACGAGAGAGTAAAGCAGAAATTTGTAAAATTACTCTCTCAGATATGAAAAAGTAAATGAACGCTTTACTAGCAAAAATTTGCAAGTAACAAAATAAACAGTTTGTACACCCAAAAAACATTACATTAGTTGTTAGTACTTTTTATGAAAAGTTAGACATATCGTAAAAAATATATGAAAATTTTATAATTTTGAGGTACATGAGCACAACTTAGGATAAAAAAGTGCTACCTTTTAATTGTCCGTAAATGAAACTTTGCGTGTAAAGTATTTAAATAGAAGAAATAAAAATACAACTGCTTATACATAAGGATTTTTTAGTTAAAATATCTGTAAACAGTAGAAATAAAGTTAATTTCAATGTATGTGTAGAATTTTTATTAATTTAGTTGAATTTGTTCTCTGCAGGAACTTGTCGTTTTTTTTCTTATATTTGACTCACATAATATTTCGAGTGTAACCTTTATGATTTAGCCTTAAAGTGGAAAATTTTCTGCCACCCAATTTTTTTAAACTCTTTTAACGACCACTGCTGCAGTCAAATTAAAGAAAAATATGCAATCTTACCGTATTTAATATTTTTGACTTCTTAAAAATATTAATTTGTTAATAATTCAATAAAGTTAGAAAAAGTTTACTTTTTCATGAATTTTTCAAACATTTATTTTATAAACAAAAGATCTAAACTGCTGTTTGCCTAATTCCTGCTTGTAAAAATTTTATTAGCAAAAACTTGCAACAAATTTTTTTCTCAACTTTTTATGCTCTTTTTCCCTCGCTCGTTGCTAGTTTTTCGAGTACGTGAACGCTTTCCAGTAACAACTCGTAACAAGTTTCAGTTATTGAACAGACCTATGATGTTGCAGCATCAGTTAAAGCGTTATTTTAATATCATTGAAATAACGCCATCTTTCTACTCAATCAGGAATTGCATCATGAATTCATGAAAAGAGCATACCTGATTACTTCCAAACAGATAGACATACTTTCTTAAAACAGGCAGACATAGATAACACTTCACAGTTCGGGACTAAAAATAATACCGGCATACACAAACCAAGTCCGTTTGCTTCGTACACCTTCAAAATTTCGAGTAAATTGCGAGCAATTTAAATTACTTGAAATTTTCAGGGTTTACGGACTTCAGATTCGAATTCAGCGCGTTGAAATACATGTACATATGTACATATGTAGGTGAGTTTGATTAAATATACAGCCCTCTTCTTTTTTGTGTACCGATGTAATTATCATTATTAGTTGCGTTTTATAGTATGAGTACAGACACATTAATAAATATTTTAAACAACTTTTGTTTGGAATTTCTCTGCATGACTCATAGTCGAACATTTTTATAAAATACTGATATGTGAAAGATAATTAATTTAGTCATGTTTTCTTTTGATTAAAATTGCAGGAATTTTTATTAGCGATAAACCTTTAAAAAATATAAATTATTTCCTTTTTATAAATTCCTTTTATAACATTCTCGTAGAAAAAGCCACCAGTGAAACAAATACTAATGAAAATTGGGCCTTAATATTGGAAGTATGTGATAAAGTCAATTTAAATCCTCGCAATGCCAAAGAATGCTTA
This sequence comes from Panzeria rudis, assembly GCA_956483635.1. Classification (NCBI taxonomy): domain Eukaryota; kingdom Metazoa; phylum Arthropoda; class Insecta; order Diptera; family Tachinidae; genus Panzeria; species Panzeria rudis. The sequence goes on along the minus strand of OY101449.1, from coordinate 154,049,616 downwards.
AAAGCTATTATGCGACGCATGAGCCACAATGATCCTCATGTTGTCATGCAAGCCATCACTCTGTTAGATGCATGTGTCAGCAATTGTGGCAAAACGTTTCATTTGGAAATAGCATCAAGAGAATTTCAAACAGAATATCTACGTTTGATAGGGAAGGCTCAACCGAAAGTTCAAACGGTAAGTGTTCATTTATTAAAAAAATACGTAGAGATGAGCGATTACATGATTTTTAAAGAACATCGTGAACAGTGAACGTGTTTCACTGTTTTCAGTTCTCTTATAGCAATGTAATAGTATGTTCCACTAACTTTAAATTACGTAGATTTAGGTAAATTACTTCGAAGTATTTCCACCGATCTTGTTAGTGATTTGGTGTTCACACTTTCGTAGTCAAATGATACACTTACTTTATAAGGTGTGGGCAGCAGCTGTAATTGAATTTTTTCCATATATAGTTTGACACTTAAAATTAATTAAATATTCTTTAATGTCATTTTTTCGAAATTGTCAATCACAATTGATGGATGACCCAGGGATGGAGTTTGTAATTTTAAAAGCAACGCAGGGCTGTATAGATAAATACAGTTCGAAAAATAGTACTTTCCGACATAATTTGAAATAAATCACCCACATTGAGGTAATTTGCTCGTATGCAAAATGAATGGTAAATCATGTATAAATCAACTTGATTTGCTCAAATCACCATGATTTGTCGAAATCATGCCGGTGGAAACATACTATAATTATCAAAACGCACATGCATCTCGACAACAAAAACACTGTTCTTTAATATACCAAGAAAGATTTTAATACGCCTTAAAATATAATTTGAATTTTAAAAAGAAATACTAATAAGAAAGAAGAGACCACAAGAAATAGCAACACTATTCTTTTGTTGTTATTGTACGTAAATAAAAAACGTTATTAGCCACACAACAGTGAAATATCATAATTTCTGTATGTAAGAACCCAGCAAACCAAAACATTCGAAAATAATATCGCATTCGAATGTTCCGCACACGTTTCTCGGACAAAACACTCGCGAACGGCTATCGAAGTCGGAAAGAGAAAGAGCTGCTAGAGTTCACTCGTCGCTCAGTTTGTGGCAGCAAATCTTTCGATTTCGATGCTTCGCTGACAAATCAATAGCGAACCAATATCGAAGAAATATCGATACCACAAAAATGCAGGAAAAAATAATTTTTCAAGATTGTTATCTCTATTTTTTAATTTATATATTTTATTGTAAATGGAATAATTATTTATTTTAAATTTTAACTTACGCTGCATTTAATCAGATTCGAACACGGTATGTCCAGGCTAACAGATTAGCACACATCCACTAGGTTATCGTGGCAAATTTTGTTCTATTCAATTATTGCACACATGAATGTAAATTACACATTCGATAAATTATCGAAAATAGTTCAATGCTGCGAACATTCACATTTTATGAAATTTGGCAATTGCGCTTCTTATCGAGACATATTTCGATGCTGCGAAAATTCACATTTTATGAAATTTGGCAATTGAGCTTATTGTCGCAACATTATCGACAAAAGCTCGCATTTGCGAACATTCGATTTTTTTGATTCACCAGCATTTATCGAACAAATTTGTTTCGAAAATTCTTCGTTTTAGCGAACCTTCTTTTATTTCGAATCTCAGGTTTAGTGGGAAATAGAAAAGAACAACTTTGGAAGTAGCAGTTACTTGACAAATTTTGTCACAACTGTGAATCGTGATTTTTCAGTAACAGTGATTAAATCACAGGTACTGAAATATCGCTCATCTCTAGTATACATATATGTATTAGTGGAAATACTTAATTAATGCTTATGTAAATCATTCTAGAAAATGTGCCAAGTTTTGAAAGGTTGGGCAGAGGGTGATTTTAAAAGTGACCCTGAGCTTAATTTAATACCTACTTTGTATACAAAATTACGCCAGGAAAATTATGACTTTATAAACTTTAACGAAAAACCACAAAAATCTATAGCAAAACTTGCAGTTGCCAAAGATCCAAATGTTGTAAGTAGTCAACAGGAAGAGGATGATTTGGCCAAAGCTATAGAGTTGTCTTTGAAAGAAGTAAAAAATAGTCCAAAACAAGGATCTTCATCATCATCATCAGGAGAAGGAACGGCTAATTATGTAAGCGTTTAAAAATTTAATTGAAAATATATTTTTATTTTAAATGAAGTTTATTTGCTGATAGTTACGCATTGTCTATATGCATTTCATTGGCGCTTTACCAAATTAATTCAAGCTATGTACATATCTATTTATTTATTTATTGTTATTTTTTTAATTATAGCCTTCCTTGTACCCTTCGGTAACAGCGTCAACCTCTACTGGACCATCTGTTGTAGCCGATGCACGCAAGGTACGCGCCTTGTATGATTTTGAAGCGGCTGAAGAAAATGAGCTTACTTTTGTGGCCGGTGAAATAATTCATGTCACCGACGACTCTGATCCAAATTGGTGGAAGGGCTACAATCAGCGAAGTGAGGGTCTATTTCCATCAAATTTTGTAACAGCTGACTTATCCATAGATCCGGAACGTTTAGAAATAAATCAACAACATAAAATGAAAAAAAGCACTCAATTCGAAGAAGATTCCAAAGAACTGCAACAGAAAACTGAAGCAGCTGCTGCGGCAGCCGCCACTCAAAGAATAGATGTTGATGAGCAAAAAATTGATCGCTTGTTGCACTTGCTAAATGAAGCCAATCCAGAAGATCCCTCGCAGGATACAGAAGAAATGTTAAGATTAGAACAAGAAGTCCATCAAATGGGTCCCCTTATAGATGCCGAACTAGAGAGAGTTGATCGAAAGCATGCCCAATTATCGCAACTGTCAAGTGATTTGGTAGATGCTATAAATCTGTATCATTCTCTAATGAGAGATGATCGTAATGCATTGAGTACACCCTACAATATGCCAGGTATGCCAATGCCTGGCGCTGGCTATTCTGGCCATCCCAATATTATGTATGGCACAAATTCAACATTTGCCGGAGGTTTTGGCCCACAAAGCTTAACGGTTGGAATGAATTCTTTACCCTATTCATCAACAGCTGGCAATTATTCAACACAACAGCAAATGTCGGCAATACCAGTCCAGTATCAAAATGGACATGTTGGTACACAACCACAATCGCTTCAAGTACTACCACCACACATGAACCAGCAAATGATGCCACATCAACATCAGCAGCTTCAAAATAATTCGCCTCAACATCCAGGCATGTACGTACCACAGCATAATTTAAATACTGGTGGTGATTCTCAACAGCAGCAGCAACAGCCTTTACCAAATCAACAACATCATTTTAATCATATGTTGCCACCGCAACAACAACACTTCATGTCGCAACAACCACCAACAATTACCACTACGGCATCTACAGCAATACCAGCAAGTCATATGGGACCTCCAACACAACACACACATGTCGCTACACAACAACAACAGCAGTCATCTAATCAATTTATATCACCACAACACCAACATGTCCAACAATCTCAGTACATGAATAGTCCTACCAATCAACCGCCAACCAACCCCCATCTATATAATCATTCGGTAGGCGATCAACAACAGGTACCACCACCATCGTTTATTGGTGCTCCACAAAACATGGCAACCAATATGCCAGGTCCTTCTGGAGCATTTGATCAGTTTGGGCAATTGCGGCAGCAAATGGACAATATGACAATGACTGGTCAACAACCGTATCAAACAAATCTACAGCAAAACATTCCAATTTATCAACAACAGCGGTAAAAGATTACAACATAAGAAATAAATAAAAACTTTTTATTAAAAACACAAAAATATCGAAACATAAAATCAATTCCATTAAAAGGTCTTAATGCTTGATAATTAAACTTGGTTTTTATTCTACTTGTTTCGTTTACTATAAAATAAGTCTTGAAAATTAATTTTAAATGAAATTTATAGCTGTTTTTTTATTTAAATTATTATAATTATTGTTTTTTAATCATATAATGGAATCTAGTCTGTAACTCAATTCGAAAAGAAATATTTGTTTTCGATTCGAATTACAGAGTAATCCACTCATATTTTAATATGTTCTTTATTCTTCTACTCATAATAACAAGTATTATATCACAAAAAACTCTCGGTAAACTTTGTTTCCTAACTGTGTAGTTTTGTTGTCGTCGCATTTATCTCTGTCGATCCCCGCGTCATAGATTCCTAACTATGAATATCGTTCTATATATAACTGTTTTGTAATGTTAAGTCGAATTTTTAGTTTGAGAGCATTGAGATACATATATCGAGACATGTTGGTAAAAGAAAGTAAAAACAGACTAATATATATTCATACATTTTAACGGGAATCCTTAAATAATTAACTTTAAATAATGAAAAAAAAAACTATATAATCATGTATGTGATGAAAAACGATTTAGACACAAAAACGATTTCAAAGCGATAAAAGGTGTGATATGTTTGCTATAGTCGTTTTATCTATAATTTTCAAATTTGTTTTTAAGTGTTTTTTCAGCCTTTTTTTTATAAATTTCTATTCACAGATCTATTATATTATTTATATTTTATCTTCTAGAGTGCTTTTTAAAAGTCAATAGTTTGAGATTAGCTCAAAACTATCTGAAAAGATCGGTCGGAATTCATCACACCTTCTCAAAACAATCGTATTGAAATCGTTTTGAAAACGATCGTTTTCCATCACATACCTGAGTATCTAATTAAAAAAAGAAACAAAAATATTGATATGAGGACATTATTTACTATTATTCTTATGGTATGATACAAAAATGAAATATAAATTATTAAAATCATATTCTATGTTTTATTTCTTTGCTTAAAATTGTATATACAGGTATCCCTCGCATTATGCGGAGCTTCCGCTTAAAAAAATCGACTAGCTGAATTGAGTTAAGGTACGTTTGCCCAGAAAACGTAACCACTACTTTTGCTAAGGGTTAGTGTGACTTAACTTGGTTTTTATATCACAAAATAAATTTAATTATGCTGCAAAAAGCTATTTTTATATTATTTTTAATAAATGCTAACCAATATATAAAAAAATATTGGAATTAAGGAAAATACAATATTAGCTCGGCTGTTGGTTACGTTTTTTCGGCAAATATTTGCCAAGTGTGACGTACCTTTAGCTATGTTGCAAGTAAAGCAATCCATACACGTTGCAACCGTTGGTACAACTAGAGTATGTTGTACTCGAAATTGCAACGTTTGTAGGCTCGTTGTATTAGGTTGTGTCTTGGTTGTACGCAGGGGTGTTAAGTATGATGATTTTTTACGATATGACAAAAAACGATGACATACTGTGTTGTCATATCGTAAGTTTTTTACGATATGACAACACTGAGAAGGCGATGCACCGTGTATGGCTTTCTCGGTGTTGTCATATCGTAAATAACTTACGATATGACAACACAGTATGTCATATCGCTTTTTGTCATATCGTAAAAAATCGTCATACTTAACACCCCTGGTTGTACGAAAGATCAAAAAGTTTTGATTTTTAAGGCACATTGAAAAGCTATGAGACAGGAACGATCAGCACATGCAACTACATCAACGATACGGTTTGAAATAGAGGGGCAAAAAAGCATTTGTATTTTAAACTCCAAAATTTCAAATACATACCTATTTTTTACAACTCTGCTTATGAAAAGCAGTTTTTATTTTATGAAAAAAGCATTCTGTATTGCCGTATGTAGGTATATAGATGCCAAACTGAAACTTCAAAAACCTAAGTCTGCTGTCAAAAACCTAAGTCTAAGAATGTATCAGTAGAACATTTTGTATCAGTATTTGCTTAAAATAAAAATTTCCCCACAGCACTTAAGCCGTACTTGGGTTAATAAAAAGTATTCTATAGAACTTATATTTTTTATAGATACATTTTTAGAAGTTGTAATAATTAATGAAAATATGATAATTAATACATTCGAGCTCAAAAAATATTGATTTGCTCAACATTTTTTGTTTTTGGTACTACATTTTTTATTCCAAATAGGAACAAAAATACAATACTGTTTAATGAAAAAATAATTCAACTTGTCAATAAAATTCAACAACAAATGGCAAAAAAATTAAACAAATATTTTATAAATACAATTAAAAAAATTTGTTTAAAACAGTGTAAAAAATTAATTAAAACTAAAAAGTGATTGTGTGTGTAAAAAAATTGCAAATTAAAGGATATTTAAGTGCAAAATTTATGCTCTTTCAAGTTTGTTGAAATAAGGAAAACATTCTCGCTCACGTAAGTTGAACTCACAGTACTCGTGTATATTAAGAGAGAGTTGGCATTATTTTCCCAGTGGTAAAATTACCCATTACGCTTACATTGATGTAAGCAATATTTAGTAGCTGCTAGTGATGACGCCTTGGCTTATTTTCCCATTTAGATTTAACATAAGCGGTCATAGGCTGTTTAATCGGTGCGATCTCACTTAAGGCGATTTCACATTGTAATTAGGGAAGTAACGATACGCCGTTTTGCCGATCCGATGCCGATTCCGATATTTAAAAATAAATATCGACGATACCGATACGAATATAGAAATTGAGTTAAAGTTTAGATTAACAAAACTGAAGAAGGCCAATTTTTTTATTATACAAAATTACAGTGTAAGAGATTATTAATATATAAAATTAATATTAACCCAGTATAAAAAATTGGAAGTAATTTTTAAGCAACTAAATTTTCATTGCTTCCAAAAAATCTATATTAAAAATATGCAGATAATTAGTAGAAAAGCAAGTAAAAGTTTGTAATTCCTTGATAATTTAAAAAAAATACTCACCATGCTTTTTAAAAAATCGATTTTAAACTAAAATTCTTCTAAATAACTTATTAGCTTAATGAAACGCAGTTACAAAATTGCATGCTTTTTTTACTCGTGAAAAATGACTTAGTGGGGCTTGTAGGTCTAGGTAATTTTGCCATTTAAAAAAATTGCAATACATCCTCAAAATCGGAAGTTATCGATAAAAAAAACGATTTTTTGGGACTTCACGGACAAAAACAATTTTAACTGCATTGTTTCTGCACAGATTTTTATATTTTAAACAGTGTCGAAAGGACTTAAGCTTTCCGTGCATATTTAAAATATTTTGTTTTGACTTATATTTCATGTTAATATCGTCAAAAGAAAAATGTTATATTTCATTTTATTCCGATTTTGCGATTTTATTCCAATTTGCTTGAAAACCTACCCATTTTTATATTTTCATATAAAGCGTATTTTATAGCGATTATAATAAGTCTTGTGTCTTTTTTTTGTGGGAATAAGATTTAAAAAACAACGAATTGAATTCATGGTAAAATTAACAAAAAATAAATTATTTTTTTTACAAAATAATAGCGCAAAATATTATTAAATTTTAAAATTGATATTAATAAGATTTAAAAAATAGCGAAATGAATTTAGTTCATGGTAAAATTAACAAAAAATAAATAATATTCTAAAAAAAAGCTCTGAAAAAAATTTTAAAAGTATCGTCGTATCGACAGTAAAATATCGCCGATACCGATGTATCGGAAAATCTGAAGTATCGCCGATATATCGGTATCGGAATCGGTTACATCCCTAATTGTAATACAAGCTTTGAGATTTTTATTAGATTTTGTAAGACGAAATCATTCAGACTGCACCAAAAATTCTTAATTTCGAGCCGAAATTACTTACGAAATTAAAAACGTTCATACTGTTGCAAATTGGCATTTGACTTGATTTCGGTTGACAATTTGCACTTGGTACTTCATATATTTGAAACAATTCGTAAGAAATTCACACTTATTAGGGAAGAACACTTTCTTTTTAATTAATTTAAAGTCTTTTTATAGATTTATACACTAAATAATAATTTTTAATGAAACAAATGTCAACTTATATTTTTTTACTCCACACAGTTGAATATATTTTGTTTCAAAAAGGAACTTTAAAACAAGAACAGGGATGTAAATTGTAATTTCAAGTTAATTTCGCCGAAATTAACAAAAATAACTTAATTTGGGATATGAAAAAATGTATGTACTTCATTTCAAGTTGATTTCGGCTGAAATCAAGAAAAACTTAATTTGGCTGCAGTCTGAATGGGATATAAAAGCAAACTTTAAAATTAATTGCTGAAATCCAAAATCACGTAACTACACTTTTTTAAATTTTACAGGAGAGAGAAAAAACTAAATAAAATACTTCAAGGTACTGAAGTGAAGCCGCTTTGTTTTCTTTTGTAATTTGGCTGATTTTTATGATAAAGATTTGAAAATTTGTGGGGACATGCATTTCTATGTAATACGCAATAATTAATCAAAAAATGCAATTTAAAATTTGTTGTTAGTTATGTGGTTTTGGATTTCAGCTGACGATATGTAACTATCTTTGGATGTTGTCAAAACAAATTAATTTTTGTGAAAATGAATATACGAGTAAAGGCGTTTTTTAGTATTCATAACTCTAGGTCCCCACCTAACATAAAATGATGTTGCAACTTGAAGTTATGAGTGCGTTGTTAAAACAATTGCACTAACAACTATGTTATAACCTTGAAAAAGAATTAACTTGAGCTATCTACACTTAACATTAACTTGAAGTTAATGTTAAGTTAAGTTAGGTGTAGACTGCAAATAACGCAATGATAACTTTAAACAACTTTGTCAGAGACGGAAAGTTTAATATTTTATTTCTGTAAATTTTGCGTACAGATTCAAAAGATACGAAAAATGTCAGGATTATACATGGTACCTAAAGATACGAAAAATGCAATTTGTCCTTACGAACCGGATAAAATCACAAGAATTTCATCGTTCACCTTTTACGAGGAAATTTACACAAAATATTTGGAAATTCGACATCATCATATATAAAGCAGGTTAGTAAATTGATATAAGTGATTTTTGAAAACATTAAAAAAGAAACAAGTGCATAAGCATACATACATATTTATTAATATATGAATGTATGTATGTGTTTCATAAAGGAAAAAACAAGTGAGTGGTTATTGATTAGAATAATTGCATCCCTGTGCAAATCTTTTTTAAACAGATCACGATCGACATCTCTTTATTCAAAGGTGACTTTGCTTACGCGGACAGACAGCTACAAAATAATTTTTGGTATAATTTATTTAAATAAAAAATAAATTACAAACGCAAATTAAATTTGCTTAAAAAAAATAATTACTCGTCATTTGGAAGTCAACAAAGCACTACTAAATCCTTTTACAAGGTAAAATTGGTAAATAAAGAAAGAGATATATTCTGAATTTTAATACAAAATATTAATTCTTGTTTGTTTTATTTATATATTTGTTCCTCATCGGATATACGCCGAAACAAGTTTTATTCACGGGTCACCTTCAACTCTCTGATGTTTTTGAATATGATGTCAATACCTTGTTGTCCAATGTATCACGCTGGATGAGAAGTAGCATTTTTCGCATTAATTCTGCAGACTAAGGTGATGATTTTCAAACCTCCCTAAATTTATATCTGCCTCTTTCATTAAGATTCTCTTTTTTGGTTGATTCTCTGTTGCTGTCGAACCTTTTATATTGTATAGAAGTCTATTCTGGTTGCAGTGCTGAAGATTTCAATAGGTGCAATTTGCTTTTCAACAGAATAATACGTCTTGTGTACAAATTGAAACTACATGATCATGTTTCGAGATATGTTATTGATTTTTTGGGGTGTAGCTTTAAAAATTTCATTCAAATCAGATTACTTACATTCTTTTATAAAGTAATGCTCACAAACTGTCCTGAATATATCCGTCAACATTTCATATTTTTTGCAGACTGCTAGAAACTCACAGCTTCTACACCCTGTTAGTAATCATCTTATATATGACATCTTTTCATCTGCGAGTGGCCAAGTGCTGGAACTCTACCCCTAATTCATTTAGAAGTAAGCTTGTAGAATATGCTTCCATGCATAACATGTAACACAACATTATGCTCTTCTCTACAGTTGAAGAGAACTATTACTATTTTCAGGTCCCTAATGCGCAATACACTTTGTCACCTACATGTGATTATATTATCCATTTTCTTTTTATCTTTTATTATTTTATTTAATTTTTATAAGTATTGTTACTAGTTTTCTAGCTTGTTGCCCAGATATATAGGTATGTACATGAATTTATTATTGTAGTCCACCAACTACTTATATATGGCCCACAGGACTCGGTTGGTTTGGTAATGAATAAATAAATAAATAAAATGTATCTTTCGTATCCTGGTGCGGCCAGGCATTTTGTTGTTAATTGGTCTTCGAGAATTTTTCGTCTCAATCGCATGGTTTAATGGTTTCCTTGATTAGCAAATATAACTATTCGCGATTGTTAAATACATAATTTTGGAATTTGTTTAAACACACTGGATATTGATAACTACGTTTTGGATGATTAATTGATGAATATATGGAACTGAGAAATAAGACGACTGAGAAGAGTGATATACACAAATTTTGTCTCATGGAAAACCATATAAAACTCAAGATTGTTGCTGGTGGAGACCATTTATACTCTAGGAGTGGACGTTAGGATTCTCTTCTTTCTGTGCGAAGGCGTGGGTTGATTGGGGCCATACCCGTTAAAGACCCTGGCACACTGCTCTTGATAGCTAGCCATATTTTACCGAGCACAAAAATATATGAGTATGGAATGGATCGAGCAGGCCTTGTACATCCAAAAGGGGCAGAGGCCTTCTGGAAGGCATCCGTACTCCTGTTTCCAGCTGGAAAATTAAATTGCAATCAAATGAAAAGATGTGCAAAATAAAAAAAAAAATTGTACACTAATGTATGCGCTTTATTGTTGTATGTCTTGTGATTTTGCTTGTATTCTGAAACTCAAAAATACACAACGAACTTCTCCGGTCAGTGTGCGGTTGGATATCAACTGAAATGGTTGCCATTGTCGTGGGTACAGAGGCTATTTATTAAGGCAGAGCAAGATACTACAAATAGTATACATATGAGTGTGTGTGTGCGTGTTTTATATAGTAGTATACAAAAATAGTATAAATTGTAGTAGGAAATGTGGTTTCAAAAATAAAAAAGAACTTGCAAAATAACAAAAAAAAGTTACTAAAGCGTAAGAACAAATGGTTGATTAAAAATAAGCAAGGGATAAAATACGAAGGAGAAATTTTTCGTAATATGTACTTAAAAAATTTATACACAATTTGATGAAAATTTCAAAGAATAAAACAAAGTTTGTTTGTCTACCAATTACAACAAAAAGTAAGTGCAAATTAAAAAAAAAATCAAATAGATCAAGTAGATGATATTGCAAAGAAAATGTAATATCTACATACATACATATTTACATTTTGTATACAATCTTATAGTATACTTGCATATACATATGCAAACACATACTGCATACAAAGTATGCATAAAATAATTTTTATATGTGGCGTATAATATACTATGCACGTATGTTTTTACAAAAAGAGATACATATAAGAAAAACGAAAAAAATATGAAAATTTCAATAAATTTTGCTGTATACAAAAAAGTGAAGTTAAAAATGATTGAAAAAGCAAAAAAAATTGTCAAAAAACCAACCAAACCGAACACACGAAGACGTTAATCCAAGAGCAACCCAACGTAGACATAGTAACTTTATTTATATATTTTTACTGTTTTTATTTATTTTGTCTCTACTAATTACATACACACTCAGCAGAACGTGTATTAACTAACTCCCATAACAGGGATGATAAATGAAGAAATTCATTTCGTACCAATGAACTACTAAAATAGTACTTTTTCGGTCCAAATAGTACTAAAAGAAAAAAATCAAACAATCTAAATTTGAATTTATATCAATGAAACTTCACTTTTGGGCGAGGTTGGCAACCGATACCGTAATAAATACCGCTACCGATTCAATACCGTTTGAAATGGAATACCGGTATCTAAACCGATACCGTAGTTCTTTTCAGTTCAAAAATACCGGTAGTCAAATACCGTTTTATGCAATACCGGTATCATCATTTCGGTATGCAAAATTCTATTTTACTTCACGAACTAATAAAGACTTTAAACTTGTATTTGGCCCTATTAGTAAAAATGAGCAGCTGACTTTACCAAAGTGTCAAACTCTATGTAAAAAAACTAAACAACAACTTTTTATAAATGCATTTAACATGACAGATTGGTAAAGTCCAGTTGTTGTTGCACTAATAAGGCCACTTGGTATTAATACGCTTTGGAACACTGCTATCTTTTTGTATTTTACCAAGGTGGATTTATACAGGTGATATTATAAGCACAGCTGTTCTACTTTTTTTCCGCATATTAGATGCTCGTATGTCAAAATTTGTATACGTTGACATAGGGGCTGAGATGTCAAATGTTATTATAATGTTGTAGTTGTTTTAGAATCAATACCACCTGATAAAATTAATTCACCTTGGTATTTTACTTACAGTTCACACGGGCTGAATTTATATCATGATGAACGTCACCCAGAGTGCAATTTAGTATTGTCAATTAAAAAAAGTAATAAGTATGGAACTTCTAAAGTACTGAATAGATTTCTCTGAATTTTTAAAAAATTGTATCGGAGGAGTTAAGTTTTCAGAATCATGTCTTTTGGAGGCAATATCTGAACTTAGGTGCGGAGCTACAGGGAATGACAACTAACTATCTCTGGTGTGAAAAACGTTGTACGGCTTGTAACATTCTAGATAAGACAACAAATGTTGATATTAGCGTTTGTATTGTATGTGTTATAGTTTAAGAGATATTTCACCTCGAAATTATAATTTTTAGTTTTTGCTTCGATTTTTTTATTTTTGGCTTATAACTTTTTTACTTTTTATTTAAAGAGCATCATTCAATTTCTGAAAAAATTGTAAGTAAACATAAAAAAAACTTTGAAGTTTTACTAAAACTTTTGACAATACCATCTCATTTCTAAGCAATCTGTTATCTTAACAATGTTATTTTACGTTTCTAATATAGGAAAGAATTATGGGAAAAATGCTGCCCAGCTAGCAGGTTGTCTAGAAATAAGATGGTATTGTACATATCACGAGCTTAGTCCTCATTTTGATCTCAGTGCTATTTACGGCTGAAATTTTTGGATCGGAGGCTGGCCTTATGTTTACATTTATTTGAACAAAAGTGACTTAACACTGAAAATGTAATTAAAATATTTTCATAAATCTAAAAATAGGATAACACTCACTTTTCAGTGGTATCTGAGCAAACCCCAAAAATGGTCTACCAAGGGGAAATTTTAGAGTTATCAAAACTATTTATATGTATATGTTAATGGAATAATGTGTTATGTATTTAACCTTCAAAATGTATATAGGATAAAGTTTCTTGGTGATCCCTCTATGAATGGCAAGGATACATATAGAATATATATGTATATTGTGTCCTGTGGTTCCTATCAGGAACAAAGACAGGTATATACCTAAGAAAAAAAAGAACCAACTTTGTATTTCATATAGGATGCAAGTTTTTTGAAGTGAGTGAAGATAAATACGCCAAGTTAAATATGTTTTTGATGTAAAGCCTTACGTCATTACGTGTTTGCCAAATATGTTTTTAATTTGGGACATATTTGTAAATTTAGGATTTGTGTTTCCCTTTTTGGGATTCTAGGAGGGAATAATTTTAGTTGTGGTCATACCAAAGGAGATAACTAAATGGGTTACATATAACCTGACCAGACATCCCGCTTTAGGCGGGACTATCCCGCTTTTAAATGTTCGATCCCGCCTAGAATTTGTATCGCGCTTTCTCCAGCTTTTTCGAGTTTTAAGATTTATAATTCTACTTTTTTAATTATTGGCAAACATTTGGGAACATTTTCAACTGAATAAAAAAATATCTTTCTCGTTTTTTTTAGCCAGTACAACTCATATTTAGACGTTGCTTCAAATTTCATTGCTTCAAAATTTCTAATTCAAAGATATTTAGGGCCATATGCATAGCGAAGACTTGGCATGAAGTTAGCATGAGTTTTTCCATATATTTTGAAATGGGAAATCATCACAGAATATATCCATGAGTCTCGGCTACAATATACAGTGATTTTTAAATTAAAATTTTATATCAAAACTCATTAGACTCCAGTTCAATTTCGTCATTTATGCTAACATCATGCCAACTTTTCGTTATGCATACGGCCATTAATTATTTAGGATTAAGTTCATTTAATTCAATTTTTCTATTAAATTATATTTATTGACAAAGGACTTTCCAAAGCATGTAACAACTGAAAATACAAATTCTTCTCTGTATAGGCGTCGAACTATTGTTTTCGAGATCAATCACATCAGAGCTGTTGCCATACCTGCTGTGAGGGTGGTGAAATAACATTAAAAATGTTTGATTGTTCCAAAAATGAAATTCAACTATCTTAACCCAGAATAATCAAAAATCTTTGGACTCAAACCCGTTCGACTAAAATTCATAACTTCAGTTTAAGAATTTCTGCATTAAGTTGAAAAAAATTAAGAAAAAGTCTTGAAAGCCAAACGATAAACTAATTTTGTGCCGAATGTATAAAACATAAGATGCTTTTGATCGAGAATATTCTTTTAACTATAAACTGAATTTAAGCAATTTTATGAGATAGATAATTTCGGACTTATTCACTTAATGGCTTAAAATTATTTTATTTTTGTTGGGTCTAAACGAGTTTGTGTTTCATGTATTATTTAACCTTATAGCAATTTACAAAATGTTTCTTTCATATTTTAAAAATACATAAATTTATTAGTTGTGGTTTAGTTAGTTAGTTCACCAATATGCCTGTATTTCGTTGGGTGCTAATGCCAACTCATCAGTAGATTTTTATATAATCGCCTAAAAATTCACGTTTTTAAGTTTTAATGAAATTCCTAAGTACATATCGTTAGCTGAACAGCAAAATCACGTATCTACTTTTTTAAATTTTATAGGAGAGAAAATTAAATAAAATATGTATGTATTAGGGATGGGCAAAAATATCGATATATTGATATATCGATATTTTCCTAGAAATATATCGTCGATATTTTTAATTTCGATATATCGATATTTTTTCAAATATATCGACAGTATCAAATTCGATATTTTTAGCTTTGGTTTTGTTTTTCGTGCAACTTTTAAAAACCTTTCGGCACAGTCTTCATAAAATAGAATATTACTAACGAAATCTTTTGTTTTTTTATAATACTTTTTCTATTCGAAAACTATCATTCTTTGAGTGTAATTTTGTTGATGTATGTTCCATGAAATATTGGTGGAACAGTAAGGACCTTGGAAATTAACTCTTTCCAGCTTAATTATTTATAAGAAAGGTACTTTTATTGTTTTATTTTTAAAAAAATTTGGGGACTACGTATGAATTATCATTTTTGAAAAAATATCTATATTTCGATATATCGATATTTTTTATTCGATATATATAGATGCCGATCGATATTTAAAAATATATCGATATCGATATATTTTTTTCACGTGCCCATCCCTAGTATGTATGCACTTGAAGTCCCTGAAGTTAAGTTTCTTTTTTTTTAATTTGGTTGATTTTTATGACAGAGGTTTGAAAATTTGTACGGACATGCGCCTCGATGTAATACGCAGTAATTAAATAACAATGCGATTTTGAATTATTTATTAATCACGTAGTTTTGCATTTCAAGTAACGATATGGAACTGTACAGTTGCATATATTTAAAAGAAATCATATGTATACTCATATTATTGTAGAAATGGAGTGATATTACATTATCCCGCTTTCCACAAGCAATTTTTATAAAATCCCGCTTTTTGGCCGAACTTTTCTTCAGATTCCCGCTTTTCAATCGTTCTTGTCCCGCTTTTTGGGAAAACCTTCTGGTCACGTTAGTTATATATCAAATTGATGGTAATTCAATCCCATTCAGTAATCTACAACAATATTTGCGAATGCCAAAATTTTGTTTAACTACATAAATGACCAAATTACTGAAATTCTGATTCTGGGAAGGAGTTATTTTAGTTGTGGCCACACCAAAGGAGATTACTGAATGTATTATACATCAAATAGAAGGTAATTCACTCACATACAATATTTGCGAATACCAAAATTTTGTTTAAATAAATGGCCAAATTACTGAACTCCGGATTCTGGGAAGGAGTACCAAAGGAGATTACTAAATGAGTTATACATCAAATTGAAGTTAATTCGCTCTAAAAATATAATTTTTTAAACTTTTAAGGCCTGCAACTCTATACTTTTTATACGATCGGCACAATCAGTGTATTGAATGAAAGAATAGAGATATCTATACAACAGTGTGCAATTTATTTTATTCAGATGAGCCGTTCTCAGAATTTTTGCCAATAAACGAAAAAACTGAAAAAACCCCAAAAACTTGTTTTTCTAGAATATCGGGAAAACGCGCATTAAGAAAAAATAAATCAATATCACTTTGGTGTTCAGCAACCCTAAATTATTTTAGAAAAAGTTTTTTTTGCAAGCTATGAAAAAGACTTAGAAATTCGAAAATTTGCTTCATTATTTCATCTTAAGTTTGTCTGAAATCTGACCTTGTATGTATAAAATAGTGAATGTTTTGAGTGTAATGAGTTATAACAGCTATAAAGCATATATAATGTTGCATCATATGATGTTCCACAAATGGATCGATTTGATCTCATATTCAAAATCTTGATGCTGCGGTAAAAGTAGGTGCTAAAAGTAGGTCCCAATATTTTTTTCATTATTTTTCCCATGTATCTAAAACTAAAATGAAACCTTTTTTTTGCTATTCGAAATTGAAATTTGCAAAAAAATCTAATGCTGCACCCTAATGTACATACCTTATACGCAATTGAATTTTTTTTATTTTATTGCCACTGTTTATTTTTTTTTTATGAAAAAAATATTAATGTTCACACCTGTATGTATTTCAGTTTCTTGAATAAATGGTTAATTTTCTTAAATAATACATAAAAAAGTGGCAGTAAAAATTGTTTTGAAGATTTTTTGAAGATTTTAAAAATAAAATGCAGATTTTGCAGATTTTTTCCTGAAAAGTTTTAAAATTTTGCAGATTTTATCCTTAAAAATTCTGGCAACACTCCATGTATACCTTTTCTCTTTTTTACAACAATATTTTATATTTTCAAATACTCTCAGGCTGCTAATACAACGACCAAAGTTACATTAAATGACTGATATTTTAAGTCATAACTTTATTACTGGTGGTTGGAGTTTTGGCATTTTTGATAGGTAAGACTCAGCATATTTTGAGAAAAAAATTTTAAGAAATTAGGGAGGCAATTAGTTACATATGGTTGAGCAAAATGAAGAATGGTAAACATAATCTGAATTTCTTAAGAATTCTGTATCATACCGGTATTCAAGTTTCGGTAGCGGTATATACCGATATAGGTAAAATACCGCTACCGATACCGAAATAAATGAAAATATTAATACCACTACCGCTACCGTTATTCGTTTTGGTTGCCAACCTTGCTTTTGGGGTATAAAAATGAATCTATGTACTTACTAATTTGTTTATTCTATAAATTTGACGTTTGCTAAAAAAAATTCGTTCAAAATGAATAAACAAACCATGTAGCAATGTAGTCGCAACTCTACAGCAGCAATGTAGTCGCAACTCTACAACGAACATATTTCACTGCCTTTCTAAATCTCAAACTTAATATGTAATAAAAATTGTCTATTTAGCTGCTGGGACATTTCTGTTTTTGTTTCGTTTGCAGTTGATTGAAATGGGATTTTAAAGCAAGCAGATGAGTGAAAAGCCAATTGTATTGTTTGCAATCTTTGTAGTTTGGTTTTGCTCATGTACGAAACGATTGAAAATATTTTAAAAGTTTGTGTCTTCGGATGAAACGTTTTCGAAAAGTTTTGTTTGTTTGCACATTCTGTGCACAACAGCCTAACTTCTATATTGATTCTATAAATTTTCAGCAATAACGACTTAAGTATTGGTGTGTAATGGATTATTTAAACACACATGCAAGAGATTCGTTGTTATTATCTAAACATGTACGTTTGAGATCTTTTTACATTTTTTGTTTTAGTTTACTAAGAAACTGTCATTTATGTCGACATAAGCAGTTTTATGGATCTCTGCTAGGATCTCATTTTTACGTTATTTTTGCATGAAACTCTTGCTATATATTTACGAAAGTGTTAAAAAAATGCGAAAATGTTCACACCGTGGACACAATTTCAAAGATATTTTGTTTTTGCTCTACTGAAACTATCAGTTTTAAGACATACGTTTTTATTCAAGAAACCCACAGATTCCATTATAGAATATGGAGTTTGATATTAAGTTACTCTATCAGCATCGTTATTGACAATTATGTATAAGATGTTATCTCAAGATCACCTGTTATATATTCGCTTTAAATATGTAAGTGCAAAAATCCACTCACAAAAAAACCGCCTAACAGCCAAACTTAGACCAGAGCGTTCAGCGTTCCGTCAGCTATAGAGTACGTATTTTCCGTACATTCAAAGTAAGCTTTTTGTCTTAAACTATACGATAAATACGTAACCTCTTGCCAATGCAACGCTCTGATTTAGGTTGAGCTGCATGTAAGTAGTGTGCAACATAACCTAACCTTAATACAACGGGACCTATAGGCTGGTTTCAACCTCTAAACTGGTAACCTGTGCAACATAAATAGACTTGAAAGATAATTAAATTAAGAGCCAAAGTAGGGATAAATGATTTTTGAATACAAGCCAACATATTGGGAAAATTTGCAAATAGTACCAAATAAGTCACGGGGGTACCATCATACATATTAGGTATGAATAGTACAAAAAAGTACAATGGTTTCCACTTTATCATCCCTATCCCATAAGTACAAGTGAGTGTGAGATCAGCTGAATTGTGCAAACGAGTAAAACTACTGCTATTGCAGTCGCAGCGAATGCTATTGCTGCTGTAGTTGTTGTCGACTCTGCCGCCTGCTGCAGCTACAAATTTACTAGTAGTATTTTTTGTAGTAAAAATTTGCATGCATTTTGCATTTCCTCTTTTTTTACCAGAGAGCGGCACTCATGTAAAGAGAGTACAAACTTTGGACCCTAAAACAATGCTGCCATATCTGTTTTTTAAACTTACAATTGGAAAAATAAAATCAGCGAAAAATATACTATTTGGCCAACATCATAAACATATGTACATATTTACACACATAATAAAATGTAGTTCCATACTTGGTTTTTAAAAGCTGTGATACAACTGTGGTTTTTTCATATTGTACTAAAAATAAACCGTTGTAAGATGTATATAGTTGCTTATAGGGTGTGTGCACCAACTAAGAGGTGTGTGCTCTATTTTTCTTTTGAAGAATTTTAAGAAATTCTAAAAAGGTAGGTGGTAACGATATAGATTTTAAAAATTTCAATTCAAGGTATATATATGTACATATTTAGGTATACGTATACAAATCACAAACAACATCAGCTCCGGCCGCTTAGCGCACTTACGATCAGGAGGGGATTAAGGATTGTTACGAAGCTCAGCTTTCCCAGTTTAGGGGACTTGTCAAAAAATAAGCGACTTTTTTAGGATTGGGGATAAACATTTCGTGAAAATCCCCAGCGAACTTTTCTTAGAAAATCACTTTTCGCTGGGGATTTCTGGGGCTTTCAGATCTATTTCTTCTACACCAAAATTATTTCTAGATGCCAGTGATCCAACAAATACGGTCTCGTGTGTGGCTTCATAGACCTCTTTAACGGGGAACAGTAAATCTGTAAAACACAAAAATAGCTTCGAATCGCTTTATACAAAAACAATTAAAAATAGTTCAGTTTTCTTCTCTAACGCTAAAACTTTTTAATACAAACAACACGAATGTATTAAAAAGCATTCTAATATCATATTTTCATTAATTATTACAACAGTAATTGCATAAACTTCTAAAAATTCATGTATAAAAATATAAATACTTTAGAATACTTTTTGTTACTACCAAGTCCGGTTTAAGTGCTGTGGGGAATTTTTTTTTTAAACCAATACTCATACAGAATGTTCTACTAATACATTCTTAGACTTAGGTTTTGACAGCAGCCTTAGGTTTTTGAAGTTTCAGTTTGGCCTCTATATACCCTATGACATATGCAATTGTTTTATTCTTGTGTGTTTTTTACGTTACTCAAAGTATGTAGGTATTTTTGGGGATGAAAAATCGAAAATTGGAGATAAGGTATGAAATAAAACTGGGATATGAAATAGAGCTGAAAATTTGTACTGAAAATTTACTAAAAGCGTTACTTAAGCCCTTATGCCACTACATTTTTCTTGCATTGTTTTGCTATAGGATTGAAAGAAAGAAATAGCAAATGATAGAAAGAAACAACTATACAAAATGTAAACAAAACGTAATGGCTTCTTTAAGTGCTGCCTACTTTTTATTTATAATAAAACGACAAAAGAAACAAAAAGTTGAAAAAAAGGCGCTAAATCGCTGAATTCGTGAATAAACCGCTAACTTGGCAGCACTTTACTGTTTCAAGCTTGAAATGTCAATTTTAAGTTGAACATTTTTACAGTTTTTTTGACAGGCCCCCATTTTTTTATCGATAACATTAGTAAAAGCTTTGACAATGTGGTATTTATCTTAATATAGCTGAAGTCTTTGCACGTGGTAAAATTTTCCATTATATTCTATTTGCACTGTTCTCCAAAACTTGAAAAATGCAGAAAAAATGTAGTGTCATAAGGGCTTTAGGTGTATTCTTTTTTAGTATTCTATTTTCTTCATTTTTACCTGAAAACAATTCGGTTCTTTATTTCACTGATAATATGCTCGCAAGCAGGTCGCCAAAAACTATTTCATGTAAATTTTTCACATCAAAATTAAAAATACACGCACATAAATGGCTGTCATTAATGGCTGTAATTAATATTAAAAAAGCTTCAAAATCACTTTGTTTTAATTTCTTCCCAACAAGTTTTAGTGGGATTTATTTTCGAAAATACTTTTTCAACAAAACAATTTTCCTAAATTATAAACATTTTTAAGTTCAATTTTGTTGAAAAACAGCCATAAAAATCGCCAACAAATTTATTTATCGCCAGAAAAATCGCCATGTCGCCAAGTCAAAAATTTTGTCGCCAAACAACGCCATATCTGACAACGCTGCTCGCAAGTGCTTGCTTTGGGATCGTGGGTTTTGTATAACTATTGGTGGTAAAAGCAATAATTAATAATAGATTTGTATTAATAATCTGTTCACAAGTGCTGTGTGCTTGTAGTAATGGTCTGCACTAATAATTGCAGGGAAAACCATAGATTTATGTGCTGTTCCCACAATGCAAACAAGCACACTGCTTGTCTAAAATTTGCATGGAAATCACTCGGAAAACGGAGTGCTTTTCATATAAATTTTAGACAAGCAGTGCATTGTGGAAACAACACATTAATATGTTTACAGTAGTTTACAAGTAATTAGCTAAGGAAACATAAAAATGACTTAGTTCTAGATTAGATGTAAGGATTTCATATGTTAGTATTTAAGAGAATTGGTTATAGCTAAAGTTTGAGTTCTATATTGAAAGTGAAGTAAAGAAGTTTTGCTCATTTTAATATTTAGACAGTTATTTTGTATTTTATTGTGGAGTGTGTTTCAAGTGAAAATAACAAGTGATTAAGTTCCTGTTCAGATCAACACACACTGTATATAACTGATAAATGTGAACATTTGGTAACGCTGCCACAAAGGGTGAGACCAAAGCGTATTAATACCAAGTGGCCTTTTGGTGCAACAACAACTGGACTTTACCAATCTGTCATGTTAAATGCATACATAAAAAGTTGTTTGACACTTTGGTAAAGTCAGCTGATACTCATTTTTACTAATAGGGCCACCTGGTATCAATTCGCCTTGGGTGAGACCAAGGCGTATTCAGTACCAGGTAGCCTTTTCATCACAGATGATCATCAGCTGATTACACCCAATCAGTCAAACTCTATATAAGAAAAGAGAAAAACTTTAACCCGAACTGTCAAAGCACAAATAAAAATAGTCCTACACCTACTTTGTATGTGTGTTATTTTAATGATAAGGCCACTTGATATTAATTCGCTTTGGGTGAGACAACGAGAGCAGAAAAGCAGAGACGCCAAAAAAATTTAGAAAGGGGCTGAAAAGGGCTAAATTGAAAAAAGATACGTATAAAGCCATATCC
Organism: Panzeria rudis; assembly: GCA_956483635.1. NCBI lineage: Eukaryota > Metazoa > Arthropoda > Insecta > Diptera > Tachinidae > Panzeria > Panzeria rudis. The sequence goes on along the minus strand of OY101449.1, from coordinate 154,027,403 downwards.
ACAAAAAATTTCGAAAAAGCGCAAAAATGGCTAACGTATAAATTTTTTTTTTGCAAATCAAAACACGTTTAAGGTTTGAGAAGAACTTAAAATCTACCCAAATGTTCAAATAAATAGAAGGTTATTCTATACTCTTCTTCTTTTGCTGGTAAAGCAAACTAACAAAAGAAAATTAGTAAAACGATGTTGCCACGTTAATTCACAAGTCGCTATTGCTGGAATAAAGAATGAAATAGTTCGCAAAATTAAAAAATGTACACATATTGCGCAAAATGTTAAAAGGGCTAAACGATTATTGTAAAGTGCTAGATAAAATTTTTTTTCGCGTTTTGAGTAACTAAAATCGGGCTAAATCTAGCCCGAAAAGAGCTAAGTTGTCATCCCTGCAGAAAAGTATATGCAGATATGGAAGTAAAAATTTTTGCCACAAAGAGAGTTACGAATCAAGTGCTGCCATTATTTTTCTTTGTCACAGAGAACATAAGTATTTAGGAAGTGATATATGTACTTGCATTAACGTTTATAGGTTGTTTGTGACTTTTTTAACAAGTAAAATGCCGACAAGCTTATGTATGAATTGTGTGTAGGCGTGATATTTTTACAGCCATATACATGTTATTTTTTTAAAACTTTTTATTAAAAAATAAACTGTATAAACGTATTTACATGTGTATGGATATCTCAAAAGTTCGGCTAAAAAGAAAACATAAACGCATACATACATATATATCTGCCTACATCCCAGCAAACACAAAGTCAAACGTTTAAAATCCAGGGTGGGTAATGAAACGCAGCAGTTTTTGATAATAAAACTACGTTTCATTAAACATTTCGGACAACCAAATATAAAGATTCTGCTATATGTAAATATTTCGAAAACTAAATATGTACCTAGTATTCGAAAGCCAAAGGCTTTTAAACTACTATAGGCCATACAAAAACAAATATCATATAATAAATACTTGGTTTAATGTTGAATGCAGCACTACCATTTTGTAACTAAAGTGGCAATTTGCCACTTTTTCAACTGCCTTGCCACTTCTAGTACTCATTTTTTAAAATGAACTAAATCTTTCAACCTTTGATATGCTATATTCCTTTTGGTCCCTTTTTTTATGAAGTATCACTTTTTGTTTTAATATGAGTTTTTTACTCTACGAAACTTCTTAATACAAAAATATGTTTTTCAGTCCATTATTTATAAAGTCGTATGAAAAAGTAACCTATTTTAAAATATGTTAAGAGTTTAGACTTATAGATATTTATTATTGAACTAAAATTATTGGAAATTAACATCCTGATTCACTAACGCGAACAAGAAAAGAACGTCATGTTGAAAATTTTTCAGAAAAAGCATTCAGTTTTTAAATATTTTTAAAGTGAGTTTATGCAAACTTTTAGTGAACGTTTAGATTATTTTCTCTGAGTCAAGCCGTAAGACAAAAGTAAAAACAATGTTTTGAAACGAAATACATATGTATGTATATAATTTGAAAAATTCGTTCGACTAATAAATATTGAAACTAATAAGCCGTTTCCCATATATTTTTGTTTGTTTTTTTTTTGTTTTGGCGAATAACGTATGTTAGATAATACATTAGGCTGAGGCCACACGGTCGTTTTTAAAACGCGGCGTTTCTGTTTTTATATTAAATTTGAAAGTTCTCAATTTTTTAAGACTTAAAATTTAATATAAAAAGCAGAAAAGCCGCGTTTTATTTGTAGGATATCCAAGAAGCATTCTATTTAAAACGATGGTAATATTTTACATTCAAAAGAATATTAGTGCTAAAACTTCAAAAAAAAAAAAACAAAAAAAGTTTTTGACATTGCAACATAGCCATTTCTTAAGATACGGTCACACTTAGCAAATTTTTTCATCCTTCTTTCTAGAAGAAAATATCATAATAGAACGCTAAAACAGAAATTTTTCTTAACATTGCTTCCGATTCGGTGCAAAATATAATAAAACGCCAAAACAAAAATATTTCTTAACATCGCTTCCAATTCGGTGATTGGTAATAAAAAAAGAGAACTTCTTGCAATGACAAGCATATGTAAAAATCAATAGAAATTATACAAATTTGCACTACTTCCGGGTCGCATATTCTACATTTTCATGATTTCTACGGAGTGTATTTTTTTTAATATGAATTCATAGTAAAATTAAAAAAAATTAAATATTTATTTTACAAAATAACAGCGTAAGATATTAGGGTGAAAAATTTTTGTATAACTTAAATAAATATTTACTTGCTCTTCTACCAATTATGTGACTATTCTTAGTATAGATTCTTTGGAAGCAATGAAAATGTAGTTCTTTAAAATTACTTCCAGTTTTTTACTGGGTTAATATGAATTTTAAATACCTATTAATAATCTCTTACACTGTAATTTTGTATAATAAAAAAATTGCTCTATTTGAGTTTTGCTAATTTTAGCTTGAATTCAATTTCAACATGCGTATCGGTATCGCCGATATTTCTTTTTGAGTATCGGTATCGTATTGGCAAAAAGGCGTATCGTTACGTCCCTAGTTTAAATTAGGGATGTAACGATACGCCGTTTTGCCGATCCGATACCGATTCCGATACTTAAAAATAAATATCGCCGATACCGATTCCGATACCGATACGAATATTGAAATTGAGTTCAAGTTTAGATTAACAAAACTCAAGAAGGGCAATTTTTTTATTATGCAAAATTACAGTGTAAGAGATTATTAATATTTAAAATAGATATTAACACAGTATATAAAATTGGAAGTAATTTTTAAGGAACTACATTTTCATTGCTTCCAAAGAATCTATATTAAAAATATGCAGATAATTAGTAGAAAAGCAAGTACAAATTTGTAATTCCTTTGTAATTTTAAAAAATACTCGCCATGCTTTTTAAAAAATCGATTTATTAAAGGACATTTATCAACTAATATTCTTCTAAATAACTTATTAGCTTAATTATTAAAAGTCTTCTAAAAGTTTATATTTATTCATTTAAATTTACATGAAAATACAGTTTTGTGTTTAAATTCGCATAAAAAGAAACAAGTTCTGAAAATGGGTTATTTTTCATCCTTTTTTAACCGACTTCCAAAAGGAAGAAGGTTATCAATTCGTGTGTGTTATTTTTTTTTTTAATTTTTTATGTTTGTACACGCATAACTCTGTCATTTGTGAAGCGATTTAAAAAATTCTTTTTTGCTGGAAAGGGTTTGCCTGCAGTTTGGTCCCATAAATTTTTTTTGAAAATCGGAGGGGGAAATTCGCTCCCCTCCATGCATAACTCTGTCATTTGTGAACCGATTTTCAAAATTCTTGTTTTGTTTGAAAGGGTTTGACAAAAATTGGTCACAAATTTTTTTTTTGTCGAAAATCGGAGAGGCAAGTTTGCTCCCCGTCCACTCCCTCTCCACCAATCCATAACTATGTCATTTGTGAACAGCTTTTCAAAATTCTTGTGTCGTTTGCAAGGGTTCGCTAGCAGTTTGGCCCCATAATTCTTTTCGAAAATGGGAGGGGGAAACTTGCTTTCCCCATGCATAACTTTGTCATTGGGAACCGATTATCAAAATGTTTTTTTATTTTAAAGGGTTTGACTACAGTTTTTTTCGAAAATCAGTTGCGAAATTTGCTGCAAGCCCCCCTTCAGGTTGGTACCATAATTTTTCTCCAAAATCTGTGCGGGATTTCCCCTTCCCCCAGAAATATTGATTATCGCATAGCTTCTCCATTTATGGGCCGAATTCCAAAATTTATTTTTTGTTTGGGAGGGTTTGCCTAGAGTTTGGTCGCATAATTTTTCTACGAAAATCTGTGGGGCAAGTCTTCCACGCCTCCACCCAAAATATTTATTAGAGCACAATTCCTCCATTTGCATACCGATTTTCAAAAATTTTTATATGGAAGGCCATCTAGTATATACTCTTTATACTGAAGTCGGCTTTTTTTTGCCAGAATTATTTGAGGAATCATTATAGAACACCGAAAAAGAAATTTGTCCTAACATCACTTCAAATTCGGTGATTGGTAATCGAAAAAGAAAACTTCTTGCAATGACGAATTAACTAATTAAGAAATTATCCAAATTCGCAATATTTCCGGATCGCGAATTCTACATTTTCATGATTTCTTTATAATGTCTTTTTTGCTGGGAATAATATTTGAAAAACAACGCATTGAATTTGAGTTCATGGTAAAATTAACAATAAATAAATTATTGTTTTTGCAAAATAACAGCGTAAAATATTATTAATTTTTAAAATTGATATTAATAAGATTTAAAAAATAACGAAATGAATTTAGTTCTTGCTAAAATTAACAAAAAAATAAATAATTTGTTTAAAAAAAATTAAAAAAAATTTTTTAAGTATCGTCGTATCGACAGTAAAATATCGCCGATACCGATGTATCGGAAAATCTGAAGTATCGCCGATATATCGGTATCGGTATCGGTATTCGTTACATCCCTAGTTTAAATCATTCATTATTATCACCCATTTTTATATTTTACTGTTCGGAAAGCGAAAATTGAAAAACAACAAACATTTTTACTATTTCTCTTTTCAATCTGTCCATGCAAACCATCCATCTATTCATTTATGCTTTTTATTTTATTTTTCCATTATACAGCCAGCACCCACCGCCTATTCTACCCCATCCAAAATGCAAAAACTAATTGGATGATTTTCTTTTTGCTTGAATTTCTCTATGGTTCTCCTGTGGTGTGCATCTCTCAGATTTGTATTCCGCTAGACGACAATTGTTACAGAGCTGGATATCTTAGTTCCTGCTTACTTAAAGTACTTTTTTTTTATATATATTCTACCATTTTTATCTGTTAAATTAATAAAAACATATGAGGTAATCTCAGATGTTAATTATTTGAATTGTTATTTATTGTGGGCATAGCTGTTCTATATCATAAATTTTAAATTGCGATTAGAATTCTTAATCAATTATATCACTTTTTCAAAAGAGTTATAATGATTATACCTATAAACCTCTTGTAAGAAATTTTTGATTACCATTTGATTACGATTACAAATAATTTAAAAATAATCAGGATTACTTTCAAACAATAAAAAGTAATGAAGAAATATTCCGACTATTTTCTACGATTACTATTCATTATTTTCAAATTATATTGCACTCACACTAGAGATGAGCGATCCCGTGATTTTCAAAGAACATCGTGAACAGTGAAAGTGATTTAAAAATCACTACTACTTAAAACTGTGACTATGTCTTCAGTTCTCTAATATCAAGGCAATTTTCAAGTACATACATACAACAAAAACATTTTTCTTTTCTTACTGATGAAATATACCATACACCTAAAAATATACTTTTAATTTTAAAAAGAAATACATACTAGTAATACCCTGTTCAGACATACGCCTTAATTGCGTAATTTAGGAAATTTACGCAATTAAAGCCTTAATTAAGCTCAATTACTTTTCATTATTTTCAAAGTATATTGCACTCACACTAGAGATGAGCGATCCCGTGATTTTCAAAGAACATCGTGAACAGTGAAAGTGATTTAAAAATCACTACTACTTAAAACTGTGACTGTGTCTTCAGTTCTCTTATATCAAGGCAATTTTCAAGTACATACATACAACAAAAACATTTTTCTTTTCTTACTGATGAAATATACCATACACCTAAAAATATACTTTGGATTTTAAAAAGAAATACATACTAGTAATACCCTGTTCAGACATACGCCTTAATTGCGTAATTTAGGAAATTTACGCAATTAAAGCCTTAATTAAGCTTCAATTAATAAACTGGCTTCAACAAGGCTTCAATTAATAAACTGATCAATTAGCACTTAATTGTTGCATAAATTGAGTAATCATCGAAGTGCAGCCCTTTGTGACAAGTATCTTTACTGCGAAGTATGTTCAGTGAGAAGTAAAATTGTATACGGTGGCAAGACCATGGTGTAATAAGTATACAGACGGCAGTATAACGTCAGATGATTATTTTTTGCTGTGGTAATTTTATGCATAAGCTACGTCAAACACGTGAATTTTATTTGGCAACCATTATCTAGTTTTTGTTTTATTGTTGTATTCGTTGCCCTTATGCGGCCAGCTGTATACTTATTACACCATTGGCAAGTCAAATGCTAATTGAGTAAGCTTAATTTGCTATGTGTGAACGCTAAATTTAATTGCTCAATTACAATTAATTTGTCTCAATTAAAACTCCATGTCTGAACAGGGTATAAGGAAGAAGAGAGAACACAAGAAATAGCAACATTATTCATTTATGGTTATTGTATGAAAAAAAAACGTTGTTACCCACATAAAGAGTGAAATATCATAAATTTGTGTATGTAACCAGGACCGTCTTTGGATATGGCGGAGCCCTCGGGCACACTAGAATTCGGGGCCCGCCAAACAGTAAACAAACATAATGACAAGAAATCAATTGTTGTTCGATAGCAACCGTTCTTTGCACCTTCTGACCCATTATATTAATAAATTCATTGCAAATATTTGCAAGCAAATATAATAGCCCAATTCACAATCTTGTGCAAATGGTCTTGCATCGTTGCACTTGCAAAATGGTATAGTATATTGATACTCACCACTAACAATTGTTAAGTGGTGAGTATCAATATACTATACCAATTTGCAAATGCTACGATGCAAGACCATTTGCACAAGATTGTGAATTGGGCCAATGTATTATTACCTTTTCCAAGATTTTCGCAATTTCTTGTTTGATCAGGAAAAAATGATCAAATTCACTAATTACACTGTACAAAAATCGTAGACTTTTTTTTCTAAATAACAAGGCTCTAACAACTGATTCTGATAGAGGGCTCAAAAAATATATACGTGCATCGGCGTTTTAAACGTTTACATCAGCGACTCATTTTAAGGGAAGTTAAATTTCTCACCTTTTTGCACATTGTTATAGTGAATCCTCATTAGGAATGCCAATCCCGAAATCGTGATCCCGAAAATCCCAGGATTTTTTGAATAATTGCAACAGTCAACTCTGCTTCTAATATATCTAGAGGCGCAGTAGTCGGACTATTTATTGATTACTTTTGATTATTTGAAAGTAATCCTGATTATTTTTAGATTATTTGTAATCGTGATTAATTGATAACGATTACAAACTAAAAATAATCGCAATCTAATCAATTATTTCACCTCTTGAATAAAAGTAGTCTAATTACTAAAAATTATGATTACTAATCATTACTTAAGAACTATGTTCTATCACAGTCAAAATATAATATTGGCAAATCTAACCAATTTTATTGGTTAGAATTTCACCAACCCATAAAAAACTGTAAAAACTAATGGAATTTGTTGCAGTACAATATATCTGGTTAAGTTACAATTAACGAATACTCAATGGGTTTTGTGGTAGCTTTCTGTATTAATTACTTTACTTTGGCGACGATGATGTTGTGATAATTTGATTTGTAAAACAACGAGCTAACTACAACAGTACTTTTTTTATTTGAAATTTTTTGGTCTTGAATGTAGTTTCTTACAATTTTTCCCATGTTTATAAGCCAACGCCTTTACTACCAAATCCACGTCATCTTGTTAAATAATGACAGCACAAATTGAATATAGAAATAAAATGACTTCTAAACTTCTCGTGCTTGATTTAAATACAATACTATTTGTACAATATCGATGTCCGTTGTTATTACTTTAAATTTGTAAATTTAACCATAAGAATTGATAATGTTAACCACAAACATTTTAAAAAATTAAATAGCTAATTTTGTTTATATTTAAATTAATGTTATTATTTTGAGTGGAAAAGATTTGAATTTGTAGATTTGTGGAAAATTTCGAAAATATATTATATGAAAATAAACAAAATTAAAAAAAAACCGTTCCGATCCAACTAATCTAGTGGGGTCTTAACCTTAAAAAAACTATGTTTATTTTTATAATCTCTGTCTTACAGTAGCGCTTTCTTGAATGCACCACTGTAAGTGGATGTGCAAAAGTTCGATTTCAAGTGGACGAAAAAGAAAAATATAAGAACCATAAGCATTTCTTGCCATACATTATTGCATATATTCAGACAATATATTTGTCGCTACTATGAGCGCATTTGCATAACAGGAAAAGTCTGTACTGCTTCCAAAATCCCGACTATTTTTTGCTGAGTAATTACTCAAAAATTGTTGTCAAATCGATCTTCTATATTCAATACTTTTTTAGAACTTAAAAAACTGCGTCGAATGCTGCTATATATATTAGTCAAGTTAAGTGGTTCGAGAGATATCGTTATCGAAAATTTCTAGCACGTTGTGCTAGAAATTAGCGAGAAATTCCAGGGACTGCAAGGTCCAAGATACCTGATATTTTTATACAAATTTCGGTAGGGGAGACAGACAATGCTTACGAAAAGCGCTTTAATAGCACATAAAAATAAACATAAAACTTTTTCTTAGTTCCATCCCTGGTTGTTCGTATCTATCTCTCTAAGATTCTCTTTCCGTTAAACGACATTTCTCAGATACATTTCTCATTGCTCCCTCTCATTACTTACGGTGTTGGCGTATTTTTTCCTTCTTTCATTATTTTATTTTGTATTCTATCATTTTTGATTTTATTACAATTTCATTTAGTACACACGAGCAGGGCTGTCAGGGTAATTTTGACCTTTTTCGCCAAATTCAATGTCAAATATCGCCAAAATCGCCAAATTGGGCTTTACTTAGTTTTTGCTAATAATAGGCATATATTTTTTTAATTATAAAAATATTTGTTTTTATAATTCATTTAAAAATATTTTTTATAAATAATAAAAAAGTACACTAAGTCTAAACCGCAAAAAATCGTCGAAAATAGAAAAAAGTCCCCAATATATACATATGTACATGTTATTTTTTTCAAACACAAAAAGGTACAGCGTCTAATAGGTATATGGGTGATTATTTTCTAACTGTTATTTTGTTTTATAAAAAATTTTTAATTCTAAAACAGGACTTTTAAATTTTTTTTTTTGCAAATCGTATTCCATTTTATAGTAACAATTAAAGTGTAAAAGGATTTTGCTACAACTATACAATTTCGCGAATGATTATCAAATTTCAAATTCAATTTTTAAGATCTTATGACACTACATTTTTTCTTCATTTTTCAAGTTTTGGAGAACAGCGCAAATAGAATATGATGGGAAATTTAACCAGGTGTAAAGAGTTCAGCTATATGAAGATAAATACCAAACTCTCAAAGCTTTTACTAATATTATCGATAAAAAATGTGGGCCTGTCAAAAAAAATGTAAAAATGTTCAACTTAAAGTTGACATTTCAAGCTTGAAACATTAAAGTGTTGCCAAGTTAGCGGTTTATTCACAAATTCAGCAACTTAGCGCCTCTTTTTTCAAGTTTTTCTTCTGTTGGCGTTTTAATATAAATAAAAATGGCTTTAATGGTACTTTTTTCTAGGAAACCTTTTTTTAATTTTCCAATGGCCACACTGGCTATGACATATTCAGCCGTGTCACAGATTCCGTTTTGATTCCGTAGTTGTCATTCCGAAAAAGTTAATTTTTGATGCTTTAGATTCCGTTTATTTTGTATTTCGATTTTACAATAATAATGTTTTGATACCTTGAGGCGTTTGTTTTTAGAAACAAGTCTCACATGAAAAGCATGTGACCAAATATTTATTTGACACTCCTAAAAGTATGCACGTTTTTAAGTATTTGGTGAAAATGGAGTTAGCAGAAAAGTGTTTGTCAATTCCGCTTTGAAATTTAAAAGTGGTTTGATTACGAAGAAAATTTTAGTTTTTCGTTTTCTGAAGAAGCAACTTACGGAATTGAAACCACACTCCGATCGGAATGGTATTCTGTGACATGGCTGATTGTATACTGACGTTATTAATAAATATATTAATTAATCAATCCAATAGAGCTGACATATTAATTTACGGCAAACTATTTTAAAATTTTGATTTTATTTAACACAAGCTCGTTGCACTGTTTCATATCCATGCTACATCCAAGCATTGCTTACTTGACCTAGTTTTAATATGGCTCAAGGTAGATTGAACAGGTACCACTACAAGAACAGCTGTTTTAGTAAATTTGAGAATGTGTGCGTCACACAGACAATAGATTTTGACACATCTCTGGGAGTTTTCTATCAACAACGGGCATGTGTTAGTAAATTTGAGAGAGCTTATGAATGTGTGCGACTCACAGTTAATGGATTTGACATATTTCTGGGGTATTTCTACCAACAAAATACACGTGTTTTTTGGAGTTGTATTTGTTTTAGTTATGGTGGTACCTGTAATGAATATGCCTTAATATGGATTCTAGTTGCTTCAATAATATCTAGAGTTGTGCTTTTCAGCTCTTTTGAGTGAGCGCTCTTTTCAACTCAGCTCACTTTACTGAAATAGGACGCTCTTTTAGTTCAATAGTTCAGCTGCTCAGTATAAGTATGTGCACTGGACAATCATATCCATAACAGGTAAAGTTGACAGCGCAGTTGATAACTTTTTGTTTGTGCTAATAATTATAATGGTTTAATATCAAAATTTCTTTACTTGTACTTTACAAAAATAAAGTACTTGTTGTTTTTGTAGATTTCGTACTCGTTGTACTAGCGAGTTTACTATTATGGATGCACCTTGATTACAAAATGTAATCTGATTATTGTGAGAGTGAGCAAAAATGAAATATGAACTAAAAAGAAACGTGAACGAAAAAGAAATATGAGCGTAAAAGAAATATGAACTAGGGAGCTGAAAAGAGCTCAATGATATGAGCAGCTCACTTCGTTCACTTGTGCGAGTAGTTCAATTGAACTAGTTCGTTTATGAACTGCCAACTCTAATAATATCGCTGTAGAAGGCACAGGAACTGCTCAAATTAGAATTAATTAGCGCGGCATTTAATATGAAGCAGATATATTGATTTAAAAATTTCCGCTTCCATTAAATATATACAATAGAATATGGAAGAAAAACTTTTTTAAATTATTTGTTTGGACGAAGAAAATAAACAGTTTACAGACAAACTCTAGGCAATGACATGCCACGGAGCTGACATTTCAGTGAGTAATTGTAATTTTTATTTCGACTTCAGTTTGCAATTTCAAAACAATTTCACGGGACATGTTCACGAGGACCAAATTAATATAAAATATGCATTCGTAGATTGATAATTATGACCAGTAACACAGAACAGTCCGGGATATGAAAAATAACAGTTAGAAAATTTTATTAATTTATTTACTAAATGTTACAAATGCAATTACAAATTATATCATGACTTAATTTAAACGAGAATAGTAAAAAATGCCTTTACTCGTTGTAGTGAAACAGACCAGAGTCTATGGTGGGAATCGAACCCACAACCGCCACACTGATAGGTTAGCACACTACCCACTAACCTACCGAGGCACCCGACAGTTACATAATAATCACCGCCCATATGTACGTAAACTACTTTATAGTTTACTTAAAGCAAAAAAAATATTGAGCGTGTCAACTCCGATGCGCAGTTAGAGTTTACGAATTTCTTGGCATCTCTTGTTATTCTAAATGTGCAGATATGCAACCCGAGGGTTGGACGGGGAAATTTCCGAAAATTTGCATCATCTTAGTGTTGAAGAGGGAAAATTTCCGATTTCTTAATTTTTACGTATATAGTATGCAATTTCTATTCTACATACGAAATTTCAGCCATCTAAGGGCACTTTCAGAAGACCTTATATAAAATTTTTTACAGATATGCATCTTCTTTACTAGAGCTTGGAAGTAGAAAGTTTCTGAAATGTCTAATATGCGATTTGTAGCCATTATAACTTCAATATTTCAGGCGGAAAGTTTCCGCTTTCTAAATTCCTAGCGTATATACCAAATTTCCGTTTTCTAGTGAAGTATCCTAAAATTTTGATTATATTTTAAATTCTTGAATTTATAATTTTACTTCTAATATAAAATCGATTCTTAAGGAGTAAGCTCTAAACAATTTGGTTATAGCTACGGTTTTATTATATATCTAAGGGCCATTATTACAACTTGACAATAGCTAAAAGCAGGCTTTTGTCGGACGGGTAAACAGTTTATCATTACTACAAATTTACTTTAACCTACCAGGTAGGATGCACCTGACTTCAACTTATCGCTCACTTTCATTTAAAGTAAAGTTTTAATAAAGGTAAACCTTTTATTCGTCCGACAAAATCCTGTCTTTAGATATTGTCTAGTTGCAGGCGCTGGTCCAGCTTGAGCTTTGGGGGATGGGAACTTCTAAGTAAAACATACTATTTTTTCAAACTTCTTTTAGAAACTCTATAGAAATTTACTCGTTTTGGGGGGAAATATCCCCTTTTCCCCTCCCTTGTATCCGCGCCTGCCTAGTTGTAATAATGGCCCTAAGTAGAACAATATACACTTCATCCTCAAGAGAATCCTCATTGTCTTAATTTTTGTACAGAGGAAGTGCAACAAAGTATTATCAATTTATAACTCGTAATAATGCGCCCAGAAGTACATATTGCACCCCATTTCGCAGTGGAGTTAATTATGTATGTATTTTAAATATACTTTCAAAATATATTTTTCGCATACATATGTATGACTTTTACATAAAAATACCAGAATAAAAAGAATAGCGGTATTCAGTGTTTGGTGCGAATGCTCTTGCAAAGTAGCAAGTGCAAAATATCGTTGCTTTTTTTGCAATCTAACAACAAAATACATTACTTTGCACTTACAACACTTTTGCAGCTTTGCTATACCGAATCGGTACAGCTTTTTGTATTGCAATCTCGCAACTTACATTTTGACAACTGAAAATAATAAATAAAAAATTTCTACAAAAAATAAACAATTTATTAAACAAATAATTATGAAAATTAAAAAAAGCATAATATGCTTATATAAAAATTGGATACACAGGACAAACAGATTTGCTTTCAATCTGGGTGCAGCCACTGAAGTGCATGTGTATGTGAGTATTTAAGTGTATGTGTAAATTTTTATCAATTTTTTCAAAGTGAGTAAAATAAGCGCTCACGATGGTAACAAAATTGTTGCAATTGCAAACAGTTGCTATACAAAACGCACCAAACATCGAATACCGCTAATGTTGTAATGCTTGTTTTTGAACAATGTTACTTTTTCATACTGAGTTTAACGTTTCTGAAAAAAATGCATGGCTCATCAAAAATAGCCAACAAAATTGCCTACTACTTTATAAATCGCCATGTCGCCAAATTGAAAATTTAGACGCCAAACAAGTTTTAAAATCGCCACGTTTGGCGAGAAATTGCCACATCTGCCAACCCTGTCTACGAGTTTTTATTGGCATGCATTTGAGAAAAGTTCTCAAGCTGCTCATTCATCTTTACATTTGCCATATAGAAGCATTTTATTGTGTAGTCAAAAAATATTCTGTTTTTAGTTTAATGCTTAATATCAGTGTTGCCAGTTTTTTAAGTGGCCATAAAGTTTTATCACCAAAAATCTGAGAGGTAAATTCAATTAATTGTTTGAAATAACGTGGCGCACAAAAAATGTAAAACATTATTTATGGCCGTTTCACACTATAATACAAGTAGGTATTAATACTTTTGCCGAAAATGCCTCCCTGAACTAATTGCTGTTGGAAACATTTCAAAACTTAACACAAGTGTTAATACTTTTAGGTATTATAATGTGAAACGGACATTAATAACGAATAATTTTAATTAAAATTAATTTTTATAAAAATTGTATGAAGGGCACTGCTACACGTTCAATATATATTGTGATATTTGGACCGCGAACCATTTTAATGGATTGATGGATCGCGCGGGTATGCTATATGTTCAATATTTATCGTGTCGGTATTTACATAATTTTAGTTCTGTGCGGGTCGTTGATTAAAAAATGTCGCGAGGAAATCACAAACACCCACACATATACTCAATTTCACTATTTTGTGCCATTACACCTTACAGCCACAAAATATGCCAAAATTTTGTAAAATATTTAAGTTTCTTATTTGTTTAATTTTTTCTACTGCATATCGCTAATATTTTTATTATACATATTTCTTTAATTTTTTTTATTTTTGTACTTTTTACCAACGTATCGAGATTGATATCACGAAGTATGCTACACGTTCAATAAATACCGCGATACTGGATCGCGGTCAATATATATTGAACGTGTGGCAGTGCCCTTAGAGTCATCTAGAAAGCTCCCTTTGGGGATAAATTCTTTTAATTGGCAACATTTACAATGTCTCTTTGTCGACTCCGTTCTTGCTAAATATTTCGTGTATAAAGTTTTTATATGTGACGCTTATTTTAGAGCGGTTGTATAGAGCTTTGCGTTGTGTGCAGTCGTCAGTCACTAGTCATTATTATACCTTCATAAGTATATTGTACAATTTTATTATTAGGTACATATATATATTTTTTCCAACATCAGCTTCTTTATTTTCTTCTTCATACCTATTACATACATACATAGAAAGTGAAGAAAAAATAAATTTATCATTTTAGTTGTTGTTGTTTCGTTATTATTTATTTTGCAATGTTTAAAACAAAGTAGGCATTAATAAATTAATTATACCTACTTGCAATAGATTACGTTGGTCTGTCTGTTAACATTCTAAAATAGAAAAGTGTTGAAAGAAAGGAAATTAAAGCATCCATTAAAAAAAGTGCATCGCAGCAGCGTTTATGGAAATTAAATCAACAATAAATGAAAAAGAAAATAAATATGTACATTCGTCTAGTATATTCCTTTTTAAAGTGCTAAAACTATTACGCGAGTTACTTTTAAATAATTTTGGTGTAAAAGCCGTGCAGCACACATTTCAATACACGTGAGTGAATGAGCGAGTGAAAAATAAGTATATAAGAATATACTTAGGTATGTACATATGTATATACACATTCATATACAATATATGTACATATACGTACATATATACATGTATGTACATATGGATGTATGCATTTGAGAAAAAACTACACTACACTACGACTATATAAAGAAATCAAGTGAATCGATACATACTTATGTTACGATCTGAGTACAACACCGAAAATCTTAAAACTACATCAAAGTAACAAAGCGGAAGTAATATATAATAACGTAAGTAACGCAATAAACACAAAAAATTCATACATACATATGTATGTACTCACACCATTTTACACAAAATAGTATTTTAACGAAAGACCTTTAAATATATGTATGCATATATATACGTACTTATGTACATGTATGTAAGTTTGGACATCAATACATGTGTACATATCTATATGCAGGCACCTACAGACGGGGACATACAGTCATACAAACTTCATTCATGCCATTTAAGCTGTTTTTAGACTATTCTACAAAATGCAACCCTGATATAATGTGTTGTTATTGCTTTTTTTAAAACTTTCCATAAACTCATTAGATCAGAGTTACATTTTCTACAGAAGTCGAACGGCTTGTGAGATAGTCTAAAACAGGCATTAGCAGAAGAGGACACATTTTTAAACTTTAGCAAGTACCTACATAGTTTCAACAGCAAACATTTACTTTTATTTTTGCAAAATATACCTACCTATTCATCTTCTTTTCTTAGTACCTACATAAAAATAATTTTGTACTAAATTGAATCAACGGAATTAAACTTATTAATATTTTAGTTTAACCTTTAGTCAGATAATTTAATTGATTGTTGAATTTTTAAAATGTTTTAAACATATTTTCATCAATCATGGACTCATGATTGGTTAAATAAGAATGAAAGTTCTTGGAAAAACTAGAAGATAATTTTCCGACATATTAACTATAGAAGTATAGATCGGGTTTCTGGAGCACACGGACTATGAGGACAATATTTGTTAACGCACATGGATGCCCATTTTCTCATATTTTTTAACTTCAATTTATTTTAATAAATAAATATGTGCTATTAACTAAATATGTTCTTGAATTATACTGTGCCACACAAAAAAATTACCTGGCTCTGACTGATTCTGCAAAGGGATTTAAGAGTTTTTTAAGTTTACATCTGGGACTAATTTTAAAGGGAGTTAAGGTTGGTTGGTTTACGTGGCTGCCTCTTACGCACAAGAATTCAAGAAGATTCCGCTTTGACAGACCACTCCAGTCACCAGTGTCAACCTATGTAAGTCCGAACCCAGGCCTCGGATTCGGTATTAGATACTAGATCCAATCCGTCGCATTGAAATACCTAATCAGGTCACCCAAACCTATCCCTGATAGCTCCGAAAGTTCGTCTAGTATGCTGTTGCCTAAGAATTTGTGACTCGTAAAGAAAGTGGAAGACTGTTTCTTCTTTGCTTTGATCCCGGCAACTACGGCAGAACGCATTGTAGGAAAGGCCTATCCTGCTAGCATGTCTGCCGATTGCCCAGTGCCCCGTCACTACTGCAACGAGCCTTGAGATGTCCCTACACGCAAAGAAAAAGCATGCCTGAGGCAACCATAATCTAAGAGCAACATACTATGATTGAATTATATGGTTGTAGTCAAATCATAATATTATGAAAATAAATATGTTCGAAATATAATATTGTTGTCTTATATAACACTAATATGATTCATACAACCTAATGTTTAAATGAATGTAAACATGCCATGATTTACATCAATCATATTACATTTGTATATAAAAATAGCATGGTTCTTAATAACCATATAAAGGTTATTTTCTTAATCATATTTTGATTAAAAATTTACAGCAGCTAAAAACATATATATACATTTCTGAAATTATATGTAAAATAAAATGTTTTGAAACTGAAATAAAAAGTATTATCTATTTACAC
Organism: Panzeria rudis; assembly: GCA_956483635.1. Lineage (NCBI taxonomy): Eukaryota > Metazoa > Arthropoda > Insecta > Diptera > Tachinidae > Panzeria > Panzeria rudis. The sequence continues at coordinate 154,010,595 of OY101449.1, read as the reverse complement.
ATATATACATGCATACATATATGTTGACACATGTTCCGAAAATCATTTCGTTTTGAAATCGACAACTTTCAGAAAAGACTTCAACCAAAACGCTCACTTATTGCAGCTTTTCAGTTAATTTTTATGTCTCAGATATTTCAGATAATTTATCCAAACTAAGCTACGAATGCACTAAATTGCCCGATTAAAAGAACACTGTTTTTCGTTTTTGAAATTTTGCAATTTCAAAAAGAAATGGTTTTCAGAACATGGCCGAATATTATTTGCTAACGTTATATTCAGAAAAAATTGGGCATGATTAATATTCCAAGGAACAAGGGAAAAATTAACATCGACTTAATTTTTCAACGTACACAGCAGAACAGAGTAGCGCCACTTTCGGAAGCCGCTACGCTTCCATCGTCAGTGCTCACGTGTATTTGCTTATCACCACTTGTCAGGTGGCTCTGTTGAATGTGATTGTAATTCTTATATATGCAACTTTTTCGTGAAAATTGAATACGAGAATTAAATCACTCTCAAGCTGATATTAAAGTGCACTTTCCCAGCGTTGCCATCGGTGGCGCTACTATTTTCTGCTGTGTACGTTGAAAAATTAAGTGGATGTTAATTTTTCCATTGTTCCTTGGAATATTAATCATGCCCAATTCTTTCTGAATATAACGTTACGAACCTTAACCTAATAATCAATTTAGATTCACAAAGCAAATACGTTCGAAATAATCATATTATTATTATTTGGTAGCTTGTAACCATAGTTTGATTGCAAAAAACTGCTTTATAATAGTATGGACAAGAACTAAGTATATGTTATTGTTATTGAACCATACTGTTATTGAAATTTCAAATATACCATGATTGTAGCTAGAACCATTGATAAACATAGATAGCAAGCTCTCGCACTGTCAATAAAATAATGACAACTCTCTTCACACGTATATACATATATTGTGAATTCAACAAAAATCAGACGACACCATTTTTGCATTTCAACACACTTGAGAGACTATCATTTTTCTATTTAAAAATGCACTAAATCGTAACCTTTTTTTCTACGCACAATTTAATTTAATTTTTTTTATTTGTTTTGATATAAATCTTATATTTCTTCTTGCTGTAATTTTAAAATATCTTTTTTTAATTTTGTTGACATTTGTGTGTTGAAATTTATCAAAGTTTTCAACCCTTTTTTGATTGAACAGTATTGTATTTTTGTTCCTATTTGGGATAAAAAAATTTAGTATCAAATAGAAAAATTGCAAAAAAATCTTTAGCATATCAATATTTTTTGAGCTCAAATGTATTAAAAAGCATTCTAAATTCATATTTTCATTAATTAATACAACAATAATTGCATAAACTTTTAAAAATTCATGTATAAAAAATATAAATACTTTAGAATACTCTTTGTTACAACCAAGTGCGGTTTTAGTGCTGTGGGAAATTTTTATTTTAAACCAATACTAATACAAAATGTTCTACTGATACATACTTAGACTTAGGTTTTTGACAGCACACTTAGGTTTTTGAAGTTTCTGTTTGGCCTCTATGTACCCTATGGCTAGAACTTTTTTAACAATAAATTCAACCATGTTTCAATCAATATGAATGCTAATAATGTCATGATTAAATGTAATCATAAGTTTTTTGTTCGTAAACTAATTAAGGTTCTCAATTATTTAAAACAATAATAACTTATTTGCCACAACCATAATCTATATCGGGAAACATGACATTGCTGACGCAACCATACCACAACCATATCTTTTCTTTGCGTGTATGGTTTCCTCAGTGTTAGTTGTGTTGTGCCCTTATCGTTGTAGTAAGCCCACATTTTCCTAGCTACCTTACACGTGCTGAACTTGCGCCACCTATCGTCAGCTTTCTGCCGGTAATATTTGGTAATGCAATTTCTAATAGTGCCAAACGGCATGGCTACCGATTCAGCAGTGGAAACATCCATGGCAGATCCAGCCCTGGTCAGCTCATCTGCCTGTTCGTTGCCAGGGGAGTTGCTATGTGCGGGAACCCAGATGAGGGTGACGTCAGTCTGACCACCTAATCTGGATAACACATCTTTGCACTGGCTAACTAAAGTAGAAAAAGTAGTGTGTGACCTTAGAGATAGAAGTGAAGCCTGGCTGTCGACGAAGATGCCGACAATCAACACCCTACTCACCTCCCTTATAGCCAATATTTCAGCCTGAAATACATTAGCTTAATCAGGAAGTTGGAAGGAGAGGTTTATTCCAAGGTCCTTCGAGAAGACTCCAGAGCCCACACCGCATCATTCTTGATCCATCAGTATACAATCTGAAATTGAAGCCTTTCTTTATTTTTCCCCTTCCACTCCCGTCTGGATGGAATAAGGACTTTGAACGTACTGTCAAAGTCCAGATGAGGTACCATGTAATCAGTGGGCTTCCTCAGTGTCGGTGGTAACTGGCCTAGGATTCTGGAATTTCCATAGGTCCTTGATCTCCACCTCCCAGATGCTGCTAGTGTTGCCGCAATGCTTGAGGATGCAGCCAACACATGAAGGTCGATCGGAATTAGGTTTAATAAAGCATTCAGAGCCTGATGGACTAGTACGTAAACATTCAGTAATCCTGATGAAAGCAGGTCTGTATCCTGTATAGTTGGCCTACCACATATCTCTTGCTTGTGACGGACCACCATACTACCGATCCGTAAGTCAATATCGGACGTACAATTGCTGTGTACATCCATTTAAGCATGTTAGGGTTTAGGACCCACTTGGAACCAAACATCCTCCGACAGGAGTAATAGGCAACTGTGGTCTTTTTGACCCTGTGTTGCACATTTAGTTTCCACGATAGTTTAGCGTCCAGGATAACTCCTAGATATATTGCATTGTCCGATAGGGACAGTTCAAGATTATGCAGCCGAGGGAGTCTAAAGCTCTGAACTTTGGTCTTTATAGCAATTAGTACCGGTTCCGTTTTGATAGGGTTCACTCCTAGACCAGAACCTATAGCCCATTTGCTGAGTGTACCCAAGGTGCTAGTCTAGTCTGAGAAGAATTGTGTTAACAATGAGAAGCCAAAGCAGAGGTGAGATCACCCCACCCTGTGGTGTTCCTCTGCATGCCCATTATGACTTTTCGCTATTGCCTAGTTTTGCAGTGACGTTTCTTGCCTTCAATATGGTGATGTATTCCTCTACATCGACATCCCGGAGAGACTGTTGGATGGCTGCCACTGATATATTGTTAAAGGCGCCTTCTATATCTAGGAAGGCAGCCAAGACATATTGCTTATTTTCTAGGGATCTCTCTATGAACCTTACCATCTCGTGTATTGTTGTTTCAGTAGAGCGTCCCTTGAGGTAGGCATGCTGACTATCTGAGAGTATTGACCCTCCAGCGTCTTGACCAAGAAAGATGAAAGGCTGATTGGTCCGAAGTCTTTTGCATTCTAGTGACTTCTTTTGCTAATCTTGGGAATGAAAACTACTCTACCCTTCCTCCAGCTGGTCGTAACGTAGTTGAGAGAGAGAGAGGCAAAGTTTATAGAGCCTAAAAAGCCATGATATGATAGAGCTTTTCGCGCTCTGTAGTATCTTTGGCGTGACTCGGCGATTTCAACGGACCCGGCGATTTAAATGGAGCGAAGCTGTCGATTGCCCATGAGATTCTCTCCGGAGATAAAATATCCTCATTGACAGCATATTGTTACCCACTAAATGAACTGTTCGCACTAGCCGTGTCCGTACAGCATAGGAAGTCGGTGTTAAGAAGAATGTCTAGTGACTGCAGAGGAGTCTGACCAGGAGCCGCCCGCAATTTTAACGAAGGTTGGACAGGAGTGGTTCATGGTCAGAGTCCTACTAAGCCTTGCAGAGTCTCTAGTATTATCTAATGACTCACAGAAGTTTCTCCGTGAGTTTCTTTTGGCGACTTTTATACCTTTCTTATACGCTGCTAGCTTGTCGCGATATGTTTGCCAGATTTTATTCTCGTAGCAAGTGTTGAAGGCTCTACATGCCTCCTTGCGTAGCTTAGAGAGTTTCAAGCTCCACTGCGGAGGGTAACTCTTCTTAGCTTTCGTTAAGGGGCAGGAAATCTCGAAGGCTTTACAAATAGCCTTGTTGAAGACCTCCACATTATGTTCAAGTCCACCAATCGTATTCTCGATTTCTGGAACTCTTTCATAAAAAGTAGAATTTAATTGCCTTGCTAATAAAAAGTTTCATATGTGTTGACTAGAATCATTAAAATGCACTAGTAAATCTCTGGTGCCAATGTCTCATTATAGTCCCATAAGAATTACCTATAGTATATAGTATATATAGTAAGTCAACAGTTCCGAGATCAGTAGTGGAATCTCAATGACAAGCGCATGCTAAATGTGTAGCACAGAACATTGTCTGGGGTACAATTAGTCAGTACTCCTAGTACTGGCGACAAAGTCAATAGTGAATCAGTACAGTTTTATTATCGACATTTCCTTCAGGTTATGTATACATACATCAGTGTTGCCACCGGAAGAATAAAAAAAGTTACGCCTTCCTTTGAAAAAAGTTACGTTTTTCGTCAGAAGTTACATTTTGAAATATTCCTTGAATAAATAGTAAATTTATGTTATTTATATCAAATAAATATTTTTGTTTCATATTTCAGTGATAATTTAGTATGTGATGGAAATCGATCGATTTCAAATCGCGCGATTTCACCGAACAGATAGTCTGTAATTTGCGCGATACAGTGGAATCGAATCTAACTTCGAATAAAGTACTCTAAGCCTTCAGTAGAATTGTTTTTCAAACTGCGCGATTTGAAATCGATCGATTTCCACCACATACCGGAATAATAAGACAAAAAATTAATCTATTGAACAAAAACATAACTTAGAATAAAAATAGATAAACTTTTTAGTTTTCAATAAAGATTTATTTGTTGAGGGTCAAGCAATATGTCCATATGCATTTCATTGGTGCTTTACCAAATCATCAGTAGATTCAACCATACTTTTGAAAAGCTTCAAACATCTTATGTTATGCACAGGCTTTTAAAAACCATTTGAGAATAAATTCCAAATAATTTTTTTGAAAATCACAAGGGATTAAAATAAGCGTAGTAGCTTAGAAACTTATACAAAAACCAACAATTTATATTCGATATGAACCTATATTGACATTGCTTAACCCTCAACAAATAAATCCTTAGCTTAAATAAAATTGGGAGAATATTTCAAATATGTAATAACTTTAATAAATGCTTTTTTGTTGTCTTTTTCATCTTCATAGTTAACTATTATTTCGTATGAAATGTGATAGCAAAGTGCATTTAATTACGTAATTTGTAGGATTGTTATGTTATTCAAACCGAATGGACAGTTCTTGTCTTAATTAATGAATCAAATACTTTTTCAAAAATATTGCTTCTTTCTTTGCCATGTACCAGAAGTTAAGAAAATTTGGTTAAATATAACGAAATTATACACGATACATTGGGCCTTCAAAAGTTACGAAATGTAAAAGTAACAAATGTAACCAAACGGCATCACTGACACACATGTACGTGTATGTACATTAGGGTATGACTAAATTTTTACAACAAAATTTGCCTAGCACAATGTGATAGTCAATACTAAATTAATAATAAAAGTCGTGATTGCGGGTCATTTTGGCAAAAAAACCTTCCGCACCAAATGAAATTTCTAAAAACCCACAGAATTGTGTTTTATTATACTAATGTACATACATACACACTACAATATATACATTCATACATGCATACATACCTATAATGCATATAAAGACCGACACACGGTAGAATAATACAATAGGTAGCCCTGGAACGCCACCTGCCCCCTGATTCTGTAATTCGCTAAAGCTAAAGCTAAATCTCAAAGCTAAAATGCTGAACAAATACAAAATTAAACATTTTTGACGATGACATAAAACACTAAAATTTCGACGGATTTAATTTTTAAGACATTGCCTAATTTAGCAGTAAACGTTGCAAAATTGTATTCGTAGGCAAAAATTGATAAATGGACTTTATAGACTTTTAGCGATAGAAATTTGGATTTAGCGAGTTACAGAATAAGGGTGCTGATTATTTTTTTATTTGGTACTTTCGTGATACGAGCTGTCAAATGTTGTGTATATATTAAATAACTACGTTGTACACACAATACCACACGTATGTTTGCTGCTTATGTTATACAAACACACACATACTCTCTGTATTAATGTTTGACATGTCCTATCACAAAATGTACATTTGTATTAGTTATGCGGCTACCTGTTATATTATTCTACCATGGACCGACCATTCAATCTTTCAACTTACCGCCTCTTAAGAAATCCTCTCTTGTTGCACTTCCCATGAAATCTATTTCATAACCTTTTTGGCAAAGTTTATAAAATGTTCTTTTTATTAAATTAGTTTGTATTTTTTCAGCTTTCATATTTTCAATTGTTGGTCGGTCGTTCGTCTAATATCAGATGTAGTACTTACTCATATGTACGTAATACTAGTTTGTATGTATGAAATACTACTAGTATTAAATAAAATAGTAGTATTACTACAACGAGTACGAGTAGTAATTCTAAAGCATGTTGAGTGGCCAATATTGTTTTTGTAAACAATAAGACTTGGCTGAATTGCCGTCTACAATCAAATTCAGCGTCAATAACTAAACTAGATAGCTAAACATATACAGGCATTCAAACAAATATTTGTACAACATAACTGGATACAAAAATAGCATCATTGATTTAACATTGTCGTCGTGTAACGACTGCAAACTAACATACATACATAACTACATGTCTTTTTACATATGTATATAAATACGAGTATGTAACGTTGTATAGAAAAGTGTTCATATCTTATGTATGCATTTACACATTCAAGTGTTTGTATGAATTTTTGTTTTTTACTTTACAGATCCATGAATTTGTGGGTACATGTACAATTAAAAGGTTGCCATCCAAATAAAAGTGCAGAAATATCTGTGCCCAAAATAGAATTTTAAAATTGTTGTCTAAAATCAGGGAATTTAGATTAAGTTAATCTTTGTATGCTCGATGCTAGCAATTTTATACTATATTAATTTGTAATTTAATTTATAATGAAACCACAGTTAACTTAAGAGAAATAAACTAAATTATAATGATAAATCAACTTTGTTCTAACTCGACCTTAGCTGTTATTCATTGTGGCCACAAATATAGTAACTTAAAAAGGGAACAAAGTGATCAAAGATAAAATATATGTATGTATCCCAGCAAAAATAAATTTGGTAAAAGGAAACAGGTAGATTAATAAGAAGTGCTTCGAAATGAGGAAAAGCACACAGTGCATCCCATCTGCCTTACGAGGATGCAATAACATAAGCGAGCGAAGAAACTTACCACACACACGATGAAATTGGTCGGCTATTTATGTTTTTTCATGTGTTTTAAACACAAAGTTTTTTATTCAACTCAAACTTTTTTATAGTGCGTCATCTCTCGCTTACGTGGGTACAAATATGGATGCGAGTGTGATTATTGCTTCGTAATTTAATTTTTTTATTCTTCCATTGAATTGTGTGTGAAAATAAATGTGCCTCGATAGCTTAGTGGTTAGTGTTCTAGTCTACCATGCGGAGATCGTGAGATCGATTCCTGATTCAATACGCGAACAAAAAGTATTTAATAAAAGTAAATTGTAGTGTAATATAATTTCCAAGTGTATTTGTACAATTTAATACATAAATAAATATAAAAACAACATAAAATAATGGCAAATAAAAAACTAATCCAAGTGTGGTAAAACTGTGATATAAAGAGAAAACCATTTTTTAATTATATACATATAAAAAAGACATGAGGTTAACGCATCTAGGATGCGCAGAAAGAAGCACATGCCTCCAGACCTACCCAGTGGGACATCCCATACAAAAATCATGTAATACCGAAGCAAGTTGGTAAGGGAGAGTACAGAAATCTCTCCCTTACAAACCTGCTTCCGGTAGACGGATATTTTTGCTGGGATAAGACATAACTTTCCTGTTGCTGCTATAAGGAGCATAGGGCCTCAACGAATACATTCCAGCTCCGCTTATTCCCTGCTATGACATACACGTTTCACTTTACAATTGTCTGTTGCCTTGTGGACTGTATAGTTGTGACGTCGATGTTTGGTCTGCGTGAAGCACTCTTCACCCGCAATTGCGATTTCTTACTTCGTTTTCGATTAGCGACTGTGCATTCTCAGCCTATAGTCTGTTATTGCTGATAATGTTTGGGTGCAAATTTTTTTAAAATTCTCCATAAGCAACGGATAATGAAGGCTTGTAGAGCGTCGAGATTATGTCGATTGGCGTTCCGTTTCCAAGTCTTTTAGTTTGGCCTCCATTTCTTTGAAACAGTAATATCGCCGGCATAATCAAAGTCTTCCAGCCTACTGTTTATCCCTCCAACTAAGTCTCCTTGGTGATATTGTAACTTTTGTTGGTATTTAATCACGAAGTACATGAAATAGTAGATGAGAAAGAGGACAGCTCTGTGTAGCAGCTATCTTAACGTTAATTGGGCTGGTGATACAGCTTCATGAAGAATACGACATATTGCATTATCATACATGGTCATACTAGAGACCATCTAGGAAGACTGAACATTCATCAGTCGATAATTAGCCATTGAATAAAATGACCAGTGGATACAATGACTAAGAAGGTCATTGTATAGGCTATGATCTGGAAAGTAGCAAACCGGGGCGCTATACTGGGAGGTATTCTGTCCCCTCTCTTATGGAACCTTGTTTTAAACTCTATGCTCATGGAACCTGACTCCATGATGTTTAAAGCCGAGGCGTATCCCGATGACATAGCGGTGACAGTATCCAGCAAGTACCCGTATACTCTCCCACTGCATCTGCAGGCACTACTAAAAATCATCAGCAGGTGGATTATAGAAAGGAGTGAGTGTATATCCACAGAAAATGGATCTTGTGCTCTTCATATTTTCCACTTCTAACCCTAAATGGAATAGAACTTAGGTTGTCTGACAGTGAAAAGTATCTGGGTATATGTATACCTGGACTCCAGACTGTCAAGGTACCGCAACGTTCCGCCAATGGCCGCTGTGAACATATAAGTATGTAGAAGAGTCGAGAAACTCAAAGTGGCTCTTCAACATGGTAATAAACCCCATACTTGTAAGTATGGTGCACTAGATTGGTATACATACATACGCATGGTGCACTAGTGCGGTGGGATGCATCATACAAGATAACCTTCTCTCCAATAAAAGGTTTGCTGTAATATGCTCGAGCACGTCCTCTTATCTTCATGAGCACGTGCTAGATATCTATACGGACGAATCCAAATCGGATTTTGAAGTAGGTGGAGGTTTCTTTATTCCCCGTTACCTAAAGATGATAACATTTAAGCTACATGATCATTGTATATCGTGCTACGGGCTGAAATATCTACCACAAAAAAAGAGCAGCAAACTGGATGAGGTACTATAGAAAATCCAAATTTGTAAAAGCATAGAAATCACATAAAAGCTGTGTTTACTTATATGCTTCTACAACATCTAGCTTAATGTATGAATGGATGTCTCTAAATCAGCGTTGCCCAAGCCCTATGCTCTTGGTGCTCATTTGTTTTTGTAAAAGCACTTAGCTATGGGCTATGTATTTTAATACACACACAGCACTCAGCACTAGCAATACGTGTGTTTGGCTGTGTGTTTTAATACACAAATACAGCACTCTGCACTAGCAATACGAAATACACAAACAACTTTGTCTTATTAGTTTTTTTGCCGTTCTTCACTGTTTACAGGCAAGTGCAAAGCAACAACAAATAAATATATGAAATATTTTTTTTCTTTGTATGCATTGGTTTTTACAACAAAAAAATATTAAATAAAAATTAGTTTTTCTTTAAATGTATTGGTGTTTGCTCTTCCAAAAGAAACTTTTGGGCACCCCTGCTCTAAATGAAATAGCGAGATAATCAATCCTGCATCTACTCTGGTATAAAGGACACAGCAACATACCCGGAAATATTGTTACGGTTGAACTAACCAAATCCGGACCCCGGCCGCACATTCGAGGTACGGATCGAATAGTTGGCGTCCCGTTGAAATGCTGCAAAACTATAATTCAATAGGCCCCCTCCCGAAAACATTCCAAAAAGTATAAGTTACACGCGCCTATAAGTTCAAGATTTCTTCGTTAACGGAGTTAGTACAATTTTCTTGGAGAAACAGGACCTGATTTGTTGGTCTACATCAAAAAAATGCAATGAAATAATACAATTTTTAAAAATTCAAATTGGCAACATTAATATTGGGATGGGATCCCAATATTCCCCAGAATGGCATTTCTACACCAGTGAATTTCGCTAAGTAATTTACTGTCTCCAAACTTGCAAACTGTAAGTGTTCATCTGGCAATACAATGTACGTACATATGTACATACTATTTATATACATGTATGTATATATATATAGCTAGCTATAGCCATAGTTGCAATTTCCTAGCTTGACTAGGTAAAAACCTTTACAGCTTGTAAAAGAAGAGCATGAAATGAAAACAGTATAGAAAATAAAAAGCAACACATTTTTACAATTGTGTAGGTATGTCTTGCGTGTAAGAATTTTGTATATAGATTCTTATGTGTGCACATACGTTTTACATACAAATAAACACGAAACTTAAGAAGTTACGTTGTGACACCCACGTATAATAGAGCTCGCGGCAGTATGAGCTGGTGACAATAATTATTTAAAAGTTACAAACACTTATACCCACATATCCCGCTAGTTCATTCGGTGGTAGTGTAGCCTTTTGGATCTTCCAAAGCGTAGTGCTTATTTTCATAGCCTGAATCTTTTTAAAGATTATGCAATTGGATCTTTTTAGGACATATAAGTTGTCCACTTTGGTAATGGTAAGGGATGATTCTGTGACGAGTAGCTGTGGCTGGAACGAAAATCGCTGGAAGAAAATGTTGGTTAAATGGCTGGTTAAATGTTGGTCAGTGCTAGTGACTGGTTGGTCTTTGAACAACTAGATATGGCTCTTTGTGCTATTGCTGATGCAAAAGAAGCATGTGTTGGAGAAGGCCCGTACAACTGTTGGTTTATTCCTTGCAAGTCACACAGGTGCCTTCGATGCTTAATTGCAAATGGTGTTAAGAGCACCGTCAGTTTTGGCCGAAAGGCAGGCGATGTACAAGAATGTGCAATTCCAAACTGAAAATATGAAAATTATGAATTAGCATGAATTTCTTATCAGAAACTAAATCGTTATTTAAAGGTTTTTTTGGTGATTAACCCCCATATGCAAAAAAAAAATAAAGTGTGTTTGAAATGTATGTTAAAACCGGTTTTTCTATGGAAATTTTGTTTTAACATACATTTCAAAGACACTTTACTTTTTTTTTGCATATGGGGGTAAAAATAAAAAATTCGTAATAAGGCTGGAAAACAAATGTTTTACAGTTCTGGAAATACCTCTCGTAATTTATAACTTTAGCTGCCTATTTCACGATGTCGAAAGACTTCGTTCTTTCGTATAAATACATTTTTTTTTGTTTTAAATGTATTTGTTCGAGAGAAATAACTCTTTCGACATTGTGAAATAGGCAGACAATCCAAGGTCCGGATCAAGTGAAAGACACGAGACCCACCCAGTCAATCGAGCTATCAGATTATGTGGATAAAATATAGCCAGTAGTGCATACACATATAAAGTATGCTCCATTAGGGATCGAGGAGTATTCCAAAGACAGCATAATTGGATGAGGTATATGTGCTCCGTATCATATTACGATGTCCTCCTGCTACTCTATCTCCTGTTACTCGTCCTATGAACTACAGGGATTAAATACATGCGAGTATGTGTTTTTTTTAATATCTCACAAACATGCTTCACAAATATTTAAGCACACACGAATACAAACATTTACAAACACTTTGTATGTGTGAAAATGTGATATATCTATTCATATGTACACTAATGCATTTACACACCTACGTGCTTGCATAAAAATGAACTTATGCTTGTTTGTCGTGCAACCAGGCTGTGAAACATTTGTTCAAAAATACATGTAATGGAGAGAAAACATGCAGACATACATATGCGTATATGTAAGTATGCATTTAAGGTTCCAGCAAATGCTAACGCAGTTTTTCTCGTCAGGAATCGTACGTATGAAGTTTGTATACATGAACGTTTGCACAACGTTTAACTACATACATCCATACCTAACCTGCAGATAACGCGACTAGTCATGAAAATTATATTCCATAGAGGACTAGAACTAGTCCAAAGGCCACCCAAATGTGTGGAGAAAACATGGTCGATTTAATATTACCTACGATGTCCAAGGGCTACATCGAAATAGTCTTAAAACTACGATCTGTCACCTTTCGATGGAGCACTATATGCAGTCGCTACAACATGAACACTTGTCGGTTAACTACAAACTCTTGTTTGCAAATGACATGGCTCATGATTGCATTACATAGGGTTATATTGTAACTAGTCCATTTCACCTAAAATGGACCACGTTCACAAAAGCATTAGCGGAGGGGAAGGGGATGAAGATGTAAAAAATGTTTTTAATAGCTTAAGACAAAGATGAAAAATATAGTGGATTTCTAAACCAGCATATCAGTTGAAAGAACTAACAAGCGTAAGCTAAAGTGTAGAAAATTGAGTTTTCATCCCGACATTCTGAGATGCTAGTAAGATATTCTGATTATTTTGAAAAAGTTTCTTTTTAATTACTCTTTGGCTTTCTTCCTAGACATAGAAGGTGAATTAAATTATGTTTCAGTGGCAGCCATCCAACATGCTCCCTGGGATGGTGAAGTTGAGGAATATATCAGCAACTCGATAATAACCATGTTGAAGGGAGGAACGTCACTGCAAAATTGGGCAATAGCAAAAACGTAAAACGGGCATACAAAGGAACACAACAGGGTGGAATGATCTCTCCTCTACATTGTTGTTGGGATGGTCAAGGTTGTGGTATATGCGGACGATGTAGTACTACTAATTGTATCGGGATGTTTACGGGATGTCCAACGTTTTGTACACACTGCAAACTGGCTACATACTGTGGTACCAGGAGTAAACCCAAAACAAAACGGAGATGGAACTATTTACAGCAAAGACCAAAGTCTAGAGCTTTAGACTCTCTCAGCGCTATTCCTATCGGGTAGCGCCAAATTTCAAGGAGTTATCGTGGACCCAAAACTAAATGTTCAACACAGGATTAAACTAAATATTTAACATACGATTAGAAAGGTCACCGTCGCTTTCTACTCCTGTCGAAGGATGTTTGCTTCCCAATGGGATTAAACCCTAAAGTGCTAAAATGGATGTATACAGAAATTATACGTCCCATACTGACTTACAGATCAATAGTATAATGGTCACCCAAAAGTAAGAAATATGTGGTAGACCAACTATGTATATAGAATACAGAGATCTGCTTGCATAGGAATTACGGGTTGCTTACGTACTAGTTGTTCAGATCTAGATGTATTGGCTGCATCCTCAAGTACTGCTTATCATGCCAGGATTTTTAATCCATTACCAGCGATGCTGAGGAAACCTTTCGATTACATGGGACCTCATCTGGATTTTGATATTGCTTTCAAGTCCAGATGGGGGTGGAAGAGAGGTAATATAGAAAGAGACTACGAGATCTCTTTCGGATGATCTAAGACACTACTTTTGACTTCCTAATAGAGCTAGCGTAGGCAAGGTGGTGATTGAGAGGAGAGTCCAAGGGATTTTTCGCAGCACTTCTGTCTCTAAGCTCACATACAACCACTTTTCTACACTACTTATCTAGTGCAAGGATATGCTATCCAGGTTACGTGGTCAGACCGACGTTACTCTCATCTGAGTTCCCGCACGTCAAGGAACAGGGGGATGAGCTGGCTAGAACTATCTCTGCTCTGGATGCTTTCATTGCTGCGTTTGGTGTTAGAAAAATATCTTCAAAAAGCTCTCAGATGGCGCAAGCTGAGCACTTGTAAGGTAGCTAGAAAGATATGGCCTTGCTACAATGGCAAGCGCTCAGCGCAATTAACGAACAGTAACCGTAGAGACATCTCGCAACTCATCGCCGTAGCGACGGGATACTGTACAATTGGCAGACATGCTAGTAGAATAGGCCTTCAATACAATGCGATCTGCCGTAGTTATCATGAACAAGGTAGGAAAGAGACAGTTTTCCAAATTCTTTGCGAGCGTGCCTGGCTTTGCATCTATCGAAAATAAATTTTTAGGCAATCGCATATTAGACGACCTATCAGAGTTATCAAAGATTGGTCTACATGAGCTGATTAGACATCTAATACCGATTACCGGATCCTACACTTGAATACATACATAGGTTGACACTGACGAGTGGAGTTGTCTGTCAAAACGTAGTTATCTCAATTCTTGAAAGCTTGTGGGTAGTAAACTATGTACAGACGATTGACAGAACTTACAATATTGCCAGATCTGGCAATGTGCTGGCAATGTACTAACAATAAAAAGTTGTCAGCATAAGGTTATTGTTAGCTCACGCGGTTGTATCGAAGTTGTCAGAAAAGCCAACAATTTATTGCCAGACAATTATCTGACAATGAATTTACCTGACGATATTGTTAGTAAAAAATAGGCAGTTCACACGATTGTCAGATGTGTTGCTAGGCATTGCCAGACACTAACGCTTTCCTTCACATAAAAAAGGGCCTGAAGCGAGGAAATTCATGTTGTGAAACCTACGAAATACCAACTGATGTACCTCGATTTAATTACACTGCCCAACAATGGAAATGCTTGGGATCAAAATAGCAGACCTTTTATGTATATTTTCATCTGCTGAATTCAGAATTTACTATAAAAATTTCCGATTAGCTCTAGTTTTAAAGAAATAATGACTTTTAAATATTCATAAATTACAGCACTTTTGTATAATTTTATTCCTGTTATTATGAGAGTTCGAGTACACAAAAGCTTTTAATATTTTATACTGAACTTTACTGCATTTTACTAAATTGCGTTCGTTTACACAAAATACAGTAAATGAGAACACAAATTGAGAGAGTAAAGTGACAGTGCCTGACTGAGTATTTACAAGGTTTTACTGCAGAAATTTTTGTTAGTAAAATTTAGTAAAATAAGAAACATACGATTCAAAAGGTAAACAAAAAAATATATATAACATTTTTTTAAAAAACTTGGCGAAAAAAATAAAAAAATTTTGAATAAAACTGGAATAAAAATAAAAAGTGAATAATTATTATGAAATGTTTCGCAGTTAATACAAGCACATACCATTAAAAAGGAAATAAAATTGTTAGGAACCATTTGTTTTGTTTGTATTCCTTTAAATTTTTAGTGTTGTGAAAGTGCTAAATACTTGAGTACATAGTACTGCACTTGTTTTTAAGGTAATCAATAGCAAGAACAAATCATAATGTAATTTTGAATAAATTTAATCAGACACAAATTAGAAAAATCAAATAAAATTAAAAAAAAAACAAATGGGAAGGAAAGATTACATAAAATGAATAAAATATTTATATTTTCTTGAAATTTTCGTGTTATAAAATGTATTTTATCGAGTACCAATAAGAAAAAGAGTTGAATAGTCAAAATGTAAATGTGTTTCAGCTGTAAATGTTTTCCAGAAATACATTTATTTTCGATCACCTGTTTCCTTAATCTTACGAATTCTTAAAATTTTTTTACTCAGTAATTACTCATTTACAGCATTTTACTGTAAAAGTAAACAAACCGACCTATTATATCGTACATGCACTTCAAAGGTAACACAACTCAAGGAATGCGTTTTTGGGGTTAATAGTACAAAATAATTCGTGATATTGCATAAAAAAAATTGTGTAAATAAGTATCTTGTATAGTAAACTCTTGAGGTGAGAATATAAAATGAAAAATTTTTAATTTTAGTGCGATTTTTTACAAAATTAAATTTTTGAAATGTAAAAGTTGACAACGCTGGTTGTGTATTTGCTGTTGTTTATTTTGATCGTTCGTGTTGTGTAAATGTAAATAGCCGACAAACGTTGTATTTAGAGATGCCAAACGAGGAATCCCGATCCTGAAAATCTCGGGATTTCAAAATTTTTAATCCCGTGGTTTTTGGGATTACCGAATGCCGTTTTTTCTTAAATAATAAACTTTTTAGGTCAGCTTTTAAATAAAATATTATTTGAAATGTCATGTTAAAGAATGTCAAAATTAAATCAAACAAAAATTAAATTTGAAGTGCATAAACAAAGCATGTGCTATCACTTTCAATAAGTATAGAAGCAACAGTACATACACTAAGGGAAAAACGGCAATTTAAAAATAAGAGCTCGTCATATTAATACAATAATTTTCAATTGAAAATAAAAACTTTATTGAAATATCTGTACTAAATCAATAACTTCCAACTTTGAATAAATATGGTTCAATATTGAAATAAAAATTTTCAACATGACTTGACTTTCGTTAATTTTCCTTATTGAATTAATATGGTTTTTATTGATTTTTTCTCTGCGTGTGTGTGTGTTGTTTTAGAAGCATCAAAATCAAACGAATTGTTAAGTTAAAAAGTCAAAATTTTTAATTAAAAAATAACAGTTTTCAATTAAAACACATTAATTTCTTAATTATGTTTATTTTTCGGGATTAAGAAATCCGGCAACACCTGCGTGGGATTTCGGGACTCTATTTTTAAATCCCGAACCCGAGGATTTTCAAAATTCAGTCTCGATTGGCATCATTGGTCGCGTTACAGGCTAAAATTCCGCGCTGCCGGCCGTTAGTTTTTAGCGACCAGTTTCTTCAAAAGTAAAATCGAAATATTTCGTAATATGTACGAGCGGTTTCGTGCATATGTTGCATGGATTTTTTCAATGTATTCTCAAAAGATATGAAATTTTTTCAAATTTGTTTCGATAAACAAGCCATTTAACAAGACCTGTGAGACGCTTATTTTGCTATACATATGATACCTATTATATATGGATATCAAAAGTGGCATTCCTTATGAACACAATATCGACAACAACGGCTACAAACAAAACTCCTTTTACTACACATACTTAAATTGTAGTACAGAAATAAAAATCCTTTTGAAAAATAAAGATGACGAGAATACAAAATCAAACAAAACACACAAAAAATAAAAGAAAAATGACGACAAAAACCAAATATTATTTATGTATTGGGTGTTTTTTATTGAGGTATAGAACTTTAAGTTGGCATCACTTTTTTAACTGGCGGCCATTTTGTCAGCTGTAAAGTGATTAATATTTAGTTTGGTTTGCCATTTCATCATGAACAGGTTGACAAAAGAACAACGCTTGCAAATCGTCCAAATTTATTTCGAAAATAATGGTTCAGTTCGCGAAGTTTACCGCAAACAAAATCGCAAAATTTTGTTCAGTGATGAGGCTCATTTTTGGTTGAATGGCTACGTCAATAAGCAAAATTGCCGCATTTGGAGTGAAGAGAATCCACATGAGACCCTTGAGACGCCATTACATCCACAAAAACTGACTGTTGGGTGTGCTCTATGGGCTGGTGGAGTCATTGGGCCATACTTCTTCCGAAATAATGCTGGAGAGTTAGTTACCGTTAATGGAGACCGGTATAGAGCCATGATAACCGACTATTTTGTTCCCGAATTGGATGGCATGAATGTGGATGAGTTGTGGTTCCAACAAGACGGCGCTACATGCCACACAGCGCACGTCATAATCGATTTATTGAAGGAAACATTCGATGAGCGCATAATTTCGTGGAATGGACCTGTCAATTGGCCACCAAGATCGTGTGATTTGACACCATTGGATTATTTTCTTTCGGGATATGTTAAGTCGCTCGTCTACGCCAACAAACCAGAAACGTTAGGGGACTTGGAAGCCAACATTCGTGGCGTTATTGCCAACATACGGCCCCATATGCTCGAAAAAGTGGTTGAAAATTGGACCTGTAGAATTGGCTTTATTCGAGCCAGCCGCGGCGGCCACATGCCCGAAATCATATTTAAACATTAATGGCATAAAATTATCCTTCCAATAAAGCCAAATTGATGGACATTAAAACGATTTTCTTGTGTTTTATTTCAATTCGAAGCTCTATACCTCTAAAAAAAACACCCTGTATATCTAGTGCGCCTGCTTTCAAATTTAGGAAAAATAAATAAGGAAGGCATACAAAATAAAAAACAATCAAACAAACAAAAACAATAAAAAGAAAAACAAAAAAGGAAACTGGCGAGAAAAAAAGTGGAAAATCATAAACATCGAAGCTTAACTTGGCTTACTCACAATCTCAATCCGTATATCGTCGTTTAACATTATTTACTAGAACACAACACGCGACATAATACCTTTAAATGTTTACTATAAACACATACTCATGCACAGCACTAAGAAGAAGTGAAGAAAAAATGCATATATTTTTAGCTAAAAGGAAATCTATCCAACCAATATATTATCCTTCATCAATGTGTGATCTCCCACTCTAAAAACTCAACTCACTTGTTCGTTCATTTGCTCACTAACTCACTCACTCCCTGACACTTTTTAATGTCACTTCTACTTCCCAGCGGGAAATAGAAGGAGTACGGATGCCTTCTAGAAGGCCTCTGTACTCCCTCTTTTGGATGTACAAGGCATGCTTGCTCCATTCCATACTCATATCTTTTTTACATACGTCGTCATTATGGGGAAGGTCTTTCGTTTGCTAGTTCTGGAAGGCCTAACAAAAGACCTTCTAAAATGGTAATTTTGAAGGATTTCTGAGGAAAGTCTGTCAAAAAGCAAATGGAGGTAAATATTTTTAATCTCGGTATTTTTATAGCGGCTTCTTTATTTTTTATTAATGTGATTTTTTATTTCGAATTATTTTCTTTCATCTAAAGTAATTTTTATACGAATGTATTTATTAAGAAGGAATTGGACGTGAATACCCAGGCAGAAACTGCTGACCGTACAAAAAATATAGCACTGGCACAACACTTTACAGTAAAATGAGTTCTATTTGCCAACGTTAAAACTTTCAACCCGTAACATGTTTAGCCAACGTTTTAATAAAAGATTTTTTGCTTAGTTTTTATTGTTTATTTCAATTTGAACGAATTACTTATGTAAAAGAGTGATAACCAGTACCCATGTTCTGCAACTAATGTGAGAACTTTTCAATGCGAGTAAATTGTTATCATCCTGTGGAACACAGGGTGAATAACAAAAAAACATACATTTTCTTTCTTTATTTTAATATATTCAGCTTAGTTATTTTATAAATCACCCTGCAAAAAACGGGATGACTATTATAATTGTTAAATTTTTCTCGATGCGAGAACTTCTCACAAGCTACAGAACATGGGCACAGGGCTCGGACTTTCATGCAGCTAAAAATTGATTTTAAGCGCTTAACAAATGCACCTAAAAATGAAAAATATGCGCAAAAATATGCATTTATCGACGAACAAAGTGTCAAAACTAAAATAATATGAAAATATTTTTTTTATTATTTTTATTATTATTATTAGAAAAAATAATAAAACAAACATAATTTGGTCTATTATTTAATGCAACCGAATTTTAGTTGCGTTGCCAGTCGGCAACTGATAATTAATGGTTGCCAGAAAGGCCCCCAATAGCAATTGAAATTGACGGCTCTCAGTTGCCAGTTGCCATCAGTAGTATAATTTTCAGCAGCTGGCAACTCAACTGAGGCTCGGTTGCCATAAATAATCTGCCTATTATATTTTTTAAAAAAATTGAGAAATATGCATTAAAATTTTTTATAACTCCAAAAATATGCATTTATTGCCAAAATATGCACTTACCAGCAAAATATGCAACTACAAATGGATGTCAAACCACTTAAAATGTTATTATTCGCATAGATAATTAGCCAATACCTCTTTATGTATCACCACAAAAAACATGCATTTGCATGAAAGTCCGATCCCTGGTGATAACAATTGTTAAATTTTGAAATTTGGTAAGAATACACTTAACATCTACCATACCTATGTTTATCTATACATATAATAAAACTGTAAAAGGGGCGTGTCTGTACATGAAATATTTTTTTAACATTTTTATAGTAGCGTAAACAGTAATCAATATCGAACACAAAACACCAACTTTTAGAATTTTTGTCCGTCTGTCCGAACACGTATCAGGCAAAAACCACTGAACAGTTTTTATGAAATTTAGGACACTTTTTACCGCCATAAAATATCTCATTTCCAAGTTAAAATAGAAAAAAACGAAAGTACGCCATTTTACTAATCTTTATACATAATTAATAGGCAAACCGATTCTTTGTGAAGGAGTTTATGCTCACATTATACAGCCGATTTGATAAAACTTACACCATTTGAAAACATAATTATTCACAGATGTGTACAATTCATATTTTGTTAAAATTGGTTCAGTATTTTGGGAGCTATTTAAAAGCATTTAAAGTTGCTACTAATTCATACACACGTATTACTTACTCATCGATGTAAGTTGAATAAAAAAGCAGCAAAAACAAAAAAACATGTATAGGTTGTTGTAGAATTGGTTTTGCAAAGAAAGGAACAACAAGAAGACATTTGTTTCTATGTTTTGATGTGAGGGGATTTTCGGAATGGCATAGGGAAAAAAGGGAAGAGGGATCAATAAACAGATTTAACTCCCTGGAAAGTGTTTTGTTTTTATATTTGACAGCTCTTTTTAGGGTTCCGTATAGCAAAGGTGAAAATGAACCCTATTGTTTGCGCTACGCTGTCCGTCTGTTTGTCTGTGACGGGCTTCTGTCTGGAAAACCGTAATAGGTACAGACCTGAAATTTTCACAAAATATAAAAATATAAAATGAAAGTTAAAAATTAAAGAGTGTTCTAAAGCGAGAAACGAAACATTTGAAAATCCTAATGTAATAGTATATAGACACTTGACATGTTCAGAGTTAGTGTATTATTATACACAATACACCAATAAAGCTGAATTCACCCATTTTGTCCGAACAATATTTTTGTCTGGACAAAATTAATTTTCTATGTAATTTGACGTTCTCTTCTTGAGAGGGACGTCAAATTAAATATAAAATAAATTTTGTCCGGACAAAAATTTTGTTCGAACACAATGGGTGAATTCAGCTTAAGTACTGAAATTTAAACAATATAAAATTTAAAGGGTATTCTGTCAGGTACCGTAATTTTGACGATGTAATTTTGGCAAAGATCTGCATCTTGGAAACCGTTAGAGGCAAAATCTTGAAATTTTCACAGTTAGTGCAGTATTTTAAAGGCAACAGTAACGAACGCTAAACAACAAACTAAAAATTTAAGACTACTCTATTAGGTACAGTGATTTTGAAAGGTGCATCTTATAAACCGCAATAATTATACAATTGAAACAAGCAAATTGAATAACATTGTACAATAATTTTCAAAAAATTAAAAATCCCGTAGGGTTTCAACGTTTGAACTCCATTAGATTGTATTTTTCTGCCCGGATGGGCTTATAATGAAATCTTACGATAGCCTTTACTACTTCTACTTAACAGAGTCTTGTGAAACTTTGCGTGCGTAAGAGTACTGCCGTACTGTAGTGGATAGAGTGCTAGACTATGAACCCGGAGTTCGCAGGTTCGATTCCTGCCAAGTTTCTGGATGTTTCTGCAGAAAAGCCAAAAAAAAAAACCTTAGGCAGTATGTGTATTTGTTTGTTTGTAACTACTTCCACTTAACAGATTCGTATGTATATATTTAATCCTTTAATTCCCAGTGGACCCGCAATAAATGTTCGCCATTGAATTCTATTAGTAGATATCGTTTTCATCTCACTAGAGGACACACCATGCTCAAGCAGCTCGTTCTCAATTTGACGCCTCCATGTATTCGCAGGTCTACCAGGTCTTCTGGATCCTTGGGAGTTATATTCAACGGACTGTCGAGTTAAATCATTCGCTGGCTTTCTCATTGTGTGTCCTAGCCAACTAAATTTGCGCAATCTGATGCTCATACTTAAAGGAGTTTGATTGGTTAATTTCCACAAATCCAGATTTGATATCGTGGCAGGCCAGAATATCCTATGTATACGTCTAAGGCAGCGGTTTACAAATGCTTGCATGCAGCTCATTTCACGACGCGAAATATTCCAGGTTTCACAACCATACAGAAGCACAGATTTCACGTTACTATTAAAAACATTGATTTTGGTGTGATTTGAGATATTTTGCGATCTCCAGAATTTATTAAGCGTGCCATATGCTTGCTTTGCCTTGCAAAGTCTATTCTGTATGTCTTCTTTGCTGCCCCCACTTTTTGAAATTATACTCCTCAGATAACAAAGGGTTTCAACATCGTCAATGGGTTGGCCCGAGAGCTGGAAGTTCGCGTTGCATGAAGATTTTATGCGCATTGATTTGATTTTGCTGATGTTAATTTGTAAGCCAGCTTTTGCCGCACGTGTAGTAAAGGCTTGAAGCTTAGATTGAATGCTAGAGAAGCGGTGGGATAGAAGACAGACGTCATCTGTATAATCAATATCATCTAACCTATCATGAAGGCCCCACGAAATACCATGATGCATATCCATACAGTGGTTCATAACTACGTCAAGTACTATGTTAAATAGTAGTGGAGACAAAACACAGCCTTGTCGAACACATACATTTACTATGATGGGCTTGCTTGCTGAACCCTCATGGAGTATGGAGCAAAATGAGTTGTTTTATAAGTCCTTAATGAGATTAATTATCTTCTCGGGAACTCCTTTGCATCTTAAAGCTTCCCATATCGCATTGTGTTGCAATGTGTCGAATGCTCGTTTGAAGTTAACGAACACTAAGTAAAGGGGTGAGCGCCATTCAACCGACTGTTCCAGGATGTGAGCTATGATTTTGTTTACAATATTCAAAAGAGTAATACCCCTCCAGTTAGAGCAATCTTGCAAGTTTCCTTTCTTTGGAAGTTTAATTGTAAGGCCTTCTCTAAAGTCATCAGGAATTTTCTCGTTTAGCAAAAAATTTTAGATTAAGGGTTCTAGTAACGTCACTGTTAGGGTGATGTCTACTTTCAGAATCTCGGGAGGTATTCCATCAGGGCCTGCAGATTTACCTGACTTCAGACGTTTAACTGCAGCTACTATTTCTTCGGATGAAGGTGTAGCCATGTTTATATCGTTTCGTACGTTATTTATATGATGCATTGGCTCGCAATCACATATTGTTGTAGATTCAGTCGGATTGACCGACAGCAGTTTAGTGTAATAATTCTCCCACAATTCCAACTGTTGATCTTTGGCATAGATCAGTTCCCCCTGATCATTCCTCAGGGTTTAACATTACCGGAAATCTCCTTCGTAATACAGTACAGATCTTTGGATCGACCCTTTTCACTGGCTGTTTGTGCGTCTTTACCTAAATTATCAGGCCACTTTCGCTTATCTTCCCTTGCACTACGTTTAACTTTTCGGTTCTCCACTTGGTATTTACGTTGTTCAACTTGCTTAGATTGCGGAGTTTTGGCATCATTAACTTTAGTTTTTGCTTGTTTTCCAGATTCTATTATTTGCCATGTCTTATCGGATATTCAGGGCTTATTGGTTTTTCTAGCGTATCCTATTTCACTTTTAGCCGTCTCAATAAAAGTTGATTTTAAATCTTTCCAATATGCTTCTATATTTTGTTGGGGAGAATTTGGAAGAGTAACTGCCCGGTTCCTCAAAGCGTTGGAAAAGTGAAGAGAGACCTCCGGGTTCTTCAATTTTTGTAGGTCAAATCTTCTTCTGCTGGTGATTGGTTTACGTTTTACAGCTTTTAGCTTAAATCGGACTTCAGCTACCAACAGGTGATGATCACTAGCTTGAGGTTATCATTTGAGTGTTGGCACAACACTTCAAAAATAGAACTTGTAATATTTTGGCAACGTTTCTAACCGTTAGGAAATGCTTTGTCAACGTTGGGCCGATTGTATTTTTCTGCCTAGGTAGTTTCGTCGGAATAAGTAATTATAAGCGCAGCAGTAAAACTTACGAGGTATTCACTAAACAGGTCTTTTTAAACGCCTTCAAAGACTTGAAATAAGATCCAAAACGAAAGCATCGATTACCGTCCAGAACACTAATTATTTTAATATTGTATTTTGTAAACTGCGATTTACAACACTTATAGGCAGTGTTGTAGTTTTAGTTGTCCATGTTAATTTAGTGTTCATTTAGTGTCGTTTAAAAACGTATTTTTATTTGCTGTCAACACTGTCAAAAATTTACAACTGCTCATTAACTATTGTCTTATTGCCGTGGCAAGATGAAAAATTAAAAGGGATACAAATTGTATGTATATAGATGTTTCTTTGTAAACCGTTAATAACATACACAACAACTAGATGTTGTAAATCATAATCGAAAAACAACTTATATGATGTTGTAGCCGACACAACACAACATATGTGTATTGTAAACGGTAATAGGGGCCTAATTCTTTTCTCTCTTCTCAGAATAGCCTTCTAGAAAGCCTCTGCACTCGTTTCTTAAAGATCCGATACACATTCGTTTTCCCTTCTTTTGGAAGGAGTATTCCATTTTTTATAAAATGTACTTTAGAAATGGCAAATATTCTCGTATTCTTTTTTCTCAAATAATTTGTATATAAGACTGATATTTACATACGAGAGGCATCATACACGCTGCTATTATGTCGTTTATGTTGTAGCTACTACATCATGTCCAATTCCTTCTTAATAAATACATAAAATTGAGCCTCTATGTATACAAAATTACTTTCGATGAAAAGAAGGAGTTCGAAATAAACAATCACGATAAGCAAAAATATAGGAATATTAAAATACCCAGATAAAAAAAAATTCACCTCCATTTGATTTTTAACAGACCTTCCAAGACCACGCCTTCTATCAGGCATGACACGTATGACCTGCAAATAGGACTGCTAAATAATGCCTTCAATCAGGCCTGCTGAACCACGTGTCCAGGAAGAACTTGGACCGCAATGACATCGCGTGTAAAAAATATATGAATATGCAATGGGAGTGGAAGTACTAGAGCCTGCTAAATAAGGCCTCTTTACTCCTTCCATTTACCACTGGGAGTTAATCAGCTTCAACATAAACGGCATAATAGTTGCATGTATGATGTCTCTTGTACGTAAATTTCAGTTTTATATACATATATGAGAAAGTACATTTTTGATGAGTAAAACGAATTTCTTTTGCTTTGGCAAAAAAAATCTACTCCTTCTCTTCTCCCTTCTCATAGAAGCGAATGTGAAATGTGTATCTTATCTTTTATACGGAATAGCCGAGGCCTTCTGTAAGGCATTCTTTAGCAATTAGATAATAATGGTAATTGAATAAAAAAATGTGTAAGCAAGGGCCAAATTACGGTATTCGATATCGAACGAATTTTCAATACAATTTAAGGTGGCAGGTAATAAAGTCAATGGAAATAATGTCAATTGACTTTATTGTGTTTTCGAAAACGAAATTGACTTTATTGCACTTACAAACATTTAATTTGCATAGCATCGTGATAATTCCCAATGAATAATAACATCAGTGTATCAAGCCAATATTGGTACCAATTAAAAACCATATTTTATTAGTTTTTTCCATTATAATTACAAATTTTAAGAAATAAGAAAAATTAACCTTACATCCTGTCACCTAATTCAAATATGTACACATTTTGATCGATATCGAATACCGCAATTTGCCCTCAGGCCTTCATTAAGGCCTGAAGTAAGAAGGTCTTCTGAGTTTTCCCGCAGGGTTAAAGTACAAAAAAAAATGTACACAAATACATACACAGATTGTCTGCCCGTCCATCCATTTGCACTGCACACCCACGCTTGCACGTTTATATCCTTCTTATTTTGTGTTTATCGTAAATTTCTAAGCGCATGTTTCAAAAGAGTATCGGAGATGCACTAAAACAATGAGTGGGTGGAATTGTGTGTGAAAATATTGAGAGGCTATATTATTCTGAGCGTTTATTGTTGACAAGAGAAAGCTCTGCAAGAGACAAGAGAAATGACGTATGTATTTCATTTTACTTGAAATAATTGCAATAGTTAATTTGTCATTTCTCCAAGGTGTGTGAAGTTTTGGGTTTTTTTTATTATAATTTTGTTGCAAAGATGCTTGTTGTATTTATTGCACGTCTCAACGACAATTTTTTGATGTTGTTGGTGCTGTTAGTTTTATTAATGCATACTTATGTATGTACATAAAACTAAATACGTATGTATGTACCAGTGATGCCGTTTGGTTACATTTGTCACATATTTCGTAACTTTTGAAGGCCCAACGTCACATGTATAATTTTTTTATATATGACAAAATTTTCTTAACTTTTGGTACATGGCAAAGAACGAAGCAATATTTTTGAAAAAGTATTTGATTCATTAATTAACGTTCTTGCGTTCTGCCCTTTCGTACGTCATTAAATAAATTTTGTACATAGTCACATTTCATACGAAAAACTAGTTAAGTATGAAGATGAGAAAGAAACTAAAAAGCATTTATTAAATTTATTATTTCAGATATTCTTCCAATTTTATTTAAAATAAAGATTATGTGTTGAGGGTTAAGCAATGTCTATATTAGTTATCTATGTGCTGGAAATCGATCGATTTCATCTCGCGCGGTTTGAAACACAAATTCTACTGAAGGATAATTTATTGATGCTTTTTTATATTTTCGAGGCTTAGAGTACTTTATTTAAGCTTAGATTCGATTCTACTGTATCGTGCGATTTACAGAATGTCTGTTTGGTGAAATCGCGCGATTTGAAAACGATCAATTTCCATCACATACTAGATTATCACTGAAATATGGAATACAAATATTTATTTTATATAAATCACATAAATTTACTATTTACTCAAGGAATATTTCAAAATGTAGCTTTTGACGAAAAACGTAACTTTTTTGAAGGAAAGGCGTACCTTTCTTTTCTCCCCGTGGCAACACTGGTATGTACATAAATACATTGATTGCGGAAAAAATACTTCTTGTCGTACAAATGTGCTTTTAACTTTAGACAACTTAATTTACATATAATATGTATGTATAATAGGTATACATATGTATATAATAGATATAAGCTTATTTCCACTAACTCTTCTTAAATACCGGAGATAACAATACTTGACATTTCGGTAGATGTTACTTATGCTGACTTTAGACGACATGTATTTTACATCTGACTTGTCAAATTTCCCACTGCAAAAGTGATACATGCCGTGTGAAACATATGAAACATTGTCAGATGACATTTACAGAAGCAATGTCAGATGAAAAATTTTCAATTAGAGCGTGTTCTATTTTCATCTGACAAGGCATCTGACATCAGCTGTATTAAATGATCAAAAGTGTGGTTTGGCTGGAAAAACATTAAAAAGCAAAGAGCGCTTTATATATTTACGAAAATTGTGCAAAAACTCAGCTGTTGTGAACACTCAGAGGTTATGTCAGATGTAATTTCACATGTACGTGTGAAAGCAAATATTATAAACCGTCTGTAAATTGACAATTTCGACAAACATGCGAAGTTACATATGTCTCACACACCTAACAAGCCATATGTAAAAAACATGTCGTCTAAAGTCAGCATTAGGCTGAACCCACACCTAATAAGACAATACAGTTTTTTGTGACTTATACGACAACAGAACATTAGTTCTTATGAGACGACACATACCAAATTGTTTTTGATGTGCGTTATAATCATACGAGTGCATTTGACGTATAAGACAAAAACGTTTTGTCGTATTTGGTGTGTTTCAGGCTTAATGTTCCTATCCTCGATATATATTTTTATCAAATAGCTTTGTTGATAATTTTAAAGAATATTAAAGGCGAAGTTTTTGGAAGTGGATAGATTATTGGCATCCTTTTTTTCTTAGAAGGGTATAAAAATAATTACACGAAAGAATCCTGATTGTCATATATCATGCGACACAAATATTAATGATTTATGATAAAAAATGGTATATTTTTTCTAAAATTAGTATTAAAAAATTCTTTGAAAAAGAAATCGAAACACGAACTACAAAAACTAGGCAAGATAGATCAACACCAGGTAGTCGCAAGAGAATTCGCCGTGGAGAATTTACATTTGGGCTGTCAAAAAAGTTGATACATTAACAATGCTGACAGCCCAAATGTGTAAACAGCTGGGCTCTTGCGGCCACCTAGTATGAATTCGCCTTGAAACTAGGTTTACTCTATATTCAGATTCAGATTTATATCATCCGCTTCAAGTGTAATATGTACTGCCAAACAGTGTAGTATTCCAACAATTTTAATAGAAGTTTGAGCTATTCGATTCCTCCAATCGGAACTAGTGTTGCATAGTTAAATCATTTCATAACTGATGCAATTTTCAATCAGTGATAGCATTAAAGTTTGACCTACCAATCCCAAAGACTTGAGAGACTTTCACACACCAACCAATTGATTGCTTTAAATTTTCGTGGGAATTGTCCATTCTCCAAATTCCGGATGAATAGTGCAGTAAATATTTTCGATTTATATATATAAAGTTTATTTGTTATAATCTCTTAATACATTTTTATATTTGATGTACACAACTATGAGACCACAGTTTCAAACCCCGTTCCAATATTAATTCATTCATCATCGCATTTATGTTCCTTCCCCCCAGTAACTTTAAAAAGATTCTATCTACTTCCTTTTCCTATTCAGTTTTTGTGCGAACTTTTTAATACATTCTTTCCAAATACATATACTAAGTTTATTTAATAATTATGTTTTTATTTACGTGGATCGCAAATATGAAGGTCGTTTAATATAAAATTTTTGTGCAACTTTTTTAACCTTGTGTTCAGATTTTAAAAACTCATTCAAGGCATTTTTAGATGTGAACCATTCACTGAGTATTCAGACTTATCAAATTGGCCTTTTGCGTATATACTCACTAATATAATATAGACAATTTGTACAAAACCTCTTACACATGTGATACACAATGAACGAAACCTATAATTATTATTTGCCATATTTTTTTTGTCATTTATTTCTTTTTGGCGCTTCTTCTCTCTATTATATGTTGCCGACTTTTAGGGAGTCTGCGTAGAACTCCAGTCACGGAGAAAAAGTATTTGTGCTCGCATTTAGGAGCGCCAGTTAATAACAATCGAGTATGAATATGTGTGTGTGTATGTTTATTCCACGTCATTTGTATTGGTATTCTTTTATAAGACCAATACCGAAAGGATATTTGTTTTGTATTGGCGAGTTTGTTATGAGCTAAAGGGTATCCGTATATGTGAATTGGATTATTAAATAGAATTTTCGCAAAATTTTAAATTATGGACACAGAAAAAATTTAAGACGCACATATTTAATATAATAAATTCATACATGTACATACATATATTGGTAGGGGCGGATATAATTCTACGAAGAAATTTAAGCAACTTTGCTCTAGAAACCACGGGGCTAAAATGGATCTATTATATAAAAAAAAATTCTTGCAAAAAAAACTGACTGCAAAATAGGTGTGGCACTACCCCCCATCTTTTATCATCAAGTTGTACTTTTACGAGAACTAATTGTGTGTGCGAAGTTTCATAAGAATCGGTTAAGTAGAAGTAGATAAAATGAATATTTACTTTTCATGGGTGTGGCAGTGCCCACTTTTCTAACCACAATGTTATATTGTAACGATAACTAAATATGTGTGTAAAGTTTCATAAGAATCGGTTTAGTAGAAGTAGATAAAATGAATATTTACTTTTCATGGGTGTGGCAGTGCCCACTTTTCTAACCACAATGTTATATTGTAACGATAACTAAATGTGTGTGTAAAGTTTCATAAGAATCGGTTTAGTAGAAGTTGTTGAAAAAGAACATTTACTTTGAATGGTCGTGGCACTGCCCACTTTTTTTTTATCATGATGTAGTATTCAAACAGAAACTTAATGTGTGTGCAAAGTTTCATAATAATCGGTTGAGTAGAAGTAGTTGAAAAGGCATGTGTATTTAGTTCGTATGGGCGTGACCACGCCCATTTTTCAACGGAACTAATCTGGAAGTACATCCTTTTAAATAAAGAAAAAAATCCGAAATCGGTTTATAAATCGTGGAGCTTTGAGGGAACATCCATAAAAAAAATACATGACGAATTGTTAACCTTTCTCCTTTTTTTGAAGTCGGTTAAAAAGTGCTTGAAACAGTTTGGTCTATCCTTAATATTTTATCAAAACATTACATAATGGTACTCATACGCCATCCTGTATTGAAACAAACTGTTTCAAGCACTTTCTGTAATTTTCCTATAATAAAGACGTTATAATTTTGGAAAGTCTGTTGCTCTTTATCTGACTTTATGGTCAAATGCTAGTTGCACAAAACTGAACTTCCATAATAATTTTTATTCTATTCGTAGGGGGACTGGCCCAATCACTAGTTGGTTTCATACGAGCTAAGGCACTTACAACATATTCTGAAATTTCCTCAAGCTCGAAGTCCATTTTAGAACCATGGATTTTAGGGAAAATTTGCTTAAAATTCTTCGTAGAATCTCTTCCACGCATCCACACAAATCGATCAACCCTTTTGCACGATTTATGTCGAGTTTTCTTAGGTATCGCCAAAATGTTTCGTGAGAGTTTTCACAAATAAAAATTAAGCTATATTTTGGTAAAAAGAATTATCTAAAACATTCATTACGAAGAAATGGTTTCCTCTTTTGAAGTAGCTAGACAACGTTTTCTATCGCTTGAGCGAAATCTTTTAAAAAAGTTTAAAAATTTCTTTAGTTTAAAATATGTAAACATAAAAATACAGCTGCCAGACTGCCGATTTATCGACCCGAAGCTTTAACGATTTTTTATTTGCAGACTTTTTTTGAGACAAATTTTATAACACCGCATTCAGGAAGATTTTATATGACTGACAATATAGAATTAACAATATAATGTTTTCTTATAATTGTTCTATAAAACAGTAGAAAAATTATCTTTAAAAACTTATTTTTTTTTACTTTCCAGTTCGAGGCGATTTTTTCCCAACTTCGTCTGGCAGCACGATTTATAAACAAAAGCCACCATTTTACAGGGCTCTAACAGCACTGTAGATTTATACGGGGCATAAAGTGCAATGCCTTCCACCATTAGTGAGATCGATTTTTTTAGAATAAAACATACCACCCTTTTAGAGTGCAAAACATTTTTAAGAAACGAACACCAAATTGCAGGTTTTACATGGAAATGTAGCATTTTTTTTTGTAGAAAAGAAAACACCATTAGTGCCACCCTTTGAAAGGACCGCTAATTTTTTCAATTTTTTTAATAAATTCTCGTGTCTCAATCCTCTTACATCTTTATTGTTCCTGTTGTTTAATCGTCGTAGTCTATTCGTACTTTTAGTTGTTGTAGCGAATTTTATTGCTGTTTTTATCATCAACAAATGTATAGAGATGTTCGTGCAGGATACTTAATGGAGAGCGCCATTAGTTTGTGTGTAACGTTTGCCGGTGACAGGCGAATTATTTGTAGTATGTTTTTCTAATGTGTGTGCTTTATAAAAATTTGTAAATTGAAAAAAGAAAAAAAGGATTATAATGAAATATTATAAAAATGCTGTAGATAGACCAGAAAAGTGAAAATATAACAAAGAAAATTAAATAAATGAAAAGAAATACTGCCCTTTTGCTAAAGAAATAAAAGTATTAATTATATTAATTATTTGGCAAAAACTGTCTCACATTGATACTTATTTCTTGCTTTAAAAATGTGTACGTGTGTGTGAGTGATTTTTTTTCAACATTTAATTTGACTGCCAAGTAAGAAAATCGATAATTCAGTACTGTATCTTACGGTAAAGGTGATCTGAGGCTGCACACAGAGGAAGGGGACAAAAACAAAAAAAAAATTATATAAAAATAAGAAGAAGAATACATAAGTGTTTGTATGTGTGTGTACTCGTAGAAAACTACGACGGTTACGATAAAAACGATGTAGTAGTATCTCGTATTCGTTTTGGTTTTCGTAAAGCCGCCCCGGTTTTTAGTAGCTGCTTGTTCGAAATTCTACAGATTGTGAAAAAATGTATATATGTATGTCTTACGTAGCAGCCTTATTTGCTTTCCTGTCGTAACTGCGTGCAGCTCCGCGCCGTTCCTAACTGCCTTTACAATTTATGTTAGCATTTTTATCGTTCTTTGTATTTTACTTCTCCTATTAAAGTGAAACATAGTATGTAGTAGTGATAATCATCATCACTGTGATGTTGTTGAAGTTTATTTTTTAGACGTATGAGTGAGTTCTCGTCGTAGTTGTTGTATCTACTACTATTTCGGTTGGATTATTGCATTGCTGCTACTTATTACTCCGGCTGGTAAAATTTTGTACTTTAAGCAAAATTTCTCAACATACAATCACTCATATGTATAAACAAAAGTAGAGACGGACAGGTTGAGATCCACATACAAAAACTCACATATAGATGTACTCACACAAACACAACTGGTTACAAACAAATATTCATACAAACAGACAGACAGACAGACAAAAACAGAAAAATATCGCAGACAGAATAAAGTGTCTGGCTTTTCTATGATGTACATATACGTAAATGATGAACATGAATAAAAATATCTTCGTTTTTCTGTATTGTGCAGCAAAAAATACAAGAAAATGTCTAGCAAAAATTGTTATTCGAGAAAAAATCCTTAAAAATAATTTAAAAAAAGACGCTTTTATTCTGCCAATTCAAATTCAAGTGTTATAATTTTAAGAAATCACAGCACAGAAAGCCAAAGTGTATAAATAATTTTTTTGTAAATTAAAAAAAAACGAAAAGTTTCTTAAATGCTTATAAAAGAATGCTAAAGTTAGTTGGGCAGAAACAATACCACCAACAACAACAGTTAACTTCGTTGCAGCAACCAACTCAACAACAACAGCAACTTTTACAAGAGTCTAATTGTAAATCGGCTAAAAATTTTTTTAAGAAAAAGGTTGTGATATCAGTCAATATATTAATTTTATGCTCTAACAAATTAACTCTTTCAAAATTGCAAAAAAAAAATGTATTTACAATTTTATAAATTTTATTTTTTATCTGTGCGTGTGTTTTAGGGCGAATCAAATGACTCTGGTACTGAATCTGATGGCGACATCTTAGATGTGGATATTAAACATCATCGTTATTTAGAGTTGGATATGGAAACTAGTAAGTTGTCTTTTATAATTTGTTTAAAATAAATATATAATACATATGAGAGGCTTAGTGCAATAAGTCGGTAAGCCACAAAAGCAAAATATCGAGTAAATCGACTTTAAAGTTTAAACAAAATTTGAAATTGCTTGGGTTTTGGAATTTTCTATGGTAAATACGCCGCATAATTATATGCAAAATAGTAGAATTTATCCAAAAAATTTTGTATGATGTAAAGCTATGGTACCTAGCAAGGGAATGAGCACATAAAACCAATTTTTGATATCATGTGGCTTAACGAGTTATTGCACTAAGCCCTTCATAAATACTATATATTTGTTTTACTTTGTTTTGCAACAACAATTTAAATAATACATATCTACTTTTAATCAGTGATGGAAAATTCAGTACTATTGTATGATTTTCAGTGCTTTTTTATTTTAAAAATACCGCAGTACCTCCACGACATGAAAAGTACTTTTTGCAATCTGTAACCCTAGAAAATACTAACCCAAAACTATAGTAAAATCAAATTCTTTTACAAAAATGGTATCAATAAAAATGACAATAACTGAACTTTATTTTTAATTTCTAAAGATGCGAATAGTTGTTAGTTCAAATTATTTCAGCGGCTCAACCAATTTCTTTTTTGGACCAGCACTCAGGGGATGACCCCTATTTATGCAATGCATTGTTCCGGAACTAGGAAAATTGGTTGTGGGAAGGAGGATAGAGGGAGTGTCTGTGAAAGTGACAGGAAAGTCCTCTGCATGTAGTTTATTCCACATACGAACTGTGCGGCTAAAGAACGAATTTTCCCTGTAATGCGTAGTGCGATTCATTGGTATATCGACCACAAAGGGATATGCTCTTAGAGAAGAACGTGTTGTTCGCAGAAAAAAGAGGGTTTCGGGAACAAGTTCCCTGATTTCATCAGAGCACATTCCATTGTAGTAACGATAAAACAATGAAATACACCACATTGCGTCAATGTTGCATCGAGTCAATAGAGTTGGCTACGCTACTGTGTCCGATGAGCTTCTTCGCCCTCTCTTGTACGCGGTCAAAATAGACTTTGAAGCACCGGCCCATACATGAGAGTTGTATTCCATTTTCGGACGGAGATAGGTGGACGGATATAGATATTGAGGAGATCAGATGGAGTGAAGTATCTTTCACACCGTCTTAAGAAACCGAGGCACTTGAATGCTTCTTTTGAGACCTGAAAAATGTGATCATTCCATCGAACGTCACACTGTATCTTCATGCCAAGAATATCAAGAGCATCTGATTCCACAATATCTACACCACTCATGTTTACAGATGGAGCAGCAAGTTCGGACATGCGCCTATGAGTGAGCATACAGCATTGGATATTACGAGCAGGGGTGTTAAGTATGTCGATTTTTTACGATATGACAAAAAACGATATGACGTACTATGTTGTTATATCGTACGTTTTTTACGATATGACAACACTGAGAAAGCCATGAACGCTGTATGGCTTTCTCAGTGTTTTCATATCGTAAATAGCTTACGATATGACAACACAGTATGTCATATCGTTTTTTGTTATATCGTAAAAAATCGTCATACTTAACACCGCTGATTACGAGCATTAAAGTCGACACTATTCGCACGACTGCACTCCGAGATTGTTGTAAGATCGTTATTAAGCATATCATTCATGTTTTTTTACTCATTGCCCCAATCTCCGACAAGCTTGGTCTGTTACTGAATGAATATGAATGGAAAATGCTGCTATCATCTGCAAAAAAGTTGATAGGATTGGAAGTTTGACAGAGGAGCTCGTTAAAAAAAATAAGAAATAGGGTAGGAGAAAGAACGGAGCCTTGCGGTGCCCCTGAACGAATCTTGAACTCGTTTGAAGAGACTTGTATATTGCGATCCCTGAGAACGCTCGATATAAACCGAAAGAAGTCATCACCGACACCAAAAGCAGCAAGTTTCGACAAAAGTGCAGCATGCCACACTCTATCGAGTGCCTTATAAATATCTAGAGCCACCACCTGACTCTCGCCGAAATGGTGTATGGAGTGACACCATTTTTCCGAAAGTAAGGCCTGTAAGTCACCCGTAGAGCATCCCCTACGAAAGCCATATTGGCGGTCGCTAAGTAAGCTGTTACCTCACCATATTTTCCATTACTTTGGAAAGCGTCGAACATACTGCAATTGGGCGGTAGTTTTCAGAGTTAGTAGCCTCTCCCTTTTTAGGGTTTGGCGTTACGTTGGCGACCTTGCAGCACGATGGGAATTCACCAGCATGGTACAAAGTGCTGAAGAGGGTTCCCAACGGACGCGCTAACTTCGAAGAGCACTGCTTCCAGACCAACGCTGAAATACCATCCGGCCCAGGAGTCTTATTTATGTTGAGATCCGCTAAAACTTTTTTAACTGCACGCGCTCGGGAGAATATTTTTGGCATAGTTATAGATCACGGGCAGTGGTTGATTGCTTTCCAGCAAGTGAGAATTACTTGCAAATAATTCAGCCAGAAGATTAATTTTATCAACCGGGTCGGTGAATTTTTGTTCATCTTTTAAAAGAGCCGGAATTGAGGAAGTAGCATTATCCTTTACTCTTTTAACAAATGACAGAAAGCTGTTGCTACCCCAAGGGGCAGCAAGAACCTTAGCCCGAATGCTTCCTCTCTGGATTTGACTGCATTTTTACACGTCTGATTAAACCAAGAGTTTTTCTTGGGCCTAACAAAAATTTGCTTTGAAGGAATGAAAGCTTTCATTCCAAGCAAGATTGTGTTTTCAACCATTTTCGCCATGGCATTGACATTATTGTCGAGAAAACATAGTTTCCAATTAAACTGCCTAAATAATTCGTTGATCTCAGCCCAACGAGCCTTTTCGTAGATAAACTTGCAATATAATTGTGCAATTTTTCGTATTGCACAATAATATGTCATATTCGAAGGTGGCACAATATATTGGCAAAAATCAAAATACTTTTGATTTTTATTGTACAATCAAGAAAATTGTGTAATGTGTTAGCAACATTGTTCAGTGTTATATTTACTTTTTCACTGTCAGGACAATTTGGCAATATTTTTTTTAAAATATTGTGCCATTTATTTTGTGCCATTTATGAAATAATGCCGCCCATCCATTACACAATAGGATGGGCCGCTTAATATATCTAAATTTTGTAAATTTAATAACTACAAAAATACACAAGAATTTCTGTATTTAGAGTGCGGACTAACCCGAAAAGTGTCAAGAGCTAGACAAAACCGCGGAAATAATACAAACAAATATATTCAAATATCGCCTTTTAGACACGCAAAGTTTTGACAATGTTTTTTGAATTCTCTTTTCAACTTTAATTGGTGTTTAGACACTGAAAAATTAGTTTACAAGTTTTGGTTTTTTAAACTTTTGCTTTCTTTTGTTCGGGAAAAAACGGGAAGTACAGTTTCCCTTCCATTCATTTCTATAAAATCAAGACTCGAGAAGTGAACTTTCCCTGTGTAAAAGGTGTCTTGTATTGTTATACATATGTAATTAAAAAAATTAATAGAATGAATTTTTAAAATTCGTGAAAAAAGTACCATTAAGGTGGAAAAAGTACTTTTTATGTTGCAGTTCAGTACCATTTCAAAATATGTATTTTCCATCACTGCTTTTAATACTAAATTAAAAAAATAACAAAAATCAGCATGTACAGAAAGAATACTATTTATTAGTGTCCGACCGAACGTTCGGGTTCGGTGCCGGAGTTCAGCAAAAAGCTGTGTTCGCTTGATGTTCGGCGTTCGGTAACATTTTCACCCAACATCGAACTTTGTAAAATTGTTTTTATATTTAAATATCATCAAAAATACACAAAAATCTAGTCCTATAAAATACTATCAAAAAGTACTACGATAGTACGTATTTTTGAATTTTATATTTATTAAATAAACAAGTCATAGTTAAAAAATTTTAAGTTAAAATTTTTCTTTTCAATAAAAAAAGTTCGGTTTCGCGTTCGGTATCGCGTTCGGGTTCGGTTGAAAATTTTTTACCGAAGTTCGGGTTCGGTCTAAAAAGTGCGTTCGGTCGGACCCTACCATATATGTCTGAGCCAGGGATGATAAATGTTATTTTCAAAATTGTAATTTATTGGATAACAAATTTTACTTTTTTGACCCTCATTGTACTAAAATGCTACAAATATTTTTATCTTATATATTATATTATCAGAAATAAAGCAAATTCCTTATCAAAC